>OX638131.1:50251848-50851848 GCA_951804985.1 Dryomyza anilis | reverse complement strand
ATTCTACTTAGTTACTTTTATGACAACTAAGAAAATCCATTTCTTGAAATTAAGAAATTTTCGGTTTATCTGTATATCACTCCGTTGTTGATAAACCTTTGAAAAGTTGGTGCACTGTTCCTTAAACCAAATGGCATACGTACAAATTCGAACATAGCAAAAGGAGTTGATATTGCTGTCTTGTGTATGTCTTCTATGCCATAGGGATCTGGTGATACGCGCTCACCAAATCAATTTTAGAAAATATTGTCTTGTTTTGAAGTTCGATGCTAAGATAGTGTATATGTGGCAAGGGTCAACGATCTGGAATCGTGATACAATTTAATTGTATATAGTCACCACAAGGTCTCCAGTCTTTTGATCCTGTTTTAGGGATAATTCTTCATTAGCTTCACCACTACAGCTAATGAAGAATTTGATGGTCGACATATCCCAACTTTAACCAGATATTCAAATTCGGCTTTCGCTATTTTCGGTTTAAGATGGTCGCGTCGCCTAGGTTTAGAAAAAGGATATATGCCTTTCGTTCTATCTTATGAACAGTATTAAGTTTAATTTCAGCGTTATAATTAGCTTCAGAAGTAATAGATAGAACTAATTTTAAAATATCTGTGAATTTGTTGGTGGCTATTGGTATTTTGAGTGATGAAATTTCGTATACACCATTTGAGGCAGGAATTAATAATTTAGTGGTAGAATCTATGATTTCTCTATTTTTAATATCAATGATGAGTTCCAATTTTCTAAAAAGTGTGCTCCTATTATAGCGTTGATACATTTGTTAAAATGAAAAAATATAAGTTGAATTTTTTTCGAAATTCGAAAATTTCACAAAATTATGATGCTTCAAAAAATTACAACTTTTCTTTATAGAGGTAACTTTGAAAGCCGTTATCTATGTCAATAACGTTGCAAAATGAATATATATTTGGTATCTATTATTCTAAGAATTGAATTTAGTTTTTGATTCTGGTTTACAATATTTTTTCTAATTCGATTTACATTTATTATGTTATTGTAAAATTTTCGAACTCGAATTTCGGCAAAAACAGCTATTTTGATTAGTTTGATTAGCTATTAGTATTAATTCAATACTTAATTATTAATTTATTTATGCATTTAAAAATTTGTATATCAATTCAAATATTATTGATTCCCACTGTGCATGCTTAATGATTTTTAATAAAAAAAAAAAAACAATATTTTATTTTTAGGATTTCTTTCCAAAAATATTTAGATATGTTTTTATGCAAACATACCACTTTTTTAACGGAAACAACTGATATTTTTCTCTAGAAACATATTTATATTCAGGTCGTTCCAAATCATGTTATATTTTAAACATATTTATGTTTTGGTTAAAATATTAATTTTATTTTGATGTATAAATTATTATGTTTCTGTTAGAACATATACCATTTTAAGGGGCAACATCAAAATGTTTCCGTGATATCATAATCTAAACCAGAGCTTATTACAACACTGTTCTAGTCTCAAAACAACCCTGTTTACAAATAATTTACCAGGCAATTATATATTATGTTTACATAAAATTCCAAACATACATGTAAATGCCTGCAAAATTATGTTTGGGAGAGCCATTTTTTTTTTGCAGAGTGTAGAAACATTTTTCTATACCGCGCTGCCTCTCAGCAGTAAATGGAAAACCTACGAGAGTAAAACATTGTCTATGAAAAGCTCTCAGCAATAAGTACATATTAAATTTCTATCTCATCCTTTTAATACCACTATTAATTATTTTCAAAGGATCAATCTACATAATCGACTTATTTCATATTAAGGATTTTCAAATGTATCATATTGTCCATGGATAAAATATTCAGCATAAAAAAACATAAAAAGTGGCCAAATATATCAAGGCCGTACGAGCTAAAGTTTTTCTAATACTGAGCACTGCAAAGTATTTTTTTTTATTTTATATGAAACTGCAAAATACAAAAGTTTTTCGTAGCTTAAAATCGAATGATCCTTTATCGGTGCCAAGGATTTGACTTTATTTTTAATATCCTGAATGTGTGAAAAATGTTATTATACTCTGGAACCATTAAACAGATATCTCTTCCAATACAACGATTCGTTTTAGTTTTTGTACTTTTGAAAATTTGAAAAATAAACATTCAGTGCTTAATATAATAAAAACCATAACTCGCATGGTTTGACTTCTATGACAATTTTTACTGTTTTGATATGCTTAATATTATTCCCAAAGACATAATGATACATTTATTAATTCTTCATAAAAATTTAGCCAATTAACAGCAGAGATTTTTTGAAAAACCTTAATATTAATGTTACTATGAAATTTAAGGATTTACCAGATATTTGGGGGTCAATACTTCGATATCCTGACGTGATAGAACATAACTTTATAGTGTGATAAAATTTTTACGCATTCAGGCCATGATATACCAAACTAGACACAAGCCTGGCATATTCGTCATTCTCAGATTTCAAACAAGCCTCGCTAGTTTAAATTAGATACAAGCCTGGGACAATCGTCACCCCCAGGCCTTGTTAGTTTAGGTTAGACACAAGCCTGGCACAATCGTAACCACAGACCTCACACATGCCTTGATATATCAAGCTAGACACAAGCCTCGTTAGTTTAGATAAGACACAAGCCTGGGACAATCGTCTCTCCCAGGCTTTACACAGGCCTTATTAGTTTATGTTAGACACAAGTCTGGCACAATCGTCACTCACATACTCCACACAGGCCTCGGTAAATCAATATTGACACAAGGCTGACAACAATAGTGAGCCCCATATAAAAATTGTCAAATTATCCAAACCGCCATATGCTGAAGGAAATTAAAAATTCCGGCTCGACAACTTTTCTTCCCATGCCTAATGCTTTGACTTTAGTAAATTAAAGTTTACTATTGTGACATTTTGGTATTGTTTCCATGCTAAAGAACACATATCTGATGAAGAAAAAATATATTCGATAAACTGAAATCATTGGAGTCGTCTGAACAATAAGTCTTCAAATTAACGTAAGTATTACTGTTGGTTATTAACCTCTTACATATTTATTTATCTACAGACTCAACTCTCAAGTGTAATGACATGAATAACGAATGCAATGCCCATGACAAATTATGCCCAATAGCCTGAATCTTCAGACGTATTACAAGGACGTATTACGTCTGGGGCATAATCTTGTGTCAGTCTTGTGCCGACCGTTAGTTCCGGCCTTGGTACAAGCCTGAATTACAGGCTTGTAACATATTTATCATTCCAGTCTTGGCACAGTCTTGCCACAAGCCTAAAACACAGTGTTGGCAAAAGTCTGAGAATTAAGTCTGGCACAAAATTTGTCAACGAGCCTAGATACAAGCCTGCGATACAGGCTTGTAAGATAGTTATCATTCCAGTCTTGACAAAGTCTTGGAACGAGCTTGGATAACAGCGTTGGCAAAGCCCTGAGTAGCTGACACAGGCTTGTGCCGGTCGTTAGTTCCTACTTGGGTAATATGTGTGAGGGAGAGGGTAATGAGTTGTTGTCGTTATCACAATCACAACTAATTTCAAGTGAACTAACTCTAATCGAAATACGACCCGTGGCATTAAAAATGTTTCACTGGAGGTGGATTACAATATTAAATAACCAATTGTGTATATTTATAAAGTATTTGAAAAAATAATATATTTAACTCTGTAATGAATGAAATAATATATGCTTATAACTAAATGCTAAAATAAAATATTCGTTGAATTTGAAAGGATTAAACTTATCTTACAAACAGTTTGCAATAAAATACCTAGGTTTGAACAGCTGACCGATCGCTTTTATCAATGAATAATGGTGTGAAGAAGAAACTATCTCTTTGCGTCTGTCGATGGGTTGCTTGAAAATTTTTAGATTGAATAAATATTTTTGATAACAAAAAATCAGAACAATTTCATGAAAATCATTATCATATAAAAAAGTAAATAATTTACAGTATGTTTAATTAAGCTAGATACAAATTGAGTCACTACTGGCATATTTTAAAAATAAGAATTTGTAATTTTCATCGTTAGTTGGAACTATACACTATAAATAATTTCTAGGACATTTTACGAAATATTTTTTCATAATTTTTAATTTCGAAACATTTGTAATTTCTATTTTTTTCAATTTTTTTTACAAACGATTCGTATATATTACGAATCAATATTCATAAAATTAAAACAACTATTGTACGAAAAAATTACTACACACTAGCTTGTTATAAATTTAGAGTTGATTATTTTATAAAAAAAAAAAACACTTTTTAATTTTACAGTTGAAAAAACACTTTAGTACTTTATTAACTTTATTACCTCCACTTGAGGTTGACTAAACTACAATCTTTTAAATTGCAACGAAAGGTATTAACAATACCTTCGTTGCAAGCATTTCTTAAATTCTATTTTCACTATGTTCTAGTGAGTTTTCACTTTCAATCAATTTTGGTAAACGTAACTTTTGAAGAAAGTCCGACTTGCAGTTTTTGGCTGACACCAATTGCAAAATAGTATAATTGTTGGCAAACGCTGCTCTGCTTATTTTAACATAGTCCCCTAATCATGCAATGATAAATTATATTGCAAGCCTCTGTTAACTGTGCAAGGTGTGGTCTAAGTAAAGCTTTAGCTCTTTGTCAAATTATTATCATTGTTGCCAACGTGAATCGTTGGGACAATGCTATGAACATGTTGCTGTACAACATGAGTTCAACATGATATGAAAACATGATGCGTTCAACATGTGTACAGCAACATCCAAAACTGAATGAGTAGTGAAGAACCATAAAGAAAAGAAAAATGTGTGAACTAATTCACAACATTCCTCCCCCCTTATGGAAAAAAAATATTAATGTTAAGAAGAATAATAATTTTTAACTAGATATCTTAGGAATATTAAGAATAAAAACGATAACATGTACATTTTAACATGGTGATAATAATGATAATATGTTATTTTAACAATTATAATATGTTTATTTTTCTCAAGTTATCTATAAAAATATTTTTGAATATTTGAATGTGGTGCAATAATAATAATAATAAACATTTTTTTTTGTGATTTTTTTTAAGAATTCGGCAACAGTACCGATTGAAGGGTATGCAGAAGCAAATACAGAATTATGAGAAAAATTGTTCAAAATGCCAGGTAAACAAGAGTTCAAAGCTGACGAAGATGCCAATGGTTCTAATTGATACGCCAGTCAGACCCTTTGACAAAGTATACATGGACCTGGTGGGTATTCTGCCAGAAAACATTTCAGGAACGTTTCAAGACGATTTCTCTAAATTTATGTGCTGAGTGGCTATACCCGATGCGGAAGCCAACACCGTAGCAAAAGCATTTTTGAATAGTTTTGCTAAAGAGGATGGGTCAAACGGTTAAATTCTGCAATGCATGTTCATAATAAGACGGTGCATACGTCGACGGGTCCATACGTTGTACGGGTTTCACTTCGACATGCCTACGAATTTAAAGCGTAAATGTTCACCTTTGTATAACACAGAAGACTACAATAAGGTACTAAAGTACCAAAAACAGCGATCACACGAGATCCTCAGGCAAAATAAATGTAGAGCCAAGGAGTTGTCGAAAAAACAATGCGACAAGAAGCTCAACCCTATACAATGCAAACCACACGACATGGTTTTAATAAAAAAACAAACTAGGAAGATTAACTTCTCTCCAATTTGGTAGGGACCCGACGTGGTCGTAGAGGGAAGTGGGCCAGTGACCACGGCGATATTGGTAAAAAACAAATAAGAAATAAGATAAGAAAATTCATAATAATTTGTTAAAGGCATATCACAAATATTGTATGTCGTTAAAACTAAAGGTATTATAATATTACCCTAAGATAGAACCCATAAAAGTAACAATATAAAATCAATTAGCTAAGCATTGACAATTAAATTCGTAAATTGCAACATTATGGTAGAAAGTTAAAAAAAAACACAAGACATATTAAAAACAATAATTTAGTAATAAAAAATAAAAAATATATATATATATATATATATATATATATATATATATATATATATATATATATACCTATTTTAGGAGAAAAACTTATAGTTTTAAAATTATTGAGAAAAGAAATAAATTAAGCAAATGCATTGCATTCACATCAAATTAAATCAAAGTTCGTCATAAAATTGTCGTATTAAATGCAGATAACGCAAACCAACAATTGCATTACTGATCTGTATTAGTAGCGCAAGGTAACAAACCTTGAATATGGTCATTCCACCCAAGTGTTTCATGCTGAAGCACTTATGCAATTTGTACGAACGTGTGTATATCATACGTAAAGCGAGCGTTCATAGCTGACATATAAATGCAGATCTTGCAGTTTTTTATACCATTAACAATGCAAATAAATATCATATAATATGACTTATATAAGTACACGAAAAAAATATAATAAAATATTGAACATGTTTAGAAAATAAATCACAACTCTAATTATATTTATTTACATGCAGAGAAATCATAGGTACTTTTGTACATTTATATAATTCAATTTGAATAAGTTAAAATATAACAAATACATTTTAAATGAATTTGAAGAACTTATTTATAATAATTGAAATTACTTAAAACTGAAGAAAAATATCAGTTAGTATTCAAATTAAAAAAAAGAGATATATAAATATTCAGTACAGTTAAAATAAAAAAAAGGGAACAAACAAAATTTTTAGTAGAATAAAAAAAAAATGAAAAAAAAACAGGCAATAAATATTAATATTTTTTTAACAGATAAAAAAAAAGAAAAAAGAGATTAAAATTAAAAAAAAGAGATTTATACATTAAAATATTTAGTGTAGTTGAAATAAAAAAATAATCAGCCTAATCGAGAAACGCGTCGGGAGACATTTCCGATGGAATTGACAAAAAAGCAATCAAGCAACTCACAGTTATCCGACGTATATTCGAAAATTTTCATCGGAAACATATCAATCGTCTGCTCCCGTTTCCCGTCGTGTGAACATTTACTGTCAAATTTGCTCACATTTTATTTTTATGTGAAAACATGAAATTTTAGATTTTTAGTAATAGATTGCAGAAATAAAGTAGTTTAAATTGTGCAAATAGTTAACAAATGAGTTATTTCGACTGCTTGGATGTTGGAAACTTGCTAAAATTGCTATGAAAATTTAACTATTTAAGTTTTTAAAAAATAAATTAAAAAATAAAATTACATTCGTTTTGTATTTGCAGTCATTTTAAAATGTCAAATAGAGTACGTTCAATCAATAAAATTGAAAACAAATTTAATTTTTACTTCGAATGTTGGCATTTAATATCGAAATTGAGAAGAAAACAATGCTAAGTTGTTTTATAAATGTTTCCGGTCCTCGGAAAACTTGATTAAATTTTATTTTCCGTCGGAAGGAGAACAATCCGACGTGCTTCCGTTCATCGAAAACCTCGATTGGGCTGAATAATTGAATTGAAAAAAAAAGGAAACATATAAATAAAATGTATAAAATATATATATATAGGTATTAAATATATATATTTTTTTTAATAAGAATTTTTAATTTCTAAAGAGAAAAAAAAGTAAAATATGTGAACTAATTCACAACAAGCTTTTAACTGAAAACTTAATTAAACTTTTAATTTAGTCTTTAGAAAACATTGTTATTTAATTTTGTTATCTCCGAAAACTTTCTTTTTGTACTACATCCACTTGAGGTGATTTAAACTACACTCTTCAAAATTGCAGCCAAAGCTCTTAACAATGCCATCGCTGTTATTCTAATTTCACTATATTCTAGAAAGATTTCACTTTCACTCAATTTTGGTGTACGTGACTTTTAAAAAAGTTCGATTTGCAGTTTATTGCTGGCACCAATTGCGAAATATTGCTATTGTTGTGAAACCCTGCTTTGTTTTTTTTAACTTAGCCCCCTAATCATGCAATGAAAAATTATATTGCAAGCTTCAGTTAACTGTGCAAGCCAACTTGAAAGAGGTGTGGTCTGAACAAAGCTTTAGCGCTTTGCTAATTTAATATCGTGAAGCGTTGGCACTATGCTATGAACATGTTGCTGTACAACAGGCATGTCAAGCACGCGGCCCGCGGGCCGCATGTGGCCGCCAACCTTCTGCGGCCCGCGAAGACTTTTTAAATATTATTAATATATTTAATATTATTAAATATTTTTTTTTTATTTTCAGGCGTTAAAATGATTATTATGTATTGTAGTGCATTTTTGTGCAGAGCAATGTATCCAATTTAACATGCCATATATGAAATTAAATTACTAATCTTGGTTAAAAACTTATTAATTTATTAAAAAAAAAATCAATATTTTTGTAGGTACATTATTTTCTAAAATTTAATAATGAGATATTAATACGTTTTTGATATTGAGTCTTAATTTATTTTCCTAATTGTCATTTTAAATATTATGTATGACTTTGCAAAATGGCATAACAATAATTTTTACATTTTTTTCATAAAGTAACAATAATTTTTACATTTTTTTATTCATAAAATTTAAAATTTATTGTAAAGTTTTGAATTTCCGTTGGATATATTTCGTCGGCATATATAAAAAATATATGGTGGCGCATAGTTGTGTACGTCTAACAACGAAAAGAAAATTACATTATTGTTTTTGATTCGACTATTAAAAATAAAAGGAGATAAAAATAATTAAAACTTAAAAATCTTAAAAACTGGACCCTATTTAGCAAAACCATTTTCGGAATTAGCTCCAGTATCAAATAAAGCTACAATCCGACTTTGGACTTTTATTAAAAAAAACGACAAGTTTTTAACCAAGAAACTTGCTTTGCACAAACTGGAATTGGAATCATTTTAATGCTTTTCAAATAAATATCGATATATTTTAACTATTCGATGCAATATTAATCCAGAATCGTTTTTATTATCGTTTCGAAAAAAAAACTGCGATATGTCGCTTTGAACTATTTTTGCAGTTTTAGCACGATTTGGCCTTCGATATTGGTACAAGATCTAGTTCGATATCGCACAATTTAGCCGACATAAAAAATTGCAACAATTTTGGATGATTGTCAGGAGTCTGTTTTATAAAATGTTCTCTAGTGTTTGAAATAAAATAAAATCCACTGTAAATACCTCATACAAAATATTTGGCAGTGATCAAATGATCGAAGAAGTTCGGACATTTTTCAATTATTTCAAACAGACAAAAATAGCACCATTTTTTACAAAAAATTTCAGCTGCGGCGCTTTTAACGAAGATCAATGGAAAATTTGATAATCTTAACATTGTATTTTTTAACAATTGTAAAAAACGAGCGATTTTTTTTTCTTATGGTACACAAATGCCCGCCTCATCATTTGAATTGCCAATGCGGCCCGTGATGCCAACTGAGTTTGACATGCCTGCCCTACACGTATGTGATAATGTGTACGGTTACCATTATAAGTTGTCCTGCATTCACCATGCTTTACGAATAATGAAAATAACTAAAAACTTGCAAATCTTGAAAGAATTTTCTTTAATTTAATGCAAACTGTCATTTGCTGTTTCAGCAGAATAAGCGCCGGATTCTCTTTTCAGCAAACATTTTTGCTATATTGGCAACTTTTTTTGCTACTGTTACAATTTTTTTATTTTTATTTATCACACAATGCATTTCTGGCTCCAAAACCACATTTTTAAAAGTTATACCAAAGAAAACTGTCATGAAAGTGGATAATAACATACAGTTACTATCAAGTCGGGACCTTTTTACGTCAACTGCAGCATACTTAGCAGTAAAAAAGTTAATATAAAAAAATTAAATTTATATTTTAATTATTTTTACTTGTATTCGCCTTAATGTATCATATAATATCAAAATATATTTTTATGTTACGCAAATAACTACAAAAACGTACATTTCACGGCTTAAAAATTGAATAACTTTTAAGTATGACACGTTTTCAATTTATTTTTATGTTAATTCTGTTTATTGGATATTTAGGAGAAGTTATCGAAATTTTTACATTTTTACGTTGGGCTTTGTAAACATTTCTGCTGGTGTGCAAAATCAAACTAAAATTAAAAAATACGAAATTTTGAGGAAACATGATGTTAATTAATATGTCATTTTGCACACATACGTAAAGTAAATGTCGAAGGTTTTTGTTTGTAGTTTTCCTTCGCAAATTGCCATTAGTTATATAAATTATAAGATAAATGTAAATTCAAATAATATTGTTACGAAAAGAGGTAATTTGCCCCACTGTGCAAGCATTCAACAATAATAAATGAGACGCAAGACAATTCAGCGATACGAACTCGTAGAACAAATTCCGTAGACTGAATTTTCGTAACATTGGTGTCAGAAGTGGGATTGTGATACAAAATGGTTAAATTTGATCAACTTAAAGTCGACCAGCTAAAGAAGGAGCTGTCGATTTGTGATCTGGCAACTGCTGGTACAAAAGTAGAGCTACAAAAGCGTCTAATGGAAGAATTAGAGTCACAGGGCATTAATCTCGCAGAGCACGATTTTGAAGTCATCGAAAAATCTGAATACAGAAGAAAAAGTACGGTCCCCAGGTTTTGATATGAGACAATTGAACGCGGCTATGCAGGAAAAATCAAACCAATTGAAATTGGACATGAAGCGGGAATTTCAAGAAAATTCCATCAAAATGGAGCAGAAACTTCTAGAAAAATCAAAACAATTTCAAGAAAATTCCAATCAGCTCAAAGCAGAGCTTCTAGAGAATTCCAACAAACATCAAATAATAATGGAGGCAGGAACATTCGAAGCAACTTCTGGAAGTTTCTAATACACTCCATGAAAAAGTAAAGGTGCTTGAGGCACATGTAAATGACATGGAAGTGAGCGTTGACGATAAGATTTAAAGATTGGAAAATAACGTTGATGAGAAATATCATGGAATCGAAAAAAAGCTACAGAAAATTCAAAAGGACTTCGATATATTGCAGTTAAATGGACCCACACAGCATTTTGTTAGTGGTACGAGACTAAAGTCACCGATTTACGATGGAACTACAGCGTTCAACATTTTCAAGCTGCAATTTGAGACCACGGCTGTAAGTAATCGGTGGACCAATGAGGACAGCGTAGCCGCACTTATCGTGGCGCTTAAAGGAGGCGCAGTCGAAGTATTGCAGACTGTTCCAAAAAGTGATCGAAACAGTTATTTAGCGGTTATGTCTGCACTTCAACGAAAATACGGCAGTGATCACATGAAGCAAATCTACAGAATGGAACTAAAGTGCCGAATGCAAAGAAATGGCGAAACATTGCAGGCGTATGCAGCGGACGTCGAGAGGCTTGCGCATTTGTCGTATGCAGATTCAACGAGTGATTTCATAGAAAAGTGCAAGATCGAAGCCTTCGTTGATGGCATACGTGATCCGAAAACAAGACGTGCCACAGTGACAATGCCGAAAGTGACATTTATGGAAACGGTCACCACAGCGCTTACGCAGGATATAGCGTCTACATTGTGCCGACCAGCGATGGAGAAACGTGTACTAGATGAGGAGAGAGTAAATTTATGTCAAGGAGTAAGTAGAGCGTCCAAAGCCAGCGTTAAATCCGGACATTATGCTGCCAACAGAAACACCCAATTGAAAGGTAAATGCTACAACTGTGGAAAATATGGGAATATGGCACGCGACTGTCGTGATAGACGTAAATGTGTAAATCTGCAACCACCTAAGAGATACAGACCAGAAAAAAGATCTGAGGATAGTCCGAATAACACCAGTTGCTATCTTGGAAATTCAGGCACTGTGGCGGCACGAGTGTGTACAATGGAATCCGGAGAATGCCGGAGAGAAGATGAAAAAATAAACATAATTCACATTCGTTCATTGGGTGTCGTGTCAGATGATCAATGGAGTCTAGAGCAAATACGAAATGATCAAAAGATGGACCCCGACATCGCAAAAATTCGGACGTTCAAGGAACAGCAAAGAAAACCATTATGGAAAGAGTTAGCATCCAACAGTCCAATAAACAGAGCTTATTGGGCGCAGTGGCAATGCCTGAAGCTACAAAATGGTTGTTTGTACCGTGTGTGGGAAACTGAAAATAGCAGATCTGCACGAAATTTAATTGTTGTTCCCAAATCAAAAATAAAAGAGATAGTACTGGATTGCCATTGTGGATCCAATGGATGTCACTTGAGCATTAATAAAACGGTTGAAGAAGTCAGAAAACGTTTCTATTGGGTGGGATATCAGAAGTCAGTCGCCTATTGGATTCACAGATGTAAGCAATGTGTATCCGCAAAAAGAAAACCCGTCAGAAGTTGCGGTAAGATAAATCAATACAACGTAGGAGGACATTGCGAACATACTGCAATGGATGGGCAAAAGCCGATTCCAAAAAGTGTTTTGCGTAAGAGAAAAAGTGAAGACCGAGACGAGTTGCATCAGTCCTTAAGGCAGAGGATACAAAGTCCAAGTAGTAAGATAAATTCCAGATACGACTTGAAAGCAAACTCTGAGGTGTTTAAGGAAGGAGATCTGGTTATGCTTTGTAGCCCGCCACGAGTGAATTGGATAAATCCAAAACTAAAAACACACCAGAAAGGACCGTACAGGATAATTAAAAGGATAAATGACATTGTGTATCGGATTCAGAATATTACAGGCGTCAGACGAAAAAAGAAAGTAGTACATTTAGAAAGGTTGGTGCCATATATAGAGAGAGAGGATTAACATCTGTTTGGGACGAACAGATTTAGGTGGAGGGCACTGTTACGAAAAGAGGTAATTTGCCCCACTGTGCAAGCATTCAACAATAATAAATGAGACGCAAGACAATTCAGCGCACTAAGCAATGTGTTAGAAAGAGACAGAAGATCATTCAGCGCACTGAGGTAGTGTGCGAGAAAGAGATGGACGATCAGCGCATTAAAACATATGAGTGCGAATGAGATGCCAATAGCATGCGTCATTCACGAAACGAGTAGAAGGTTCTCGAAACAAGTCGAAGCTTGTCGAAACGTTTCGAACTGATGCCTACAGTATATAAGGCCGCGCATCTGAGGCACTGTACTTCAGTTGTGATTTAATAGTGAACTAGTACGTCTCGTGAGTGAACATTGTAAAGATAAATTGTAGTAATTCAGCAGTTGATATAAGTGATTATTCTTTAAGTTGTTATTTAAATTAATAAAGTTAATTAATACTAGTTGAAATAATACTAGTTAAAACCAAATATAAGTGCGTTTTTATTTTGTACACAATCCAGCGATACGAACTCGTAGAACAGTTTTCCGTAGACTGAATTTTCGTAACAATATTTTTTTAGATGTAAGGGAGCTTAATACCAAATCTCTGTAAATTGTGTGATAACTATATGTATTATAACGATTTATTCTACAATAAAGACCATTATTATTATTATGTAAAGTAAATATATAATAGTTTGGTACCAGAGGAGATTTCAAGGTATCTATGCGGCAAATAAAAAGATAATCTATATAAAGTTTCTGAATTTTTTTTTTTTTGAAAATGAAGAAAAATAAAAAAAAAAAATTAGAAAAATAACTTAAAATTTGACTGAATATATCTAAATAAGTATTAACCTTATCATAATTAAACTTTTACTTAATATACAATAGTTTTATATACTTATGCTTTATTAAAACATTTTTAGGAATATATATTATAATGTGAGATATAACGGTTTTAACCTAAGTCCCATTAAAAAATGAGTATTTTTGGATAAAATGCTGCCATGCACATATACTTCGACGGGTAAAAAGTAAGTTAGGGTCAAAAATACGTAGAAATAGCTCGTCCTTAAACTGCTTATCTAAAATTTGGCTTTCAACTTTGAAAACTTTTCTTCAGGCGGTCAAAGTAAAAAATTTTTTTTTGCCAGATTGGTTAAATATATTTTGGATAAGTTTTATCATTTAAAAGAGCCCCAGTAATGTTATCTATCAAATATAACAAAAGTACATGTTACTGAAGAAAAAAAATACTTACGGAGATTTGCGTAAAAGTCAATTTTTCCAAAAAAAAAAAATTAAAAAATGGAATATAAAAAAAAAATTCGAATTTACAATTTTATATTTACTCAACCACATGAGATATTAAAAAACGGTTTTCATTTTATTATTTATGTGTTATTTGTTTATAAAAGCCTTATACAAATAATTTGATTTCATGATAAAATGTACAATCTATGTATAAATCAGAGACGGGACTAATTCATTATTTTTAAAATTAAATTTGTTCATCAATTGAATTTGTTTTCAAATAATTTAATTTCTATTTATTTAAATGGCATTTGGGAAAAGTATTTTAATTCGAAAAACATTTCATTTGAATTGAGTAAATAAATTCCAATTCAAAAAAATTTGAAGTGAAGTACTTTTATTCAATTCAATTCAAATTTTATAAATAGGCATTGATCAATTTCAATTCAACAAACATGAATTGGAATTGGAATCGATCAATTCTATTTAAAATACAAAAGCATTGATATTGAAGTGGCACGCACCACATTTTGGCTTGAATGTATTGAAATGGCACAGAATTGCATAGAGGTGCATCATAGAATATTTTTCGGTAAATCTATTGCTCCCGGGCCAGTATATTTGAATCTGTTTTAAGGGGCATAGATTCGCATCTAGGTAGTTCATTCCACGTTTTTTGTTGAATCTGCAACAATTAGCCACAGATTCTTTTTTTGGGTGAATCCCTTCATGTGGGACCAGATACGCATCTAGGTCCGTCATTGAGACATATTTGTGGATTTGGCCAATAATCACTGCGTCATTGGACATTTTTTTGGACAATCTATTTGTCCCAACATTTGGATTTGGCAAGAACCAATCTGCGTCATTGGAATTTAGACATTTAGACAAATTGGTTCCATTGGGATTTGGCCAGAACCCAACTGCATCACAGGACATTTTTTTGGACAAGTTGGTTCCATTGGGATTTGGCCATGACCCGTTTGCGTCATTAGACATTTTTTTGGTCAAATAGGTTCCATTGGGATTTGGCCAGAACATAACTGCGTCATTGGAAATTTTTTTGGACAAATTGGTTCCATTGGGATTTGGCCAGAACACAACTGCGTCATTGGACATTTTTTTTGACAAATTGGTTCCATTGGGATTTGGCAAGAACCTTACTGCGTCATTTGAAATTTTTTTGAACAAATCGGTTCCATTGGGACTTGGCCAGAACCTAACTGCGTCGTTGCACATTTTTTTTGGACAAATTGGTTCCACGAACTTTGATGCTTCTGTAATCTCACAGGAACAGATCCATCCAAAAAAGTTCCAATGACGCACTTGGCTGTGAATCTATGCACATTGGAACAGATGCACATAAAATTCCAATGACGCTTCAGAATGTGAATCTGTATACATTGGAACAAATTCAACCAAAAATGTCCAATGGTACATCGGAGTGCGAATTTCACATGGAAATTGTCACCACTTGAACTTTTACTGCAGGGCGCTCTACTAAAATATCAAATTAATTCAAATAAATTCAATTCAATTCAAATCAATTCAATTCATAAATTTTTTGATGGCATTGAGTATTTCTAAGCAATAAGTTGAATTGAGTATTTATAATTCAATTTTTTTTTTAATTTGAAATATTTTGCTCAATTTATTTCAAAACAAATTTGAATTGAAATAAAATTTTGCTTCAATTCTATTTTTTTTATTTTTGAAATAGAATTTGTTTAGTTCAATTCAAAATCAATTCTCAATTACAAATCCCCTTCTCTGGTATAAATATGTAAAGTAAAGTCTTCAAAAATTTAAAAAAAAATTATGTTCTAGTCTGTATCTTTAAAACTAATCAAGATATTTTCTCATATATTCTCACACATTTTCTTTATATCTCAATGCGTGCATTTCATAAACAAAAGAATTTTAAAAATCGGATAACTTTCGGATTTTTTACGATTTTTTAAAACTTTACTAATTTTTATCTCCATAACCATTACAGACACAAACTTTAATATTAAAACTTAAGTTTCTCAAGTTCTCTCTGCACAACACTTTTTCAATTTTTAAAATCGGTTGAGTGGTTCCAAAAATACTGAATTTAACCCGATTTAAGAGCGTTTGGGCACACTGCACTGTGGGACAGAATTCAATTCTAGCTCGCCGTAAATACAGCTTTGCGCCAATCTTAACGAAACTTTACACTAAGCATTCATAGTCTATGAATAGATTTCAATTTGAAAATGAACAAGATTGGTTCATTACCACGCCCACCTGTCATATAATTGAAATGGTAAAATGACTATAACTTTTGTTTGGAATGAGATATTTTGTTTATAATTGGTATTTTGATACATACTGTAATTTGAAAATGAACAAGATTGGTTCATTACCACGCCCACCTGTCATATAATTGAAATGGTAAAATGACTATAACTTTTGTTTGGAATGAGATATTTTGTTTATAATTGGTATTTTGATACATACTGTAATTGCACATGACCCTTCTTAATATGGGCATGATTGGCAAATTACCACGCCTACCATTCTTCTTAAACTATATAATTTGACCATCGTAAGAGATATACTGATAATATTAAGTACTATGGTACATATCGCAATTCTTAACTACCATACCAAATATGAGCCAGTTTTGTCAACTAACAGAAAACTGACAGAAAAGGCAAAACTGATATAAAAAAACTGAAAATAACAAAATTTAGTTAAATTATATAACAATTTTCGTATATTTCTCATCACTTAAACTCATTCTAAATGACGTGTGGCAAACTAATGCCTATGTTTAACATCGTTAGAAAGGAAACATTTCAGAAATTATGCCCGTAAAAAGATTTATGAGAACATTTCGAGCTTTTTTTTCCAGGTCTACTTTTGTATAAAAAATATGTAATTTTTGTTTTATGTTTTTGACCAATAATCAGGAAAAACACGAATAGCCATATGAAATTTTTGATACACAAGATGATAGATCTCTCAAATCCCAATAATATCAAAATAACACTCTGCATGTGGAATATATATTGAAAGAGTTAGGACAGTTTTAATGTAATATTAAAAAGCACTTTTTTTAATTTATTGACTTTAAGCAAGCCTACAGTAGGATTTTTTTTTACTAGGGTGAATCATTTTTTGTATTTTCTCTAGGTTCTCATAAATTATTAATAAAATAACATATTTTAAAACTTTCTGCAACAAACTTTAATTTCCGATTTTCGTCGAACTAGACAAAGCTTCTGTCCCATAGTGCACTGTGCATCGGAAAAGATAAATCTTTTCCAATATCTTTTTTAATTGTTTCACCATATTTTTAATATTTATTTGGGGCTACACAAACGAAGTAATTTTTTTTGTAATACTATATAGGAGTTGTCCATTTATAAAAACGCATGATTTCATATTATTTATAGTATTTAAGTTTCCTCGCGCGGACACGTATGTAAAACGTCAACATTAATTATAAATACATCTTTGGAGAAATAAGTGAATGAAATATTTGTCAAAAATGCATATTTTGCATGACAATTAATATATATAAAGAAAATTTGCAATCAAAATATTTTTTAAAATGCCATTGTTCACATGTGTAACTTAATTAATATTAGTTTTTGTTTCCAAATTCATTGTCAAAATCGATTCAATTATAAATTTTTTGATATTTTAATTTCTTATCTAATTAATTTAGAAATGGTTCCAGTTCCGGTTCTATAAAAAATAAAATAACGATTTCAGTTTCGGTTCCATAAAAAATAAAAAAACGGATCAAGTTCCGGTTCTATAAAAATGAAACGGTTCCGGTCTGGCTCCGGTTCCACCCGAGCCCTGATTTGAACATAAGTGGTCGGTTCGCAGGTCACAAAGATCCGATCATGATAATTTTCTTGTTGTTACAGCGTAGATAGCCAAGTAATCTAAATTAGAAGTTTCATTGATCTAGCTCTTCTAATTTTTTCTAATCGTGATTTCAACAGACAGAGAGAGGGGCAGACGGACATCGTTAAATCGACTCAGGAGGTCGTGCTGATCAAGAATATATATACTTTTCGATAGATTGGCAGAAATCCTCTTACCAAATCATCCTAGTGAGTGTCGACGGGTGATAATCACTACAGTTGTCTCCAGTGCTCTGTACTGAACAGTGGGGATGGTGATTAGCTAAGGTCAGGTGTCAGTCCCTCGTGTTTGTTCTTCCTCAATAGTACAGCACTAGGAAATGTCATCCGACCGTCGGTATGAGGTACCCCCGCATCACCTTCCCCATGCTCGCAAAAACCCATCATCCCCTCTCTCCCTTGGGCTGGATTAAGATATCGTATCGATAATCTGCTATGATGTGGGCCCAGTTTAAAAATAGCACAGTCGCAAGCGGCGCCCTCCGGAATAACCAGCCTTACCCGCACATACGGATCTCTGTGCGGGTGGACCTCCCCCTTCTCCGATACTCGTGGGTACACATATGTACACAAACTAACAAACAAAATAAACAGAACACAACAAACAATAGCGGAAACAAATAAAACAAAGAGACTTCCTATCTCAAAATGCCGATAGGAAGTTCGGACTCTGATCCCGCTTCCACCAGCAAGGACAGTGGTTTCTAAACCAGGTCCAAGTGGCAATACGACGTCAAAGCTAGCAAAGAAAGTAGCTGTCAAGCCTCTTCCAAGCAACGATTCTTAGCGCAAAAACCTCGGATGTGGCGAACCAGTCTACCTCGAGGACTCGGCAAACCACTTCCGGGCGGAAGCGCACTCGAATCGACGATTAACACGATCAGCCGGATACCAGCAATAAAACGTAGTGACAAACAGACATCGTCCTTGGAGTGGGCTAAGGGCCTTGTAGTTAACCTCCCACCGAAACCAGATCAAGACAGGATGCCAACCCTGAAGGTATATCATCAAGATAAGAGTTGCACAAATCCGCAAAGCTCTTATCCCCAAGTACCCTCTGGTGATAAGATGAACAGTGGGGGCACTGACTGCAAGGAATCTTTCCGATGGAGAACCTGCGAAAGGCTGTTGAAGATGCAGAACTGAAGCATACGGAGATAATTTTGGGCAGCGACGACAACGCTCACCATACAATTTGGGGAAGTATAGATATCAATATTAGAGGTGAGTTAATTTTTGATTACGTAATGGCCACTAACCCAACAATATGCAATACTAGGTCGAACCAACCTTTATTACAAAAAACAAGAGATAACTCTTAGATATTACACTTATCTCCGACTTAGCAGCGGAAAAAGTCATAGATTGGAGAGTGTCAAATGAGCACTCATTCTCTGACCATCGCTATATTCAGTTTAGTATAAACGATCAGCCACCAGCCCCACCCTTCTCTCTGAATGACAGAAAATCTAACTGGACACGATACAATGAAATCGTGAGGGCAAATCTCTCGGGCATAAATCCAAAACCTCCCGCTGGTGTAGCGGACATAGACCTACTCGTGGACACACTCACAGATACACTTAATTCGGCACAATCAAAGACATGCGAAACTAACAGACACATTGGGGAAATTAGACCACCAGGTCACCCTAGATCAGAACCCTACGTAGTAATAGTAGGGCACTGTTTAACAAAGCTAAGTACACTAGACTATCACATGACTGGGAATTCTAGAAGGTCAAGCGGGATTCATGGAGACCATTTTGTGGGATAATAAATGAAAATCTTAAGCATCGCGAATAGGGAAAATATTATCCACTAGTCCCACCATAACAAGTTATCTTACATATACTGTTGAGAGTCAGCATTATGACAGTCATGTATATCGTGGCAGTTCATTGATATTTTCCTAGTGGGTATTTGCTGTTGCTAAATATTAATTACTATCTTTTAAAATAATATTAAATGCATTCTGTTTGTTGTTAAAACATAAAGAGAATGATGTTGGTTTGATGACACGCTTTTTTGTCGTTGCCAAAATAAGCGTTGACAATTTACTTAGTCAGCATTTGTAACTATAAACCAAATTCGCAGCAGAGTCAAGTTGTTAGCTTGAAGAAAATAATCACGTGGTCTAATTTGTTTGTAAACAAAGATGACTTCAATTCAATGACTTTGCGATGGCCTAAATTCAATGTCATCGCGGTTTGCTGATTATGCAAGAGTTCCTTTCACGGTCAGCGTTAAGAACTCGATTTGCGGATCGAACTTGAGTTCTTTACGGAACTTGTGATTGGTTAAAATTATGCTTCTGGGCAAAAGCAGCAAAACACACTGTGATTGGCCAAAATTATGTTTCTAGGCTGAAGCAGCAAAAGACACTGGAACAGTAGCATTGAAACTTAGATTAAGTATTAGTATATAAGCAATAGTTATTTAGTTTTTAAGTGAGTTGTTATTAGATTAAAAAGTTAGTTCATAAGTTAACAAGAAAAAAGAAATAAAAGTTATAAAAAGGATAAACTGGAAATGAATTAAGTGTTGTTATTTATTAAATGTTTTATTTTAGGTGATGAAATAGGAACATTTAACATTGGCGCAGCCGGTTTTAGAACCAAACACTCTAGATAGAGAAAAATTCTAAAGATATAAACAACTTTGGAAAATTAGAATAGTTTCGTTGGAAAAATATCTTAAACTGATATGTTTAATGGAAACTCTTCAATCAGAATTAAAACCAGTTGGGAAGGTTAGATCACATGGGAAATTTTAAAGTAGGTGTAATTATGATAGTTAAGATTATCAAAATTATAGTCGGTCTAAGCCGACTATAAATACCCTACACATATGTGTGGTTATCATTCAAAGTGATATATAGTTCACCAGGGTATACGAATCCTGAAAATAACTACAAACATTCAATCGCTGAAGAATTTCCATTCATTTGATACCCATATTTACAAATGGGTAGGTGTACCGAATTTTTTTGTGAACCACAAGTCTTTTCGCCGGAAAACATTATTATCACGTACTTGAGCATGATGTCAATATATATTTGACCAAAAAAGTTTACCTAAGCACGTATACATAAAAATTGATCTTTATATGTACATTTTATATGAGGTATTTGAACATAAGTGGTCGGATCATAGGTCACAATGAACCGATCTCGCCAATTTTCGCACATACAGCGTAGGTATATTAGTAATCAAAGTTATAAGTTTCATCTAGCTCTTCAATTTTAAAAGTAGTAGGGATTTCAACAGACAGACAGACGGACAGACAGACGGACAGGCAGACGGACAGACAGACGGACAGACGGACATCGCTAAATCGACTCAGGAGGTCATGCTGATCAAGAATATATATACTTTTCCATACCGGAGATGCTTCCTTCTGGTTGTTACAAACGGCGTACCAAACTGAATATACCCTTTCACTCTTAGTGTAGGGTATAAAAAGGCACAACATGAAACAACAAAATTAAATGGAGAAATTGGACTTTTCATTGAACGTTTGTGGACAGAGATTAAAAGAATAAACGGTTCAAAAGACAACATTCAGCTTGTTAGAGAACAGATTAGAAACACTGCTGTCACGAGAATAGAAGAAGCAGACATAATATTCTTATCATTTTTAGAAATAATAGAAGCTAAGACAGATTTTAGCACAACAGAGAAAGAAAAATTAGAGACAGAGTTAACAGAATTAAAAATATTGTATAATTGCTTAAGAGATCAAATTAAAACAATTTTGGATCAGGCAGAACACTTGGCGAAAATAGAGGAATACTAGTGGAAATTATTGAAAACCAGAATTACATAGACACACCGGAAATCTCTAGAAGCGCCCGATTTAGGGCTGAGTATGGTAGTATCACAGATGCACAAAAAAGAATTGTTCAATTAGAAGATAGAAATAGACTACTACAGCAAGAATTAGAGTTAGTAACCAACGAGTCATTGATACATAAGGAATCTGCAAATAACAGTGAAATAAGTCACACAGAAAAAATAAATTTCCCGGAATTTAAAATGGGTATCGAACATATTGCAAAAATGGTGAACCATTTAGTTCCGATGTTCTCAGGCACGGACTCCAATGATTTACCCTCAGAAGTATGTAAATTCATACAAGGATGTGATTTAGCGGTAAAGTGAACAAAAGAAACAGAGTTTCAAGAATTTTTATCGTGTGTTAAGCTAAGAATATATGGAGATGCATTCGACCTAGTAAATTATATGAATTAGATGAATTATATACTTTAATAAAGAGGACATATCTTAAAACCGTAACATTAGACTCAGTGATAAATGAAATAAAGGAGACATATCAAAGATCTACCGAAGAAATTCGACCTTTTGCAAGACGCCTAAATGTACTAAAAACAAAGGCGGTGGAATTAATAAAAGAAAAGTATAATGGCAGAGGGGACGAAGTTATGCTAATAGAATTAGACAAATCCATACAAAAGACTTTTAAGGTAGGCCTTAAGGACAGCACACTGAAAATACACATGCTAAATAATAAGGCAGACTCACTAGATTCACTGATAGAGGAAGCGGTAGAAACGTTGGGGACGATACAAAGTGGGCGTGTAAGAAAAAACATCGCATAGTACCGCAGATGTGCTTTTTAGCAGAGCACCACACCCCACATGTGGAGAAATCGGTATAAAAAACACAAACGAAAGGAATAAAGTGGAAACCCCATGTTCATTTTGCGGTAATGTAGGACACACGAGGGACGAGTGCGTCAGTCGAAAAAATACTCCATACTGTCAAGGATGTGAGACATATGGGAACGAAACGAACTTAAGATGTGCACAGAAAATAAATGAATCAGAGCAGCCATTTACAAGTAAACAACAATCGCAAAATAACAACCATAATGATGGCTTCACGAACAATACGCAACCCAATAATAGCAATTATAATGCTCGAGGTAATAATAACCACAACAATGGGAATTATAATAATAATGGAAATAATAGGAATTATAATAATAACAATAATAATAGAAGATATAACAACAATAATAGGAAAAATAACAATAATAATAGAAATAATAATTACAACAATGTTATCACCAAGTGCTAGTGGACGAACGCCACAGAGAAAAAATAGCGTTCAGCACGGGCTTGGGACATTTTGAATTTAATAGGATGCCATTTGGATTGACGGGGGCACCCGCTACGTTTCAAAGAATAATGAACCACATTTTAAGAGGATTGCAGGGACTTGATTGTTTCGTATATCTGGATGATATAGTGGTGTATGGAAAAAACATAATGGAGCACGAAATTAGACTATATAAGGTGTTAGCAAAATTGAGAGAAATTAGTTTGAAATTAAATACGGAAAATGCAATTTTTTAAGACGTGAAGTAGTATATTTAGGGCACAAATGCACGGAATCAGGCGCAATTCCTGATCGCGATAAATTAGAATGCGTCAAAAATATTCCGGTACCCAGGACCAAGAAACAGGTACAAGCCTTCTTAGGTTTAGTAAATTATTACAGAAAATTCGTTAAGAATATGGCAAAGTTAACACTACCGATTAATAAACTGTTGCGGAAGGATGCCAGTTTTGGATGGACAGACAAGTGCCAGGATTCATTTATAAAACTTAAGAAAGCAATTATTTCACCTAATGTTCTAGCATACCCAGATTTTTCAAAACCCTTTGTATTGACAACAAATGCAAGTGGAGAAGCTATAGGAGCAGTGCTGTCACAGGGCGAGCCAGGTTCTGATCGACCAATCGCATTTGCAAGTAGAGCTCTGAATGACGCAGAGACAAGGTACTCAACTATTGAACGAGAATTTTTGGCAATAGTATGGGCCTCAAAAAATTATAGAGCGTATTTGTTGGGGTGTCCATTCACGGTTTATATGGATCATCAATCACTGCGTGGCATAGCGAATTTAAAGGATCAAACGTCAAGGCTAGCCAGGTTCAGGCACAAATTATCGAAATAATTCATAAACCTGGCAAAAAGAATTTAAATGCTGATGCATTGAGTAGGATTCCACAATTAGAAAACTGAAATTGCGGCAGTTCAAACCCGTTCTAAAACTACACCAAAGGCAATAGATCCACAACCGGACGTCATTAAACCAGGTGAAACAATCTTGAGTCAAGTATTAACTGATCCTGAAGAAATAAAACAGTTATTAGAGACTTTCACGACTCGCCGTTAGGGGGTCATCAGGGCACACTGAAAACATATTTTCGAATAAGAAAGCAATATAGGTGGAAGGGTATGTCAAGTTAACAAAAGTTCTAAGCTAACAAAAATGCCAATCAATGGTCTTCACAGATACACCAACGCGCCCATTTTATAAAGTTTATATGGGCTTAGTAGGAATTTTACCCGAGACAGTATCTGGCAATATATACATTTTAACATTTCAAGACGATTTTTCAAAATATATGTGCTGCGTAGCTATTCCAGACGCAGAGGCAAGCACAGTGGCTAAAGCATTTTATGATGAAATTATAACACGGCACAATATTCCAAAAATGCTAGTAACTGACAATGGCTCTAATTTCGTGTCAAAGTTATTTTCTGATATATGCAAATTATTGGGTATTAAAAAATGCACATTACACCCTATCACCCACAGACCAATGGATCATTAGAACGTAGTCACAGACCATTAGCAGAATATTTGAGATGTTTTGCTAAGGAGGATGGTTCCAATTGGGATCAATGGTTAAATTCAGCAATGCATGTCCATAATAATACGATGCATGTGTCAACTGGACAAAAACCTTTCCGAACACTATATGTTTATGATTCTGATATGCCAACTAATTTGAAACGCAAAGTTTCACCACTATATAATGCCGATGATTATAACAAAATATTAAAATATCAAATACAGCGGGCGCATGAAATAGTGAGACAAAATCAAGAAAAAGTAAAACAAAAATCTAAAACGTGCTACGATAAATCATTAAACACCATTGAGTTTCAAATTGCGGAAATGGTTTTAATGAAGAATCAAAGTAAATGTTCACCAATTTGGGTGGGGCCCTATAAGGTTTTGTCCGTCACTACCCCCGTGATAACGACAATATTAATAAAAGGAAAGGGAAAGAAAATACACAACAATTTGTTGAAAAAATACCATAATTAGAAATTGATTAATACATCAATTTCTAATTATTAAAATGCGGAAATATATTTATAAATAAATTGCGAAAATTTTAGTATGGTGTGATAATTAATAGGAAATTCAAAACAGAAGAAACGGTACCCACAGATCGCTATGTATTACATAGGGTTAATTTACTAGCATGTGGCGGACCAAATTTAAAGATTATGAAAAAAAGAAATATTACGAAAAATATAAATAAGAAAGAATTATAAAAGGTAACACGAGTTTTTTATACGAAATAAATGCGATAAAATATATTTGTAAGAAATTGAGATATTGAACAAATAGCTAAGTATTGCTGAGCGTAGAACACTAGCATATGAAATTTGAATTATAAAGTGAATTATGAATTTATGGTTGAATTATTAATTATACCCTACACCTATGAGGTACAGGGTATATTAACTTTGTGCATATATTGTAACGGCCCTTAGGAGGCGTGTCCGGTATGGAAAAGTATATATATTCTTGATCAGGATCACTACCCAAGTCCGTTTAGCCATGTCCGTCTGTCTGTCTGTCTGTCCGTCTTGCTGTCTTGCCGTCTTGCTGTCTTGCTGTCTTGCTGTCCGAATACAGAATAACTTGAGAAATACTCATCAGAATGCGATGAAATTTCGACTCAATATATTTTAGCCAAAAGTAGGAACTGAGTTTGAAAATGAGCCAAATCGGTCAACGGACCCACCTCCCATACAAGTCACTTTTATATAACTCTTTCGGAACTAATAACTCGAAAAGCATTCATGGTATACTTATAAAAATTAAAAGGTATTGTTAGAATTCACCTTAAAATATGTGGTCCAAAAATGGGCGTAATCCGCCCACTTTTTTTTTTCATTATTTCCCGGGTTTTCATAGTGGAAATTTGATCCGTAAATTATTAAAATCCAATCTATGAAATATTAGCCTTTCAAAATTTTAAATATAGGCGTGGTCCGCCCAATTATATTTTTAAATTTTTTTTTTAGTTGTTTATACTTTTATATAAATTTTTTAATTTATGGGGATATAAGACGTAAATATCTGATTTATGAATAATATTCTGAGGGTGGGGAGGTTCAGCATAATTAAAAACTTTAAAATTAAGGTATGCAATTAAATATCCCCACCAAAGGTGTAGGGTATTCCATAGTCGGGCCCGACCGACTATAAAAATCCGCCCCATGTGACGGAACTTACCCATGTGACCTAACTTTCCCAACTCGTTTTTAAATTAAAATATAATGAAAAGTAGATTTTGATTAATTGAATTTTGAATAAATGAGGAATTATTAATTTATGTTAATTGCTGACGAGCAAATAAATGACAAGTAGGTTTTTAGAGCTAGAAAATGCTCCAAATGATATATAGGAAAAATATGATTGAATTAAAAGATTAGAAATAATATTATAAAAATATATAAATACGTTTACTACGAATGAAAAATAGGTTTTTAGAGCTAGAATATGATCCAAAAGAGATATAAAAAATTATGATTGAATTACTTGATTAGAGAAATATTATAATAGTATATAAGTATTATTACTACGACAATTTTCCAAAAAGCATAAAATTGCGAATGCGCCTTATTTACAAAATGTTTGCGCCTCTATAGAAGGGCGCAAAATATAGAGAAAGGCGTAAAATTCTCAAAAAAAGCATAAAATTGCAAATGCGCCTAATTTACAAAATTTTTGCGCCTCTATAGAAGGTCGCAAAATATAGAGAAGGCGCAAAATTTTCAAAAAAGCATAAAAATGCAAATGCGTCTTATTTAAAAATGTTTGCGCCTCTATAGAAGGGCGCAAAATATACAGAAAGGCGCAAAATTTTCTAAAAAGCATAAAATTTCAAATGCGCCTTATTTACAAAATGTTTGCGCCATTATAGAAGGGCGCAAAATATACAGAAAGGCGCAAAATTTTCTGAAAAGTATAAAATTTCAAATGCGCCTTATTTACAAAATGTTTGCGCCTCTGTAGAAGGGCGCAAAATATACAGAAAGGCGCAAAATTTTCTAAAAAGCATATAATTTCAAATGCACATTATTTACAAAATGTTTGCACCAGAAAAATATACAGAAAGGCGCAAAATTTTCTAAAAAGTATAAAATTTCAAATGCGCCTTATTTACAAAATGTTTGCACTTGTATAGAAGGGCGCAAAATATACAGAAAGGCGCAACATTTTCTAAAAAGCATTAAATTGCAAATGCGCCTAATTTACAAAATTTTTGCGCCTCTACAGAAGGGCGCTAAATATAGTAAAAGGCGCAAAATTTCAGAATTTTTAGGCCTTTTGAAAAGACCGGTAACTACAGAGAAAGGCGCTAAATTTTCAAAAAAATAAACACAAAATGGAAAAAGCGCTTAAAATGCAGAATATTTGCGGCTTTTAAAAAGATCGCAAAATATAGAAAAAGGCGCCAAATTTTCATAAAAAAGAAACACAATTAATTTACAGAGTAAATATGCGTGATATTCATTTTTGGTTTGTTTTGATAATTTTACGCATGTAAAGACGATAAAATACTGTAAGTTATGCGCTGTTTTAATTTTGATTGTTATTTGAATAGTTTACGCCTTTTTGAGTTTTTCTCTCTACATTGCGCCTTGTATAAAAATAACTAACTATTTCCAGATTACTAATATTCTGTAGCCGCGGTAGCTCAGTGGTTAGTGCGTTGGACTACGAGTCGAAAGGTCCCCGGTTCAAGCCTGGACTGGGGCTAACAACATCTTTTCATAGAAACATTTTTCTATACCGCGCTACCTCTCGTCAGTAAATGGCAAACCTACGAGAGTAAAACCATTGCCTATGAAAAGCTCTCACCCGCCGTTCGGATTCGGCAATAAACTGTAGGTCCCACCACTTTGAGTACAAATATAACACGCACAGCTCAAAATGGTGAGAGAGCTCGACCGAAGTTCTGTACAGGACTGTAGCCCCAAACTAGAAGAATACACAATTCGAGTTTTAAGTGTTTTGAGATCTATATCAAAATGTCCCAAGACAAAAATTTTAGGCAATGTCGAAACAGTTTAGAAACATTTTTTCGACATATTTTAAAAAGAGATAGGCGGAGTTTGTATCACAAGCTGTCTGCCCGAACTGTCCGAACCCAAAATATGCCGTGAATTTGTCATTAAAATTCCACAAAATTTTACAACCTGCTATACACTTCCCAAAATATTCCATTTATCTGTGTGTTGGCGGAAATATTCCTGAAAAATGACATAAATTTTGTCTCGGGGTATCAATATTAAATCGAATTTAAACATAGACAATTTTAAACAACTTTAATAATTCGAATTAAAAAAATTCGACTTATTTAGAATTTTTGTATAGAATAAATTTATTTTACAATTTATTCTATGATTTTGAATTTAGTTTTTAAAAAATATACATATTTTTTTGAATAATTGATTTTTAATTATGAAAAATACACCAAACTATGAATTGTCGAACTTTTATCAAACTTTCATAAATGGTATTTGGACTCATAGTTGTACAACGAAACAAATATAAGTCCAAATACCATTTATGAAAGTTTGATAAAAGTTCGACAATTCATAGTTTAAGATGTGTTGGTGTATTTTTCATAATTAAAAATCAATTATTCACAAAATATAGTTTTTAAGTATGTCCATTCGGCACTGCGCTAAAGTGTTATGATTGTTTCAAATTATAATTGAAGAAGTTATTAGCAAAAAAAAAATCGATATTGAAACAGAATTTATTTGATGACTTTTAGTTCTATAACGACGATTTATAATCCGATTTAGTATTTTTGAAATTAAAAAAAAAATAATAAATTAATTTAATAATTGGTGAAATAACTATTACCTTTTAATTCTTGAATAAATGGTACAAAAAACTAGTTTAAATATCAAACTTAAGTTTGGTACAAATGGTACAATTGGTACAATTATTATACTTAAAAAAAATGAAATTCAAATATTTTTGGTTTTCGAAATATGCTGACTTGTTAAGTGAAAATAATAATTAACCAGTTGGGAAGGTTAGATCACATGGGAAATTTTAAAGTAGGTCAAAATTATAGTCGGTCTAAGCCGACTATAAATACCCTACACATATGTGT
Organism: Dryomyza anilis; assembly: GCA_951804985.1. Classification (NCBI taxonomy): domain Eukaryota; kingdom Metazoa; phylum Arthropoda; class Insecta; order Diptera; family Dryomyzidae; genus Dryomyza; species Dryomyza anilis. Next base: position 50,822,710 of record OX638131.1, on the reverse strand, counting down.
GGTTACCATTCAAAGGGATATATAGGTCACCAGGGTATACGAATCCTGAAAATAACTACAAACATTCAATCGCTGAAGAATTTCCATTCATTTGATACCCATATTTACAAATGGGTAGGTGCACCGAATTTCGATTTTTTTTGTGAACCACAAGTCTTTTCGCCGGAAAACTTTATTATCATGTATTTGAGCATGATGTCAATATATATTTGACCAAAAAAGTTTACCTAAGCACGTATACATAAAAATTGATCTTTATATGTACATTTTATATGAGGTATTTGAACATAAGTGGTCGGATCGTAGGTATATTAGTAATCTAAGTTATAAGTTTCATTTATCTAGCTCTTCAATTTCAAAAGTAGTAGGGATTTCAACAGACAGACAGACGGACATCGCTAAATCGACTCAGGAGGTCATGCTGATCAAGAATATATATACTTTTCCATACCGGAGATGCTTCCTTCTGGGTGTTACAAACGTCGTACCAACTGAATATACCCTTTCACTCTTAGTGTAGGGTATAAAAATACATTGTGTATATCAGAAGTAGTTTTCCAACGAGATGTTGGTATTGATCACCTTTAATATAATACACAAATTGAATTTTGTTTTCAAAGGATACTGAGATATGTACAGCTTCGTAAAATCAGAGACCAAAAATATTTTTTTTTTCAAATTTATAAAACAAATGGTACCTGTAAAACAAATGGTACCATTAGAAAACATTCGATGAAAATTTTTAATTTATGGTCTTTTTATTATAGGACAGTTAAATTTTAAAATATTTTTTAATAATTATATTTGAGAATTATAAATAAAAGTTAATATTATTTAGTTAAAAATAATTATTTTTGATAAATACTTTCAAAATTCAAATATTTTTTTTATTTTAGATACATATTTATTAAAATCAAAATTCATTTTTATTTTTGATATATGTATGGTTACACCTACCAAAAAATCTCCAAACAAACAAACAAATTGGCTGAACTTTAGATAACCGGATGAAGTGAAATATTTTTTCTTCAAACTATCGGTCTTGTGGTACCCCAGATAAATCGAAACCTTATACAGTTGTATAAAATATAAAGTACAAAAAATATAAAAAAGGGCGCAAAATAAATTTTTGGGGCGCATTTTAGAAAAAATTGGAAAAAAGGCGCAAAAAATCAATCGGCCCCCCCTAAATCATACTTCTAGATCCGCCCCTGGATTAAGTATTAGTATATAAGTAATAGTTATTTAGTTTTTAAGTGAGTTGTTATTTGATTAAGAAGTTAGTTCATAAGTTAACAAGAAAAAAGAAATGAAAGTGTTGTTATTTATTAAATGTCTTATTTTAGGTGATAAAATAGGGACATTTAACAATACTGATGATACCTGGACAACATCCTGTACGGAATCCATTGAACTTCTTATGGACACTCACTTCCCTGGCAGTACAAAGTATCTCTCTGGTCGACCACTCTCTCCCTGTGAAAGTCCTTACAGGTCAGAGTTACTAGACCCGGAGAAGATAATTACAAACGACAAACTCAACTGGGCAATCAGTAATTTTAAACCTTACAAATCTCCAGGACCTGACGGGGTTATTCCCGCAGAGTTACAGCAGACACTGCAATTCCCACGGGACCCCTACATACACGGAGGGAAATCAAATTCTAAAACTCGGGAAAAAGTCGGTTCGAATGAAAAATATTAGAATTTGACTAAAATCAATAAAATACAACAAATATTCTAGAATTTATTTTCTGAATATTAATCCTGTAGTTTATCAACCAGGCTATTTTTGAAAACAGCAGCTATTTCAAAAGAGCCGCTACAATTTTAGCCTCAGCTTTTTTACTTTATCAACCAGACTGTTTTTGCTTTTCATTTCAGACATGAACCATACATTTCTATAATTTTCAAACTGTATTTTGTCAAAAAATTCAAATTTGTTCGGTGAAAAACAATAACAAATTATAAATTTTGACATAATTTTTAATTTTGACAGCAAGTTGGATATTTTTTCAGGCTAAAAATATTAGACGACAACCAAGCAGTTTGGCTCGGGCTGAAATACAAATTTTAGACTTGTTGATAACGTACAAAAATAAAAATTAGCCAGATATTTTGGAAAATAGCCGCTGTTTTCAAAATAGCCTGGTTGATAAACTACAGCATAAAAAAGCAAATTACTTAGCTATCAAAAAAGTAAACAAACTTTATTCTACGGGAATTTGAGAAGTTAATTTATTGACTATTAAAAACCAAAAAGAAAACATAACATTGTTGCTGTATTCTTCACAAAAGGAACATGCATGTATCTGCTGTAGTTTTCATCAATCTTTCTTCGTCAGTAATATTCGCTTGTTTGCTTTGTTTTGCGTGGTCTGTTGAAAGTAAATCAGACCAATTTTCTAGATATTCAGATATTTTTAGGTATCAAAAATCTAACTAAGTACAATTTGTCTGGTTATGCAGATTTTTTTTTTTAGTATCAAAAATCGACATGTTATACATTGTATGCATGTTATACATTGTGTTTTGACGAATTGAACAACAAAGCACAGCCAGCCAAGCAAGCTGGCTGTGTATAAAACACGACTTTACCTACGAAAATTGGTATGGTTTCAGTTCGTAAACCTTTTTTTGGATGGCATTGTGCATAAATACCGAATTAATTTCATTCAATTGTTATCTAAATACAATATACGGGCCATTCCACACCAAATCGACCAAAAAAAGTCAAATTTGAGATTTTACCTTTTCGATTTTAATGAAATTTTGGCAATTGATAAAGGGTATCAAGACATGCACTAACCATTTTTTTTTTATTTTTTCCGACCACTACTTCTAGAGAAACAGTGGCTCAAAGTTGAAAAATATCACTTTTGTAAGTTTGTTCAAATTTAAATATCTCTTGAATTAGAAATGCTCATTGATGACTCGTTTTAAAGCTAGTAGAACAAGCTTTTAGAAAAATTAAGTTGTAACTTTTAAACGTTAACATGTGGCCCGTGGTCATTATCTTTGCACTTCAAAATTGTGGTCCTTAAAAAGGACCCTTTTTAAAATTGTGAAAAAAATCCAAAATTTTCGTCAATTTATTGTCAATGTTCATGCAAGATGATATTTTGATGGCATCATATTTTAAAAAATAATTTTCTAAATTTTTTCAATATTTTTTGTATTGAAAAAAAAAATTTTTTTTTTCAAAAGTAAAAATTGCAATATTTTTCAATGTATTTGTAACTCTAATTTCGAAAATGGCGTCAGTTTTATCAAATTGTCTCTAGTTTTTGAGATAAATACAATTTTTCGAAAATCGTAAAAACTCAAAATCAGTATCTCAAAAATTAGATTCAATATGATAAAACTGACGCCATTTTAGAAATCAAAGTTACATATATATTTAGGAATTATTAAAACTTTTACTGGTCGATTTGTTGTCGAATGGCCCATACATTGCATATGGGTAACATGCGGAAGGTTTGTACATCAACAGTAGAGAACAAAATGTAGAAGTGAGTAAACGGTTTCAGAATATAAATAAACATAGATTAAATTAAATAATAATAAACTAAAATAATGTAAACAATTCCATTAAATTAAGTAAGTAATCAAACAAGTTATATAATATAAAAAATATTCTAAATAAAAAAAAATATCTAAAATATATATTTTTTTTATGTTAGCTTCAAAATAATTACTTTTAGTTACTTTCAACATATCGACAGATAGACACACGAACAAGCAGACAACGGATTTCGAAAACATAGCACATCCTATCTTGCCAGATAGGAAGTGCTATGTACTGGATTGAAACAAACATTAATTGGCAAAACGAGTTGGGAAAGTTTGGTCAGATGGGTAAGTCGGTCACGTAGGACGGACTTTTATAGTCAGTCGGGCCCGACTATGGAATACCCTACACCATTGGGGGGATAGTAATGTGGGATATTTAATTGTATACCTTAATTTAAGTTCTTAATTAAGCTAAACCTCCTTCCTCCCTTGGTATAATACTCACATATCAGACATTTACGTCTTATATCCCTTTAATTTAAAAAATTGATATAAGAGTATAAAAACTAATAAAAAGGATTATAAAAATAAAAGTGTGCGGACTACGCCTATATTTAAGATTTTGTAAGGCTAATATTTCGTAGATTTGATTTCAATAATTCAGGGCTAATATTTCCACTATGAAAACCCGGAAAATAATATTAAAAAATGCAGGCGGATCACGCTCATTTTTGGACCACATATTTTTAGGTGAATTCTAACAAAATATTTTAAATTTTATAACTATATCTTGAATCCTTTTCAAGTTATAAGTTCCTAAAGAGTTATATAGAAGTGACGTTCATGGGAGGCGGGCGTGTCCGTTGACCGATTTGGCTCATTTCCAAAGTTAGTTCCTACTTTTGGCTAAAACATATTGAAACGATATTTTATCGCATTCTGAAAAGTATTTCTCAAGTCACTACGTTTTCAGATAGACAGACAGATGGACATAGCTAAACACACTCGGGTGTGATGCTGATCAATACAATATATATATGGGTAATTCTACATCAAATCGACAGGGTTTTAAATTCTTTTTTTCGATTTTCATGAAATGTAGTTTACACCTTTGAATAGATAAAAAAAAAATATAAGTTGATATTTTTTTTCTAAATTCGAAAATATCACAACATATATTATGATGCTTCAAAAAATCAGAACTTTTCTTTATATAAGTAACTTCGAAAGCCATTATCTAGGTCAATACCGTGAATGGATGTTTTTGGTGTATATTATTCTAAGAATTGAATGTAGTTTTTGATTCTGGTTTACATTATATTTTTCCAATTCGGTTTATAATTATTATGTTTTGTAAAATTTTCAAACTCGAATTTCGGCAAAAACAGCTTTTTTGATTTGGATCAAATTTTTTCAATATTAGTTCTTTTATTTATAAATATACTGTTAAAATTTGGAGAGGTGTTCTTTATATACCCTGTACCTCATAGGTGTAGGGCAGGCATGTCAAACTCATTTGGCATCACGAGCCGCATTGGCAACTCAAAAGATGAGGCGGGCCGCAATTGTGTTCCAAAAAAAATTCGCTCGTTTTTTACATTTGGTTCTTCTGTTGGAAAATAAAATATAATGTTAAGATGATAACATTTTCCATTGATCCTCGTTAAAAGCGCCGTAGGCGAAAAGTTTGTAAAAAATGGTGCGATTTTTGTCGGTTTGAAATATATCGAAAAAATGTTCGAATTTCTTTGATCCTGCCAAAAATTTTGTCAGGGGTATATACAATGGAGTATATTTCAAACACCAGAGTAAATTTTGTAAAACAGATCTAATAATCATCCAAAATTGTTGCAACTTTTTATGGCCGCAAAATCGTACGATATCTAATTAGCTCTTGTACCAATATCGAAGGCCAAGGCTTACTAAAACTACAAAAATAGTTCAAAGCGATATATCGCCGTTTTTTTTTCGAAACGATAATAAAAACGATTCTGGATTAATATGGCATCAAATAGTTCAAATATATAGAGATATATTTCAAAAACATTGCGATGTGGAAAATGTTTAAATATCCTAATATAAAATTGTACTCTACTAAAATTACGAAATTTTAAAAATTAGCAACGAGATCGAATTTTGGTATCCAAGTTAGTTTGAGAAAACTTCGAGGCATAAATCACATGGCAGACTTCATACCAAACATATTGAAAAAGTTTTTTTTTAAATATCGTATATAAATTTGATATTTATATAAATTTGAAATTTATATAAATTTGAAAAAGGTTCCTTTTTATGCACAACCAATTTAAATTCCAAGGACAATCCATTGATTAGAGATGTACGGATTTAGAAGTTATAACAAAGTTTATTTTATTATCCTTAAAATGAGGTTTGCAGCATTCTACGGTCAAGAGTTTTTTTTACAACCACAAAAAGTGATTATTGATTAATTTTTTGAAACTTTGGACCACTGTATCTCTGGAAAAGATGAGTCTGGAACTCTGATAGGTTTGGTGTGGAATGTCTCTAAACATAAAGTTTTACTTACTAAAAAAAAATGTTAAAATGAATACAATTCCAATTTTTACAATGCAAGACTCTTGTCTACAAATTTTTGATCCTTGTTTTATTTTGATTGCGCCTTTATTTGATACTGGAGTTAATTCCGAAAATGGTTTTGTTGAACAGGGTCTAGTTTTAAAGATTTTTAAGTTTTAATTATTTTTCTCTCCTTTTATTTTTAATTGTCGAACAAAAAACAATAATATATTTATCATTCCGTTGTTAGACGTACAAAACTATGCGCTACTATATATTTTTTATAAATGCCGGTGAACTATAGCCAAGGGAAATTCAAAACTTTACATTAAATTTAAAATTTTTTGAATAAAAAACAATATTATTTGATGAAAAAAACATATTTAATATTGTTATGCCATTTGTTTAACGCCATGTATAATATTTAAAATGAAAATTATGAAAAGAAATTAAGACTCGAGCCTTCAAGTATCAATTTCTCATTATTAAATTTTGAAAAATATAAAAATAATGATTTTTTTAAAAAAATTAACAAGTTTTTAACCAAGAATAAATGGTAATCTTGATTATGCCTTCGTTATATAATGTAATAATCATTTTACCGCCTGAAAATAAAATATTTTTAAAATTTTTCAATTCTTAAAAAAATATTTTTCTTATATTATTTAAAAAGTCTTCGCGGGCCCCACAGAAATGGTGGCGGGCCCCGTGTTTGACATGCCTGGTGTAGGGTATAAAAACAAAAGCAAAAGTAAAAACACAAATACAACTTCAAAAACAAAAAAAGAACAACAAAGTCATAAACCCAAAAATAAAAGAAAAAGAAAAAAAAAAAACCTCTAAAAGACAGCAAAATCAAAATAAAAGCAATATCACAAACATAACATCAAAAACAAAAAAGGAACAACAAAAGCAAAAATCCAATTAAAAACAAAACCAAAAACAAAATCAAAAAAAACAGAAAAAGAAAAACACAAAAATTAAAATAAAATCAAAAACACAAAAGCAAAAAAAAAACAGAAACAAAAACAAAAGCAATACCTAAAAACAAAAGCAAAAACTCTAAAACAAAAACACAAAACCACAAACAAAGAAGGAAAATCAGATAAACAAAAAAGGCAAAAACAAAAAAATATATAAAAGAAAAAGAAAGAACATATATTAAAAAAAAAATCAAAAGCACAACAACAAAAGCAAATATACCAAAAGTAAAGAAAAATCAAAAACGCAAAAGCAAAAACGCAAAAAGTAAAGCAAAATCAAAACCACAAAAATAAAAGTCAAAACGCAAAAACAAAATCATAAAGACAATCTAAAAAAAAAATCAAAAACAGAAATAGAAATAGACAAACAAGGAAAATCGTTTCCGATTTTAAAAATTAGGTCACCAGTTGTCCAGTGACCTTTTCTTCAGGGCTGTATTTACTTTTGTTTCAAATAAATAGAGTGGACATTATTTTTTTATATTTTTATGTTAATTTCATTTTATTTCATTAAAAATAAATGTATGAAAATAGTGAGCTTTGAATTTTCCTTTTTTATTTATTTTTGTTTTTGATGTCAGAAATATTTACGTTCAGAAATAAAAAAAATGTAAACACATGCTAAGTTCGTAGACTAATTTTCGAAAACTATTATATATTGTTTAAATTGAATATGAATATGAAAATAATATACGACAAATTGATATAGAGTACCTAGTAGGAGCAACTGACAGAAAAAAATGCAATATAAAATGATGAATGGTTATTGTGAAAAGTAAGTAGTGTTACGAATTAAATTTAAGATATTAAAAAAAATAATGCGATGGTGCCAGACGTGCCGACCACGACTATGATGCGAAGGACGTAATAGAAAAAATAATATATATTTTTGATCAGCATGACCCCTGAGTCGATTTAGCGATGTCCGTCTGTCTGTCCGTCTGTCTGTTGAAATCCCTACTACTTAAACAATTAAAGAGTAACAATTAAGATAAATGAAGATTACCTTTATTATATACCTACGCAGTATGTGCGAAAAAATTAGGTATATCGGTCCATTGTGACCTGTGATCTGACTATTTATATTCAAATAACTCATATAAAATTTACATCTACAGTTCAACATTACTGTATACGTGCTTATGTAAACTTTTTTGGTCAAATATATATTGACTTCATGCTCAAATATATGGAAATAATGTTTTCCCGCGAAACGACTTTTGCTTCCCAAAAAATATCGAAATTCGGTACACCTACCCATTTGTAAATATGGGTATCAAATGAATGGAAATTCTTCAGCGATTTAAAGTTTGTAGTTATTTTCAGGATTTATACCCTGGTGACTTATATACCACTTTGAATGGTAACCACACATATGTGTAGGGTATTTATGGTCGGCTTTCGCACATACAGCGTAGGTATATTAGTAATCTAAGTTATAAGTTTCATTTATCTAGCTCTTCAATTTTAAAAGTAGTAGGGATTTCAACAGACAGACAGACGGACAGACAGACGGACAGACGGACAGACAGACGGACAGACGGACATCGCTAAATCGACTCAGGAGGTCATGCTGATCAAGAATATATATACTTTTCCATACCGGAGATGCTTCCTTCTGGGTGTTACAAACGGCGTACCAAACTGAATATACCCTTTCACTCTTAGTGCAGGGTATAAAAACATAAAACCAAGTAAAAACACCAACACAAAAGAAAAACGACATGAAAACAAAATCGAAAGCATCACAAAACAAAATAAAACACAAAAGAAAAATACATAAATAAAACAAAAGAAATACCAAAACAACAAAACAAAAATGAGCAGAAGTACTAAAAGTAAAAACACGAAAACAACGAAATAAAAATATAATAACACATTCCTAAACATAGAGTAGAAGTTAGTTCCAAATTTCGCCACAAGAGGGCACTAATTTTTACAACTATGTAACCTCTGAACCGATTTGGACAAATTCTAAACAAATTCTAAACAAAATTAAAAAAACAGTGACTCTTTGTTTATTCCAGCATCACGTCTAAGGCTGGAGTTATATTAAACGTAACGTGGTTAAATGTCATCGGAACAGAACTGACCCTTTCGATAAGTGTGTACATTTTATAAATGGTTATAATGAATACATTCGTCTATTATAAATAAAGCTTAAACAAACACTAAAATAATAATAAAAAAAACTAAAAGTTAAAACAAACAGTAATTACATTCCCGAAATAAAAAATCAGAAAAAAACGTTGCGCAGCCCGGGTACAAAAACTAGTCAAGAATAATTCCACTTAATTACTTTTTTTGATACCGAAGAAATTAATTCTTGATAATAAGAATAAGATAATTATTTATTTCATATAAAAAAAAGTAGATCTGTTTCTCAAAATTAAGAACTTTTTCGTTTAGCTGTATATCGAAGTAATGAAACTTATTTTTCAATTTGATATTTAAAAATAAGTAACATTTGATTAAATATAAATAGTGTTTTTACAGTACACTTAGGAAAAAAAAAGTTTATGAAAGTATTGCTGCAACTATCTTTTTAAATTTACACCTTGTAATAAATATTAAAACATCCCATAATATCAAATATTTAATTGCCACAACAGCAATGGAAATTGAGATATTTACAGTTGACTCATAGCAAACATCCTGAGTTCTTGGACATTTGCAGCAAATCTGTTGAGTTATTTGGACATTCGACTAATTTAAAAAAGCGAAAATGGCATAATTTTTCTTACGCTCGATTTATCCACCTCAATTATGTAAATCCAATGGCGTAAAAAAAAGTCTACTCAAATAATACGTTTTAATGGTAAAAGTAAAAATTAAATTTCCTGGGATTGAAATTATCAACACGTTATGGAAAATGTTTCTTTTCATTTTTTACATTGATAACAGCATCGCCCGTCGGACTTGGTTCTTCCGCGAAGAAGTCTCAATTCATTGTACAATTTTACCTTCGAAGAACTATAAAGACGATGACGATGTTCTCCTCTTCTGCTGCATCTACTGGTGGTTATGTATAAATCTTCCGCACGTTACCCATAAGCAGTGTATAGTGTATTTAGATAACAATACACTATACAATTTTTAATCCCGAAATTTCGGGTCTAAAAAATTTCCCGGGATTTAAAAAACTAATAGAAAGTCATAAAATAACCATATCTATGTTTGAATAATAAACAATTATAATGCTTAAGGCTCAAACAAAACTCATATATTCAAATGCATGTGTTTTCAGGTTGGGTATCCAAATATACATGGTATCTAAAATACAAAATCCGCGATATATAAACCCCAGTTGATCAACAAACATTTTTTTAATACTTTTTATTGAAAATTTATTTTTTAGTACAAATATAAGAAAATTTGAATTTTGAATGAACAATCAAATTTTTATTGGGATATTGGTTTTTTTGTGGAAAACAATATTTTATAACAAAATTATTATTAAAAAAAATTAGTTTATAGTGGACACATTTTTTTAAAGTGATATGTGATTTTTAATTAATAAAAATTTAAAAATTAGTTCAATTTAGGAACGTGGATTTATTTATGTAAACTCAATCGTTTGAGTGGATTTTATACTGTTAGTTAATTCAGATTTTGTAAAAAATTTATTCTCGGTCAAATGGATTTTATATGATTGAAATTTGTAGTACGCACAATTTGATTGTAATGAATGTGAAAATGTTAGTTTTAGACCCAAATGATAAAATGTCAGAATCTTCAAATATATTTATTTATGTATTTTGTTATTAATGAAGGTTATAAAGATTATATTAAGAGAAAACGGTTCCAGTTTTATCGCAATTCGAAACCCGGATTTAATTCGCCAGCATAGTTGAGAGTAAATCTTTCGACTGTCTTCAATGTAAAAATTATTTTAATGTAAGACCGTCATGCTATTATAATTATCTACTATTTTTAAGTACTTTCTGTATTTCGAATCAAAAGATTACTCTGTTCAGCTCTAAATTCTCTAAATAAATATCATTTCTACATAATTTGCATTTTTAGTAACGTTATACGTAACGTTTTTGAGAAAATTTTATATTTTTTGCATTTTTCATTGCATTTTAAAACAAAATTTTATATGAAAAGATTAGACAGCTATTGATTTAAAATTAATACGGTTATATCCCAGGAATAAATCAAGGAATGTTATGGCATTAAATCCACTTGAATATCGTTTATAATAATTTATGGTTTGGTTAAAATAATCTGTTAAAATTTAAAAATTTAGAAAATAAAACAATTTATCAAGTTATCGGAAAAGAATATTTGGTAAAAAATAAATGTTATATTTTAAATCATTGGTAATACTAGAGAGAATACCTATTTCGACCATGGTATTGCTATTTACGTGTTCTTTCTACTTTTTGAGTTATATGCATTTAAAAACTTATCTGTGAATTAAAATTTGTCTTTTAAATTAAGAAAATTAATATATATTTATTAACATATTTTTATAGAATTTTTATTCTGGAGATATTGCAACAAAATATATTAATTATGTGAATGAAATATAAGGTCGATGCATTATTATAAGATTTTAAATTATGTTATTTAAAAAGAACGATTGAAATTAATTGATATATTAATGTAATAGTACAAAAAGTATCAACACAGTTTGCATTGTTATAGAACATTAGAAATAGTATGTTTACAAACCCTAGTACTTAACAATTGTTATCATATTTTTAGAAATAACAGTAAAATACTGCTATAATGAAAATTTTTTAAATAAAAAGTGAATTATTTTATGCATTTGAAATTGAATAAAAACCTTATTTATCTAAAAATCAAAAAGGCAACGAAAAGTAATACCATTGTCCAAATGAGTAGTAATAGTAATTTTAATATTTTAAAATAATAATTAAACATTTTTTATTAAATATAATTTTCCGGTGATTACACAAATTCTTTTTTTTTTAATTTTTAAACATTAATCGGTTATTGCAACCAAATCTTAAACGACATTAGTTGACTCGTTCATGGACAATAACTCTTTTAATTTTTATTCAATGGCTGTTCAGTTTTTTATAATTTTTATTTTAAATGCAGTGATAAATGCAAAAATAATAAATTGAATTTTTCTACAAAACATTACGTATAGAAAAAAAAAAAATAAAACGTAGTTCGAATCATCACATTAAAATTATGTAGAAATATAAGAATAAATACAGGGAGGAACAAAAGTGCTAATTTTGCCGAACAGTGTTATTAGTCGAAAGTAACGTAATTTTTAAAGATTTGTGAATTTGTTAAGAGTCAAAAAGCATGTAACTTATTATTATTGACGTCAGTGTATTAAGATTTTAGTCCATTAAATGTTAGATTTACTTTTTCACGAAATGTGTATAAAAACATTGAAAGACTTTTGAATAAACTATTAAAAATTGATCTACTAGCGTTTTTTGTAATCCCGATAATCCCGGGATTTAACGATGATCTCGGGATGAGTTTTTCGGGACCTACTAAGAACATACCCAGCAAGACATGCCTTACCGAAACTCCAACACAAAGACAATATTATATTTTGTCACTCATACATAAATAATTTAAAATACATCCCTGCAGGATCAATGATAGATATATGACCCGTAATTTTTCTAGTAATGAAAACTTATATTTTTTGCGCGTTGGTTTGCCACCATTTTTTATTTGTAGGTTATTCATTACGTTTGCCACAGCAGCCGCTACAGCAGGAGCAGATAATAGATTTTACTTAAATTATAAACAATTGATAAAAAGAAAGTATATTAAAAAGAGTTTTTTTATAGATTGCTTATTTATCTATTTATATTATAGATATCATCAAAATGAAAGGGTCGTCTGCATTAAACAAATGCATGGAAGGAAGCAAAACAACGACAAACAAAAGTCGTTTTAATAGAAAATCTGCAAAGCAAGCATTACATTCAACGCAATAAAAATGAAAACTATAGAATTTTGGATTTTTTGGTTTTATTTGGTTTAATTTGGTCAGTTTACTAATTATTTAACCGTCCCTAACCTCAAAATTAAATCAGTTTATTTTACGTAAATTATTTCGTAAATTTACCTGTAATTTAATCGTCACTTATTACCAAAAGAACAGTGACAGACATATATTCAATTGTATCTCATTGTAGATGAGTGAGAAAGAGATAAAAATTCACACGCACACAAAAGTTTCGGTACATTTTATCCCGACGCTCTCAACAATGTTATAGAAACTTTTACTGAAACTTTCAGTTTTGCTACTAGTAATATTACTGCTAGCATGACCGGCAGTGTTCTTGCGGGGTAATGTCTGAATATCTAAAAAAAATTGACTTAGTTACTTTCAACAGAAAATTGATGAAAACAACAGCAGGTCATGAACAAGCGTGGCTTTTGCGAAGAATACAGCAACAATTTTGCGTGTTCTTTTTGGTTTTTAATAATCAATAAATTAAATTAAATGAAAATCCAGTAGAATAAAGTTATTTTTATTTTTGACAACTATGTAATTTTCTTTCGTAATATTCATATGACAAATTCTTGAATTTCAGCAGTATTTTATTCTACTATTTTTTTTCTAACTGAATTTTAGAATTTTATTTCCCTCTGTGCAGGAAATTTTATTTTCACTTTTACCATTAAAACGTAATATTTGAGTTGACACTTTTTTACACCATTGGATTTACATAGTTGAGTTGGATAAATTTTTTAAATTAGTCGAATGTCACAATAACTCGACAGATTTGCTACAAAAGTCCAAGAACTCAGGATGATTGCTATAAGTCAACTGTAAATATCTCAATTTCAATTGATGTTGTGGCAAACATCTCGTAACTATCTGCATATATGTCATATTTAAAATATATTAATAGTTTTATTGCAAATTTATTGAAACTTATAGGACATTTGAATATTAAAAAAAGGACATTTGAATAAAAAAAGTTTTTGTGATGTTTAATATTTGCTTTTATATGATGTTTAAAAAAATGAAATAAAATTATAAATAAAATAAGTTATTATTTAGTGGAAATTTGTTAAATAAATGATTTTTATGAATTGTTATACGGAGGGACAAAATTCTAAAATCCAGTAGAAATCAAAAAATATACGGAGTGATATACAGCTAAACGAAAAATTTCTTAATTTTGAGAAACAGATCTACTTAAATGTCAAATAATTATCTTATTTTTATTATCCATAATTTATTTCTTAGGGATCAAAAAAGTAACTATTTGGAATTATTTTAATGCACGCAAGATAGTTATGTTCACTATAACCATTTGAAAAAAGTATAAATATAAATATAAATATAAATATAAATATAAATATAAATATAAATATAAATATAAATATAAATATAAATATAAATATAAATATAAATATAAATATAAATATAAATATAAATATAAATATAAATATAAATATAAATATAAATATAAATATAAATATAAATATAAATATAAATATAAATATAAATATAAATATAAATATAAATATAAATATAAATATAAATATAAATATAAATATAAATATAAATATAAATATAAATATAAATATAAATATAAATATAAATATAAATATAAATATAAATATAAATATAAATATAAATATAAATATAAATATAAATATAAATATAAATATAAATATAAATATAAATATAAATATAAATATAAATATAAATATAAATATAAATATAAATATAAATATAAATATAAATATAAATATAAATATAAATATAAATATAAATATAAATATAAATATAAATATAAATATAAATATAAATATAAATATAAATATAAATATAAATATAAATATAAATATAAATATAAATATAAATATAAATATAAATATAAATATAAATATAAATATAAATATAAATATAAATATAAATATAAATATAAATATAAATATAAATATAAATATAAATATAAATATAAATATAAATATAAATATAAATATAAATATAAATATAAATATAAATATAAATATAAATATAAATATAAATATAAATATAAATATAAATATAAATATAAATATAAATATAAATATAAATATAAATATAAATATAAATATAAATATAAATATAAATATAAATATAAATATAAATATAAATATAAATATAAATATAAATATAAATATAAATATAAATATAAATATAAATATAAATATAAATATAAATATAAATATAAATATAAATATAAATATAAATATAAATATAAATATAAATATAAATATAAATATAAATATAAATATAAATATAAATATAAATATAAATATAAATATAAATATAAATATAAATATAAATATAAATATAAATATAAATATAAATATAAATATAAATATAAATATAAATATAAATATAAATATAAATATAAATATAAATATAAATATAAATATAAATATAAATATAAATATAAATATAAATATAAATATAAATATAAATATAAATATAAATATAAATATAAATATAAATATAAATATAAATATAAATATAAATATAAATATAAATATAAATATAAATATAAATATAAATATAAATATAAATATAAATATAAATATAAATATAAATATAAATATAAATATAAATATAAATATAAATATAAATATAAATATAAATATAAATATAAATATAAATATAAATATAAATATAAATATAAATATAAATATAAATATAAATATAAATATAAATATAAATATAAATATAAATATAAATATAAATATAAATATAAATATAAATATAAATATAAATATAAATATAAATATAAATATAAATATAAATATAAATATAAATATAAATATAAATATAAATATAAATATAAATATAAATATAAATATAAATATAAATATAAATATAAATATAAATATAAATATAAATATAAATATAAATATAAATATAAATATAAATATAAATATAAATATAAATATAAATATAAATATAAATATAAATATAAATATAAATATAAATATAAATATAAATATAAATATAAATATAAATATAAATATAAATATAAATATAAATATAAATATAAATATAAATATAAATATAAATATAAATATAAATATAAATATAAATATAAATATAAATATAAATATAAATATAAATATAAATATATATCGATACCTTCCAGGCAGAACATCGTAACTAACATTTTGGGAATTTTTGTTTTTTTGCAGTTTTGGAAACCTCTTCGTGAATAGCATAGCTGTTGTATTATCAAGCTGTACTTTGTTTCAAAATACCTTCCATTATTGTTTGTTATCGTTTATGTTTATCTGTTGTTTTTTATGTTTATAAAATATCATTTATATTTTTCATTCAAATAAATATTTCGAATCAATAACATACAATAGGTTATGGGTCCAGGACTCCATGAAGAGAGATCCTGTTTAAATAATTGAATTTTAATAATTTGTAAAATAATATGGCGTACGCGGGAAAAATTCCTGTATTTAACGGAGAAAACTTTGGCGTTTGGAAAACGCAAATGGAAGCGCTGCTACACAAAAGCAGATTGCTGACGATCGTGAAAGGCACACAAATCGCTACAGCGGAGACTCCTGAATTACTGGCTTGGCAAGAAAAAGATCAGGATGCACGCGCGGATATTCTTTTAGCGTTAGCGCCAAAAATTTAAACGCTGGTCAAAGGTCTTGCCACATCCAATCTAATCTGGGATTTTTTGGAGCAAACCTACGACCGAAAATCGACGAGGCAAAAGGCGGAGTTGTATCGCAGACTGGTCAACCTCAAGAAGCGCGAGGGATGCTCCATAAGCACTTTCATCGAAGAATTCGACACCCTCAACACGAAGCTGGAAGAAACTAATGGTAAAATTGAAGAAGAACTGCAGGTGATCATTATTCTGGATGGATTATCGGATAAATATAAAGAAGTAAAGGCAGCATTCAACACGACGAATGAATTCCCATCGCTCAACACACTGAGATCCCGATTGGAAATCGATGACAACAAATTTGAAAAAGACGACATGAACAATGGAGCAATGAAGGCGAAATATCAACACAGAAAGTATGGTAAACCCCTGCAACAAGGTACGTCAAAGTCCAATTATAATATTACATGCTATCGTTGTGGAAAGACGGGACACATGGCGAAGAACTGCAAAACCATTGTAAATAGAGACCACAGCAACAATGTTAGTTCGAGTGGGTTTATTACATCACAGATGCACTCAGTCCAGGGCGTTATTCAACATAGTCATTGTGAAACGTGGTATATTACAGTGGTGTTACCTCTCACATGACATACGACGAAAAATTCTTTGAGAGTATTGACAAAATGTATACGGGGAGTGTTAAGCTAGCTGACGATAAGCAACTACCAGTTTTAGGAATAGGCACAGTTATTCTAAATACATATGTTCAAAATGAGATTAAGGAAATTAAACTATTTTGCACATTACTGGTTCCTGGATTACAAAACAATTTGATATCAACCAGTAAAGCCACAGATAACGGCTGCATCGTTGAAATGACTGGATCCAAAGCTAAAATTGTTAAAAATAGCGATATTTTGGTCGAGGCATTCAAAGAAAATGATCTTTATGCTGTCAAATTATTTGACGCTCAAAAATGCAATGCAGTAGAGGGTAGCAAGAAGAGCAATGTAGAGTTGTGGCATAAAAGGTTCGGCCACTTAAACATTCAATCATTGAGAAAGCTCAAAAATAATGAAATGGTAAAGGGGTTACCATCATTTTATGCTGGAGACATTACATGCGTATCTTGTATAAGAGGAAAACAGGTGCGAGATCGTTTTCCATATAAAAATGTAAAATCGTCAAATGCAGTTTTAGAACTTGTACATACTGACTTATGTGGACCCATGAGAACTGAAAGCATGGGTAAAAAGCAATATTTCGACACATTTATTGACGACTACTCAAGGAAAGTTTTCGTAAACTTTTTGCGCAATAAGTCCGACTATCTTCAAGAATTTAAAGAATTTAAAATATCTGCAGAGTTAGAAACAGGAAGGAAAGTTAAAATCCTTCGAAGCGATAATGCTAAGGAACTAACAGCTCTCGAGTTTTCTCAATTTATCAAAGATAATGGTATCAAGCATCAGTTATCTACTGAATACACACCACAGCAAAACGGTGTTGCAGAACGCATGAACAGAACCCTTGTGGAAATGGGGAGATGTTTGATGCTTGAGGGAAATCTGCCAGAGATGCTTTGGGCAGAGCTAATACACACTGCAGCTTATTTACGAAATAGGTGTCCCACAAATTTAAATCAAAATAAAACGCCTGAGGAACTATGGTCTGGAAAAGCACCATGCGTTTCATACTTGCGTCAAATAGGCAGCAAATCGTATGTTCTAGATAAAGCGCCAGGAAAGGACAAGTGGCAGGCTAGAAGCAACGAATTTATTTTAGTGGGTTATTCAGAGGAATCAAAAGCGTACAGACTACGGAAAAACGGTTCAAGGTCCATTACAAAAAGCCGTGATGTAAAAATAATAGAAGGCGATATTTCTGTAGATATGGCTGGTGCAAATTTTAACGAAGAGGGTGAATTCGTAGAGTTTAAAATACATTTTGAAAACACCAACAGAGACCTCGAATATGAAGTAGAGGAAGAAATATTTGAAGATACAATTGAGGTGGAACAAGTAGTTGACGAATCAGTTCAAGTAGATGTTGAACACGTTAAAAATGACATCACAAAAGAAACAAATAAAGTAGAACAACCGAACCCGTTAGATTCTATTAAGTCGCGTCTTAGATCTTGGACATTCAAAGGTCATGATGTAGTACAAATTTCAAAGACGGAGAATCCGAAAAACCTAAAGGATATATCTAAATCGCATTATCAGGAAGAATGGTTAGAAGCGATGAGATGTGAATTCAATTCACTTACAAAAAATAAAACATGGGAACTGACAGATCTTCCTGATGGTAGAACCACAGTAGGGTGTAAGTGGGTATTCACAACCAAATATCGCCCGGATGGCACAATAGATAAAAGAAAGGCAAGGTTAGTAGCAAAGGGCTATTCGCAGCAATTTGGCGTTGACTATATGGATACATATGCGCCTGTTGTACGCCAAAATTCGTTAAGATTAATATATGCTCTTACCATTGAACATGACCTGCAGTTAAGGCAGCTGGATGTATCCACTGCATTTTTATATGGCGATATAGAGGAGGTAATTTACATGGATCAACCGGATGGTTTCGTTGAGGAGGCGACATGTACCAAAGTTTGCAGACTGAAGAAGGCAATCTATGGATTAAAACAATCCGGAAGACAATGGTTCAAGAAAATCGATTGCGTCATTAAAGAATTTGGACTGGAGCAGTCAAAAAATGACCAATGTATTTATTACATGCGGAAGAATGGTAGTCTCATCATTATTGCTCTTTATGTAGATGATATTGTAATTGCGTACAACAATAATATGATAGTTGAGCTTTTCTTGGAAAAATTGAAATGTAATTTTGATATTAGGGATATGAATGAGCCAAAGCATTGCATAGGGCTTGTAATTGATAGAAGCGAGGACAGACTATCTATCTATCTCACAGCCGGGTTATATCATAAATTTAGTAAAGAAATATGCCCTAGAAAATGCAAAAGCGACAAAGCTTCCAATGCAAGCTAAATTGCAATTAGAAAAAGAACCAAAAACACCTGAGGAATCTGAAAAAATTGAACCCGTTAAATACCAGGAGATTATAGGTTCTTTACTACATCTAGCATTATATAGCCGACCGGACATTGCATGTAGCGTTAACATGCTGTCACAATTTTCACAAGATCCAAGAAGACAACACTGGAACGCAGCTCTACAAGTTGTAAAGTACCTAAACACATCTAAATCGGCTGTATTAACATATCGCAAAACAGGATTACCAATAATAGGATTCGTGGACGCTAACTGGGCGCAAGATGTTAACGATCGCAAATCACAATCTGGTCTTTGTTTTATACTTGCAGGTGCAGCTATCACGTGGGAATCCCGTAAACAGAAAGTAATAGCAACATCAAGTGCAGAAGCAGAGTATGTAGCATTGACGGATGCCGCAAAAGAAGCCATGTACCTAAGTTACTTGCTAGAGGAATTGGGATTTAAGAACAACAATCCAACAACAATATTTGGCGACTCGCAGAGTGCACAGCATATGGCAAAGTTTGGAGGACATCACTCAAGGACGAAACATATAGATTACAAGTACCACTTCATAAGAGATGCTGTTGATCGAAACATCGTCGAATTAAAATATGTCCCAACAAACGAAATGCCAGCAGACAGTTTAACCAAACCTGTTCCTAAGGACAAACATTATTTTTGTTGCAAGCATTTTGGATTAATATTTTAAACTGGTTCATCTTGAGGAGGCGTGTTGTATTATCAAGCTGTACTTTGTTTCAAAATACCTTCCATTATTGTTTGTTATCGTTTATGTTTATCTGTTGTTTTTTATGTTTATAAAATATCATTTATATTTTTCATTCAAATAAATATTTCGAATCAATAACATACAATAATAGCAAATCATATTTTGGAATTTCACGATCCAAATTTGAAACATTAGCAACTGACCATGGCACTAATTTAGAAACCATACGGAAGGAATTAGTTGTAGTTCCTCCAAAAAAATCAATATTTGCATCTCGGTTTGCACCTGATACCACAGTTGATGATATAAAATATCACATTTTTATACGTATTGGCTCCACGTTTAATATGTCTGATATTTTAGTATTCAAATATAACTTTCAATATTCTAGGATGAAAGCTTCTTTTAAAATAATTGTTCCTAAAGACTTCTTTGATACTATAGTAAAAAATGAATTTTGGCCACGAAATACTTTAGTTCATGAATACATATATAAAAATAACAACAGACCTCCTAATGTTGTTCATATTCCATCTTGTCCTGATGGCGTTTCTTCAAAAAACTGCCAGTGAACAATGATTTTTACCTTAATTTATTAAAATGTGCGTGGAGTTAATACTAAATTAACAAAGTTATATTCAAACAGTTTCGGCTTTTCCTGCGACATTATAGTTTTTAAAATATTCCCAAAATAAAGCAATTTCGTAATAATGGACAAAGTATCCAAAACCGACATCTACATTTCTGATATGTTTGCTAACTTCTTTCAAACGACTTATTCCTCAGAAAATCACAAACATGACGTCATCTATCCTTTCACATTAAATAGAAGCAATTATATTAAAATGCCGACTATTTCATCCAATACAGTTTTAAGGTACCTCAAAACAATTTCAATATCATATTCGGAGGGTCCTGGCTTCATACCTAGTTGTGTATTAATGCGATATGCTATATATTTTACATAAACCATTAACCACATTATTTAATTTGTCCCTTAAGACAGGTATATTTCCGGATATATGGAAGGAATCATTTATTATTCCCCTGTTTAAAAGTGGTAATAGATCAAACGTTGTAAATTACAGAGGTATTTCAAAACTAAGTGCTATTCCTAAATCACACATAGTTTGCTATCAATTGTTTCACCGTATCAGCATGGATTCTTGAAAGGTAGATCCATATGTACCAATCTGTTAGAGTTCACAACTACAGTCATAAATGGCTTTAATTGTGGATTACAAACAGATGTTGTATACACAGATTTTAGCAAAGCTTTCGATAGTGTTAATCACGAATTACTTTTAATAAAACTATTGGAATTTCCAAAATATCTCCTAAATTGGATAAAATCTTATCTGACATCCAGAAAACAGAGAGTGTTATTTAAGGAAGCTACATCAAGGTATATTTCGGTTTCGTCAGGTGTTCCCCAAGGAAGTCATCTTGGCCCAATATTATTTATCTTATTAATAAATGACCTACCGTCAGTTATAATACACTGTAGAATTTTAATGTATGCAGATGATGTCCAATTATGCCATTCATTTAACGATGCAGTACAGCAATCTTGCGATCAAGAAGATCTAAATAGGTTAGAAGATTGGTGTACT
This sequence comes from Dryomyza anilis, assembly GCA_951804985.1. Classification (NCBI taxonomy): domain Eukaryota; kingdom Metazoa; phylum Arthropoda; class Insecta; order Diptera; family Dryomyzidae; genus Dryomyza; species Dryomyza anilis. The sequence continues at coordinate 50,800,699 of OX638131.1, read as the reverse complement.
TATAACCACCTTAATCTCAAGAAATGTAAGCAAATGACCAACTCTCGTAGATGCCCTATTTATATAATTTATAGAATTTCTGGAATTAATTTAGATACAGTTTCAACCTTTGACGACTTAGGAGTATCAATGGACCATAAGCTTCGTTTTCATCTACACATTAATAAAATGACAAATAAAGCTAAAGGTGTTTTAGGATTTATAAAACGCTAGTCTAAAGAGTTTGACGATCCATATACGACGAAATTGCTTTATACCTCACTTGTACGTCCCAATTTGGAATATGCATCCATTGTTTGGAACCCACACTATAATATACATAATGACACTATTGAATCAGTTCAAAAACAATTTTTATTATTTTCACTTCGAAACCTCAATTGGATATACACCTACCACCTTATGATAATCGACTAAAATTACTTAATCTTCCAACTCTTAAAAGCAGACGAACAATGCTTGGAGTCATATTTGTATTTAAATTAAATAATGGTGGCATAAAATCAAGTTATTTACTTCAAAATCTATCTCTAAATTGTCCTACAAGGCAAAAAAGACAATATATTCCGATAAAATTGGGCATATGTAGCTCTAACTACTCTTTAAATGATCCGTTCCGTCGGATATGCAATGAGTTTAATGAATTAAATTATCTTTTCTATCTTTCTGACTCGATTGACGTAGTAAAAAATAATATCGTTCAATACCTAAATACTTAATTAGACTTTGTATACTTTAATGAGACTTTTTTTTTGTTTACTGATGATATTTATCTGTAGTTAATTCGCAAATTCTCGTGAATCTGACCAGCTCGGGCTGCTCAAGAAATTGTCATCAATTCGTGCAATATGCGGATGTGCCTCTCGGTCAGTTGGGCGGGTAAGAGTGCGTGGGATTCGTTCGTAAAAAAAGCCAAATAACACTTATTATCGCAACAACATTTTTGAAAAATGTTGGTTACGATAATATATATATATTTATTATATATATTTATATATTGTTATATATATTTAAGACACATCATATGTTTGTAGATACATACGGATTATTTCATGTCAGAATGGCCACATAATTTTAATATTTCGTTTAGAGACTACTTCAAGGACTGTTAACTTCTTTTGTGGTAATGGTAGAAAAACTAAAAATTTAAGAGTATTTGTAGAGAATATGTCCACATTTAAAATAAAAATATAAAATATTAATTTTTAACGACCTCTTATGAATATTAAGTTATTTGTTTTACGGGCTCAAGGTCCAATTGAAAATACTCTTTATTTGTATTTTAATTTTTATTTTGTCCAATATTTCGGCCTTCGTCGAAAGCCATCTTCAGGGACTCTGTCAAAGATGTTAACATATTTATCAACTTATTATAAATTTTACACTACAGATTTATAAACTTACAGAAATTTTAAACAAACATATATTATTACATATAACATATACTTTAAATAAAATATTCCACAGTTTTTGACGAATACGACAATTAACAACTTGTCATTGCACCGTCTGAGTCTTCACTGATAATTTTTGGTTCTTTGTTTCCTAACTAAGTGTCTGTATAAATGCGCGCATTTTTCCGTGTCCGTTTTGTAGTTTAGTCTTTCTTCGTTCGGCGTGTTAATTATGTGGAGCATTTCCAGAGTGTACCTTCGGCAGTAGTTCGGCTCCTGTTGTAAAACGTTAACGTTTTCGAAGTCTGGAGAGTGTCCGAGTTTTCCACAGTGAGAGGCTAGTGCTGTTTTCTGCTCTATCGGTTTGCCTTGTAGTTTGTGATCAGATTTATGCGAAGAAATTCTTGTCCTAAGTTTGTTCTTTGTCGTCCCAACATATGTTTTATTACATATATTGGACTTATCACCTTTGCATCGAATTCTATATATCAAGTTAGCTTTATCAAAATTGTCTCTCTTGGTTTTTGTATTACTATATAGTTGTTGTAATGTGTTACTTGTCTTTAATGCTATTTGATATTTATCTTTGTCGTATATGTCTGATTTTATAATCCTCTCCGATAGTCCATTTATATATGTCATTGATTTGTATATTTTTGGCTCTTTGTCATTCCGCGGTCTATGATTTTGTTTGTAATACTTGTCAATTAAATTCTTTATCGTCTTCTTGGGGAATCCATTTTTATGCAATATTGTCCTGATCTTTCGATGTTGTCCTTGTGAAACTCATTGTTGATTATTTCTAAAACCCTACTAATGAAATTATTCGCCGTGTTCAATATTATCCTCCTTGGGTGTCTTGAATTGAAATTAATTAATCGTCCTGATGCGGTGGGTTTCTGATACCAGTCAAGTGTTAAATTGTTTCCTTTTCGTATTACTAGTGTGTCCAAATATGGTAATTTTCCGTTGATCTCCTCTTCTTTTGTAAATTTTATATTGCGGTGAAATGCGTTAAATGTTCTTAAAGTTTCGTCTATCTTGTCCAGTTTTATTATCGCGAAAAGGTCGTCTACATATTTTGTTACCAATCTTGGTTTTGTCTCCAGTGCGTTTAATGATTTGTTTAATAATTCTTCCATGATGATGTCAGCTATTACTGGAGATGCTGGGGATCCCATCGGCATTCCTTTTTGTTGATTATATATTAAGTCGTTGTATTTGAAATATCGGTTGTCCTTGATGCAGAAGTTCAAAATTTTCATAAAAATGTGTCTCTTCATATTTGTATAGTACTTAATTTTGTTCCATTTATTTTCTATTATTTTTACGGCGAAATCTACAGGGATACTAGGAAACAAGGACACCACGTCAAATGAGATAATAATTTCATCGTCATATATGTATGTGCCGTTTACCCGGTTTTTAAATTCTATTGCATTATTAATATTGTAAGTAGACACTTTCGTCAAGTTTTTTAAAATTGTAATTATATATTGGCATAGTCCGTATGAAGGTGAATTAATGGATGAGCAGATTGGTCTAAGGGGTGTGTTATCTTTGTGAATTTTCGGAAGTCCATAGATTTTTGGGGCTGTCGCTATGTTTGTGGTTAGTTTTCTTTTTTCTTGTAGTTATAATTTTGTTTCTAAATAATGTTTCCACCAGTTCATTGTTTTTTTGTTGTAGGGTCGATGTGGGATCTCGTTTTATTATTTTGTACGTAGTAGCATCTCTCAGCATTATTCTCATCCTTTTGTCATATTCACTTTTTTCCATTGCTACCGTCACATTACCCTTGTCCGCGTTTAAAATTAATATGTTATTATTTAATTTCAAAAACATTTTTGTCGCCTGCACTGTGTCTAATATTATTTTGTCTTTTGTATGTGTTTTCATCTTGTTGACGTGCCTGTCTATGTGTGTTATTAATTTTGTTCTCGCGATTTCTTGTTCTTCACCCTTTCTTATTGTCTATAGAAACCCTACACCACCGCGATGGGTCAACATAAAGATATAACTACTCCAGGTGGTACCTACAAAAGTGGCAATCCACCCGCTTCGGCGGCTGAGGCAAGGATTCTGGAGGCCTCAATCCACGCAACCAACCTTGGGGGTTCATCGTGCCCCTCCATCTCCCAAATTTATGAGACAGCTAGGAATCTAGAGGAGGTTAACGACAACGCAGTGGTTCCCATACCAGTAGAGGAAAGTGTCGGTTCGGCTATGCCTACGACTAATCCTCCATTGCATGGCTGCTCGACAGTGTTGTTTCCTCTCAGGGCTCCTTTCTGTCACGTATTTGGAAACATGAGTCGATCGAAGGAAAGTGGTGTCTTACCAGCATCTAATCCTAGAGAGACCGACGCCCAACTGGAAGCTAAACTTCCATTGGAGACCGGACCCGGATCTCTGAATACAGAGGTCAGGTTGTCCGATGCCCAGGTGAGTAGGAGAAGGAAGAATAAAGCGAAAGATCGCAAAGAGGCTGAAAAGGCTAAAAGCGACGCTGGAGTTTTCTCTTCCCCAGCTACCACAGCAAAACGCGATAGATCGGTGGAGGTTACTCCGACTGAAGCCGGACCATCCGCTGCTGCTGTGGTGGCTGCTAATGCACCTGAGAAGCGCAATGGCAAGAAGTTTAAAACCTTCACTGCTACTGCGAAACCCCGTAACTCCCAGAACTCGACAGTTTCCAGTGATATTGCTTCCACAAACAAGAGCACTGGTGCTTTAAGTTCCGGATCGGCTGCGGATGAACTGCCTTCAACATCCACTAGCAGAGGTAGGTTAGCAGTATCATATCGTGATGCTGCTCGCAAAGCTCTTCCGGTTGCGATTATTGGCAAATTGGGGAAGGAGCAAAAGATGAATGATGCAGAAGTAAAACACTGCACCGATCATCTTTGGCGGCTAGTCAGCACCGGCGGTGTCAGTGCAAACACAAAAGGCAATGAGACGAGTGATGGCATCATGAAGGTGCTATGCTCGTCTCAAGCCAATTTCGATTGGATTGCCACAGCCGTTGCTAAAATCCCCCCTTGGGCAAATCGCGCTTCGCTGTTTTCAGCGGAGACGAACCCAAACGCAGGCGAACAAAATGCTGGATACCTGGTCCTATGAGGAAAACAGCGGAAGTGTTTGCCTGCCTACGTGCTCAGAACCAGGGCATCGAAACGAACGGATGGAAAATCTATAGCCATAAACCAGAGCGAGGTCCGGAGGACAAGGAGGGCTCAACCCTGGTTGTTGGCTTAGACCAGAAGTCGTTAGATGTCATGCTATCTAAGCACGACAACCATCTAAACTTAGTGAACTACGTGGTGAAACCATACTATACGATGAGCAAGCCGCAAGGCCTAGAAGCTGTCTTATAGTATCGAAACACTTTGTTGTCACGAAGTTAACCCAATTCTGTGGGCAAGACCTGGTGGCAGCCAAAGTGAGCTATGAAAGCGATAGTGGATGGAAACATCTGATTATCGCCTCAGGCTACATCTCCTATGACTCACTACTGCCTCCTCCGCCAAAGGCAATTGTTGAGCTCATAGAGTACTGTGATCTTAAGGAGACCGGCTGTGACGCTAATGCTCAACACACTGTGTGGGGCAGCGTAAATGCAACGCACGAGGTACCAGACTCCTTGACTTCATCATGACCTCCAATCTGAACATTCACAACACTGGTAATAAACCCACTTTTGTGACTGCTAGAAGACAGGAAGTGATTGACCTTACTTTGCCTAACTGCAGACTGAGAGAGTCAATCTTTAACTGGAAGGTTCTTAAAGAAGATTCTTTATCGGACCACAGATATATCGAGTTTCATACTGACCGAGAGGTGCTGCCTTCTATGACGGTAATAAACCCTAGAAAAACGAACTGGGCACGCTTCAGACATGAACAAGAGAATTCCCTCAATATTCCTGTCAGAATTCGTACCAAAGAAAGTATTGAGACGTCCGTTCAAGTTATCAACGATGTCATAAATTCTAGTTTTGTACGAACATGTCCGGTACGAAAAACGTAATCTAGACCTCCCGTTCCCTGGTGGAACCCTTGTCTTGAAACCTTGCGCAAGGATTCCAGAAAGCTTCTAAATAGGGCCCTAAGGAGCAACTTAGACTATGTCTGGTTTCTTTATCGAGCTAAGCTTGAAGAGTATAAGAAACGAATTCGTAAATCGAAAAGTGTTTCTTATAAAGACTTCTGCAGTAGCATCGAATCCTGCAGTGAGACTAGCAGATTGGTCAAGTTTTTATAAGAGACCGAACTGCTCGACTGGACTCACTGCGGAGACCTGATGGCTCGTATACTGAATCTAAGATAGAGGCACTCAGTGTCCTAGTTGAGACTCATTTTCCGGGAAATCAAATCCACATAGGGCCACTTTGTAATCCCAGCACTGGGGACTGCAATAACAACTCTAATGTGACAAAACATGACTGGCAGGTTGCCAGATTGGTTGTGTACGATGAAGCCATCCAATACGCAGTGGCCTCTTTTGATGGCTTCAAGTCACCTGGACCGGATGGCATCTACCCAGTCATGCTACCGGAAGGTATAACCCCATTGCTACCATGCCTAAGGAAGATCTTTAGAGCAAGTCTCGCATGGGAATACATTCCGACATCCTGGCGTTTAGTTAAAGTAGCCTTCATTAATAAAGTTGGAAGAGATGACTATTCCATAGCCAAGAGCTTCAGACCCATTAGTATGATGTCCTTCATACTAAAGTGTCTAGAAAGACTAGTTGAGCTGCACATCAGAAAAACATCGCTGTCAAGGTACCCACTATCATCAAGACAACATGCCTACCAACGTGGAAAATCCTGTGAAACAGCATTGCAACATCTGGTTGGCCGGATCGAGCATGCTTTTCAGAGGAAGATGTACGTGATGGGCATATTTGTTGACATCGAGGGTGCTTTTGATAATGCGACTTTTGATGGAATGTGTGACGCAGCTAGAAGGCATGGAATAGATGAAACATTGGTCAAATGGCTAAGGTCAATGCTAATGTTTAGGACCATCACTTCTGAGGCGGAGTGCGGTCAGTATATTATGGCAGGGGTGAATAGAGGTTGTCCTCAAGGAGGCGTTCTCTCCCCCCTGCTCTGGTGTATGCTGGTTGACTCTCTAGTCAACGATCTCGATGGACCAGGTGTCTATTCCCAGGCCTATGCAGATGATGTTGCCATTCTTGCCACAGGCTTTTCCCTCAATGAGGTCTGTGTTAAAACACAAAACTCATTGAACCGAATTGACAGCTGTTGTACTGCAAACGGACTTTCCGTCAACCCTCACAAAACAGGGATTGTTCTCTTCACTAGGAAAAGAATAATGACAGGATGTCACTATTCCTCTGTCTAACGAAGTAAAATATCTGGGCTTAACTCTAGATAGTAAACGACTTTGGACAAAACATGTTGAAAATAAAATTTCGCGAGCATTGAATGCCTTCTGGCAATGCAGAGGAATTTTTGGGAAGACATGGGGACTATCGCCGAGCAAAAACTTATCGATTTACACGGAAAATGATAAGACCGATGATATCATATGCATCGGTAGTCTGGTGGAACAAGCTGTCGCGATAATGCGTGACAACTACTCTTGCCAAGATTCAGAGAACCGTGTGTCTGGGTGTTACGGGTGCCTTTCCCACTACACCTGGTCCAGCACTGAATGCAATCTTAAACCTACCACCACTTGACATCTTCATCAGAGGCGAAGCCATGAAAGGCTGCTGGAGACTAAAACGAGGTGGTTGCTGGTTTAATGTTCCCTGGAATATCTCTGACATTGCACTTGACACACAGGTGTCTAATGGAGTGTCAAGTGCAATGTCAGAGATATTCCAGGGAACATTAAACCAGCAACCACCTCGTTGCAATGATAACAGAAATATTACCTAGCCGAAATTTTGAGGTCTGCCAACCTGACATTCAAGACTGGCTAACGCCTGACTGTGAGCCAGGTAGAGGGTCACACCGCATTTTCACAGACGGCTCCAGAACCGATCAGGGATCTGGTGCTGGAGTGTTTGTGGAACCGGATGACCGCGGACTTCACTTCGCCTTAGGCGACAATGCCTCGGTATTTCAAGCCGAAGTCTATACTTATGGCTATGGACTACATTGCGGATAATAGATGGCAGAACAAGGCTATATCAGTTTGCAGCGATAGTCAGGCTGTTCTTATGGTTTTGAACAACCAGGTCATCACATCCAAAATTGTACGTCAGTGCAGATCACGTCTCAATTGTGTTGGATGCCAGGCCATAAAGGAGTTTCGGGCAATGAAACATCTGACGAATTAGCACCTGCTGGATCTGAGGATAATCCATTTGGACCAGAACCTGTGCTTGGACTACCTGCATCTACGGGAAAATTTGTCATTAGCTCTTGGGTCGCCTCTGCACACAAGAGCAGATGGCAGAATGAGACGAAATGCAGATTCTCCAGATTCTCTGGATGCTTCATGAAGGTCTCCTCGTCTAGCTCACTTTGTAAAAACCAGGTCCATTTGATCGATGTCGAGATCAAAACGGACAGCCAAGCTCAGCAGTAAGCGAATTGATGCATACCTTACTACTGGCGAAAACGTCTCATGATAGTCGATGCCATACCGCTGCGAGTAGCCTTTAATTACTAACCTCGCCGTGTAACGCTCTACGTTGCCGCTTGCATCGCGTTTTGTCCTGAAGTTCCATTTGCAGTCGATGGGTTTTTTACCTTCAGGCAACTGCACCAGCTACCACTTATTATTCTCTTGCAATGAGCTAAACCATCTGTCATCGCCGTTCTCCACTCGTCTGAATTACTGGATCTCAATGCTTCCTTTACAGTCTTGGGATCATCCGTTTCGAGTTCAATAGCAACATAGGCACATATCCATCACGAACTGGTGGCTTTCGATCTCGTGTTGATCTACTTCTACGCGCAGAAACTTTCTTGAAGGTTTTCGTTTCCATGAAAATAGCATCCCTGAAAATCATGACCTCCCTCTTCAAAGGATCATAGAAGTGATATGACCGCGGATGTAAAGAGTAGCCAACAAAGATCACTTCTTTGCCTTTTGCATCCAGCTTCCTCCTTTTATCCTTTGGAATATAAATAACAGCCTGGCACCCAAACACTTTTAGATGTTTGACGTTGGCTTTACGGTCACTTCAAGCTTCTTCTGGCGTTATGTCCTTTAGACCTGTGCACGTTGTTCGATTGATGAGGTATGCAGATGTGTACACCGCCTCTGCCCAGAATTTTTTCTCCAATCCTGCCTCTATCAGCAAACAGCGCGCCTTTTCGATGATCGTCCGATTCAAACGTTCTGCCATACCATTTTGTTCAGGCGTGTATGGAACTATTGTCTGGTGCTGAACCGGAACTTCTCACAATTTTCTTCATCTCTGAGTTGCAAAATTCTGTGCCGTTTTCGCTGCGCAAAGCTTTAATGCGCTTTCCAGACTGGTTTTCCGCCATATTCTTAAAATCGACGAATTTTTTATATACTTCATCCTTACTTTTCAAAAAGTAAACAAATACTTTTCGAGTGAAGTCTTCGATAAAAGTTATGATGTATCTGGAACCTGCAATTGACTTTTCCTCCATCGGCCCACAGACGTCCGTGTGAACCAGCTCTAGGATTTTAGTTGAGCGCGTTCCTGTTTCGTTGAAAGGCTGTCGTGTGATCTTCGCATTAACACACGTTACGCATTTTGCCTTCTCTGCTGATGCCACTAACCGCACCAGTCACCATCTTCTTGAAAACGTCGTTGCTCGCATGTCCAACTCGTTTGTGCCATAATTTGGAGTCTTCTTGTTCACGAGATATGCAAGCCGCTTGCTTATTAGCCACATTCAAACGAAACATTTCGTTGACGTGGTCAGCTGTTGCAATAACATCACCGTCAGTGTTGGTAACTTTACAACCATCATTGTTAACAGAAATGTGTGATCTTTGCCGACAATATTCTTCACTGACAACAAATTAGTACATAAGTCTGGCACATGCAGGACATCTTGGAATTCGACGTCACATGATTGGCTTTATTAGTATCAAGAACAATATCAATATTTCCGACACCTTCAACATGCAGACTTGTTTTGTTGGCTATCATAACCTCATGTTTGTTTGGAATTATCTTGCTCGTAAACTTCTTTTTGTCCGAGCACATATGCGACGATGCTCCAGAGTCCAAGTACCACTCCGATTTCTTGATTATTGGAGCTGCAAACGATCTCAGCATCGCTTGCCCTGCCTCTTCTTGATTGAAGATTTCTTCTCTAGACAATTGGATGCATAGTGTCCGAATCCTTGACAGTTGTAGCACTTCGGGCCTTTGTTATTTTTCTGGCTCTTTTTAAACTTTAGATGTCCAGAAAATGCAGCTTCGTCCTTTGTTGTCACGCATTTGACGTCTTGTAGGAGACCTGAATCTTGATAGATTTTATCAAACGTCTCCCAAATTTCCTTCGCAGTTTTGCAGTCGCGAATATGCGCGTATTCGCGGATTTCGCATCCACCAGTTTCTCAGCATTCGTCATTTGCAAAAAGGCTTCAACCGCAAATTTCCAATCCTGAAAATTCTCACTTACGCGGAGCTTCTCAATCTTGTGCTGAGTAGGAGCCATCACGATTCTAATTTTAACACTCACCCATAACCTTTTATAATGAGCTTTAAGAACGAATGAAAATTTTATTTTTTTTACCAAATTGAATAATTTGACAAAGCTAATAATGAAAACTTATTTCTAAAAAACATAAGTGTACAGTAGAAAAACTTAAATGCTAATTTTTATATATACACTAAGAAAACAAGATGTTTATGAAAGTCTTACTGCAACTATCTGTGTTAATTTACGCCTTGTAGCAAATATTCAAACATCCCATAAGTTTCAATAAAGTTTTAGCAAAACTATTAATATTTTTTAAATATGACATTTATGCAGATAAATACGAAATATAGTTTTTGAAATATGCATATGAACCTCGACTTTTACTTCCGTTTTTGTCCCGTTCGGAACGATAACTATTTTATTAATATCTTTTGATCTACCGTCCTATTTCTATATCTATAGTCCTATTTAAACCCTACTTGCACAAAAATTCATTAATTTCCCTTGGAGGTATTTAAGTTTTAAGCGTTCGAATGTCCCGTCCGGAACCCTATAAAATGCCCATATCTATCTATATATATTTATATATATATAGATATATATATATATATATATATATATATATATATATATATATATCTATATATATATAAATATATATATATATATATATAGATATATATATATATATATATATATATATATATATATATATATATCTATATATATATAAATATATATATATTTATATATATATATATATATATATATATATATATTTATATATATATATATATATATATATATATATATATATATATATATATATATATATATATATAAATATATATATATTTATATATATATAGATATATATATATATATATATATATATATATCTATATATATATAAATATATATAGATAGATATGGGCATTTTATAGGGTTCCGGACGGGACATTCGAACGCTTAAAACTTAAATACCTCCAAGGGAAATTAATGAATTTTTGTGCAAGTAGGGTTTAAATAGGACTATAGATATAGAAATAGGCCCGTAGCCAGAGTGGGGGGGGGGTGTTGGTTGTAGGTGTTCTGGCTATCACATTGCTTAGTACGCTGAATGATCTTCCCTCTCGTTCTAACACATTATCTTGCTCGTAAACTTCTTTTTGTCCGAGCACATATGCGACGATGCTCCAGAGTTCAAGTACCACTCCGATTTCTTGATTATTGGAGCTGCAAACGATCTCAGCATCGCTTGCCCTGCCTCTTCTTGATTGAAGATTTCTTCTCTAGACAATTGGATGCATAGTGTCCGAATCCTTGACAGTTGTAGCACTTCGGGCCTTTGTTATTTTTCTGGCTCTTTTTAAACTTTAGATGTCCAGAAAATGCAGCTTCGTCCTTTGTTGTCACGCATTTGACGTCTTGTAGGAGACCTGAATCTTGCGTCTCATTTATTATTGTTGATTGCTTGCACAGTGGGGCAAATTACCTCTTTTCGTAACAATACTTAATTATAAAAAATAGGTTTAAAGTTCTTCTTAATAAAATTCGATTTAAAGCAAATATTACTAAATATTCCTTAATATTTTAAATCCATACATTACCTTGCATCTTATATGTCTTATTTCTTCTTTTGGGAATTGTCTAACTATCATTGGATTTTTTTTTTAATATATATTTTTAGGGATATAATATAAAAACTTTAATCACGATATAAATTTGTAAGATATACAAGAAATACAAAATCGGATATATATTTTAAAAAATATGTTTCTATCCAGGATCTAAAACCCTTTGGATTATCAGTTCTGGATCTGGTTCCAAGATTTTTAAAAGAGTGGTTTTGGTTCCGATTCCGGTTTCAACCAAACAAATTATATGGGTTCTGATTCCGGTTCCACATATTTTTTAATAATGGTTCCTATTCCGATTTCAAAACTCGAAAAGATTCCAGTTTATTTCGGTTCAATTTTTTACAAAATTCCAAATAAGGATTTTAATTTTTTTCCTGTTTTCAATTAACTACATTTATAAAGTTTATATTATGTGACCTTTATGTTCGATTTCATAGAATGAGACTTTTTTAAATATTCAAATATAAATATTTTTAAATAATTTGAAAATAATAATCCAACTACGTTATTGCACTTTTTTGTAGTTGGGTATTCGAAAAGTCTCAAAATGATCCAATTTGACAGAAAATATCCAATGACGCATATCCTAATTAAACATTAAATTGAACAATATGCTCAATGACATTCTTTTCCCTCTATAAAAAACCAGGGGCGGATCCAGAAGTATGATTTGGGGGGGCGATTGATTTTTTTGCGCCTTTTTTCCATTTTTTTTTTCTAAAATACGCCCCAAAAATTTATTTTGCGCTCTTTTTTTATGTTTTCTGTACCTTATATTTTATACAACTGTACTTCTTTAAAGCAACTTTTTTTCTTTAAATCAAACGTTTTATTTGCTTAAAAAACAAAAAAAAATATAGAGTGCGGTCGGATCTGTGGTACCCTAGAAAAAACGATATCCGGTGCATCTACATATTTGATCATATAGGTACTCAAATGAAATGTAATAATGCCACATTTGTAATTATATGGTTATTTTTATGATCTAATAACCAAAGCTTTGGATTTGTAATTATGTAAAAAATAAAATTAAAATGAAATGCTGATTGTTGAGAAAAATATTTAATTATTTATCAAAATGACGAAGAAAATTTTGAAATGAATAGGTAACGCTGAAAGGTTTTTTTTAAATTTTCTAGAAGTGGCCCAACAGTTAATTATAATATTTCGTTGGCAAGTAATATCGAAGAAGCGCCGCAGACGAAATTTTTTTATAAAATATTAATTTTTTTATTTTTTAAAACATAAATACAAAAGTATTATTCGTGTATAAAATGAACTCAGTTGTTAAAACTAAAAAGGGTCCTGAGGTTACTGGGGTTATCGGATCATGAACATAATAACATATTAATCGTGAGATCAATATCTTTCATTTCAGTACCTACATGTTCATATAGGTAGGTGTATAAAGTTTTGATTTATCTGGGGTACCACAAGTTCGACCGAGCCCCAATTTAGTCTGGGACCCAAACATGAAGGATAGTTTGAAGAAAAAATATTTCACTTTCTCCGGTTATCTAAAGTTCAGCCAATTTGTTTGTTTGTTTGGAGATTTTTTGGTAGGAGTAAAGACTTTTTTTACATATATATATATCAAAAATAATAATTAATTTTGGTTTTAATAAATATGTATCTAAAATAAAAAATATATTTGAATTTTGAAAGTATTTATCAAAAATAATTATTTTTGACTTTAATAATATTAATCAAACTTTTATTTATATTTCTCAAATATAATTATTAAAAAATACTTTAAAATTTAACAGTCCTATAATAAAAATAATACAATAAATTAAAAATGGTAATCGAATGTTATCTAATGGTACCCTTTGTTTTACAGTGCCATCATTTCTTACAATGACTTTTTACATATAAATTTAAAAAAATTAATTATTTTTGGTCTCAGATTTTAGGAAGGTGTACATATCTCAGTACCCTTTGGAAACAAAATTCAATTTGTGTATTATATTAAAGGTGATCAATACCGACATCTCGTTCGAAAACTACTTCAGATATACACAATGTATTTTAATGATTATTTTCACTTAACAGCACAATTCGAAAACCAAAAATATTTGAATTTGATTTTTTTTTAAGTATAACATTTGTATCAATTGTACGATTTGTACCAAACTTAAGTTTTATATTTAACCTAGATTTTTGTACCATTTATTCAAAAGGTAATAGTTACTTCACCAATTATTAAATTAATTTACAACAGTTTTTTTATTAATTTCAAAAATACTAAAAACGTAAAAATCGGATTATAAATCGTCGTTATAGAACTAAAAGTCATCAAATAAATTTTGTTTCAATATCGATTTTTTTTTGTTAATAACTTCTTCAATTATAATTTGAAACAATCATAACCTTTTAGCGCAGTGCCGATTGGACATATTTAAAAACTATATTATGTGAATATTTGATTTTTAATTATGAAAAATACTCCAACACATCTAAAAATATGAATTGTCGAACTTTTATCAAACTATCAAAAATGGTATTTAGACTTATAGTTGTACAACGAAGATATACAAAAAAATATGTATATTTTTTAAAAACTAAAAATTGTATATGGATATGCGCACATAATGTTTAAATTCGATTTAATATTGATACCCCGAGACAAAATTTATGTCATTTTTCAGGAATATTTCCGGCCAACACACAGATAATTGGAATATTTTGAGAAGTGTATAGCAGGTTGTAATATTTTGTGGAATTTTAATGACAGATTCACCGCATATTTTGGGATCGGGCAGACAGCTCGTGATACAAACTCCGCCTATCTATTTTGAAAATGTTTCTAAACTCTCTAAACTGCCTAAAATTTTTGTCTTGGGACATTTTGATATAGATCTCAAAACACTTAAAACTCGAATTGTGTAATCTTCAGAATCTTTGCCAAAATACAATGGCGCATATTCGTAGACAAGTTAAAGTCAACTATAAAATAAAAGTTACCCGATATTTTGGGCAATTTTAACGAAGATTAAAATGTCAAAAAGTTTTTTTTAAGTCGTAAAATTTAAAAAAAAGCGAACAATTAAAAAGGTAATTTACAGAATATTAGTAATCTGGAAATAGTTAGTTATTTTTACACAAGGCGCAATGTAGACAGAAAAGCTCAAAAAGGCGTAAACTATTCAAATAACAATCAAAATTAAAACAGCGCATAACTTACAGTATTTTATCGTCTTTACAAGCGCAAAATTATCAAAACAAACCAAAATGAATATGACGCATATATACTCTGTAAATTAATTGTGTTTTTTTTTTTAAATTTGGCGCCTTTTTCTATTTTTTGCGATCTTTTTAAAAGCCGCAAATATTCTGCATTTTAAGCGCTTTTTCCATTTTGTGTTTATTTTTTTGAAAATTTAGCGCCTTTCTCTGTAGTTACCGGTCTTTTCAAAAGGCCCAAAAATTCTGAAATTTTGCGTCTTTTACTATATTTAGCGCCCTTCTGTAGAGGCGCAAAAATTTTGTAAATTAGGCGCATTTGCAATTTAATGCTTTTTAGAAAATGTTGCGCCTTTCTGTATATTTTGCTCCCTTCTATAGAGGTGCAAACATTTTGTAAATAAGGCGCATTTAAAATTTTATACATTTTAGAAAATTTTGCGCCTTTCTGAATATTTTTCGCCCTTCTACAGAGGCACACACGTTTTGTAAATAAGGCGCATTTGAAATTTTATACTTTTTAGAAAATTTTGCGCCATTCTATAGAGGCGCAAACATTTTGTAAATAAGACGCATTTGCAATTTTATGCTTTTTTGAAAATTTTGCGCCTTTCTCTATATTTTGCGCCCTTCTATAGAGGCGCAAAAATTTTGTAAATAATGTGCATTTGAAATTATATGCTTTTTAGAAAAATTTGCGCCTTTCTGTATATTTTGCGCCCTTCTATAGAGGTGCAAACATTTTGTAAATAATGTGCATTTGAAATTATATGCTTTTTAGACAATTTTGCGCCTTTCTGTATATTTTGCGCCCTTCTACAGAACCGCAAACATTTTGTAAATAAGGCGCATTTGAAATTTTATGCTTTTTAGAAAATTTTGCGCCTTTCTGTATATTTTGCGCCCTTTTATAGAGGCGCAAACATTTTGTAAATAATGTGCATTTGAAATTATATGATTTTTAGAAAATTCTGCGCCTTTCTGTATATTTTGCGCCCTTCTACAGAGGCGCAAACATTTTGTAAATAATGTGCATTTGAAATTATATGCTTTTAAGAAAATTTTGCGCCTTTCTGTATATTTTGCGCCCTACAGAGGCGCAAACATTTTGTAAATAATGTGCATTTGAAATTATATGCTTTTTAGAACATTTTGCGCCTTTCTCTATATTTTGCGCCCTTCTATAGAGGCGCAAACATTTTGTAAATAAGGCGCATTTGAAATTTTATGCTTTTTAGACAATTTTGCGCTTTTCTGTATATTTTGCGCCCTTCTACAGAGGCGCAAACATTTTGTAAATGAGGCGCATTTGAAAATTTATGGTTTTTTGAAAATTTTGAGCCTTTCTGTATATTTTGCGCCCTTCTATAGAGGCGCAAACATTTTGTAAATAAGACGCATTTGCAATTTTATGCTTTTTTGAAAATTTTGCGCCTTTCTCTATATTTTGCGCCCTTCTATAGTTGCGCAAACATTTTGTAAATAATGTGCATTTGAAATTATATGCTTTTAAGAAAATTTTGCGCCTTTCTGTATATTTTGCGCCCTACAGAGGCGCAAACATTTTGTAAATAATGTGCATTTGAAATTATATGCTTTTTAGAACATTTTGCGCCTTTCTCTATATTTTGCGCCCTTCTATAGAGGCGCAAACATTTTGTAAATAAGGCGCATTTGCAATTTTATGCTTTTTAGAAAATTTTGCGCCTTTCTGTATATTTTGCGCCCTTCTATAGAGGCGCAAACATTTTGTAAATGAGGCGCATTTGAAAATTTATGGTTTTTTGAAAATTTTGCGCCTTTCTCTATACTTTGCGCCCTTCTATAGAGGCGCAAATATTTTGTAAATTAGGCGCATTTGCAATTTTATGCTTTTTAGAAAATTTTGCGCCTTTCTGTATATTTTGCGCCCTTCTGTAGAGTTGCAATATTTGCAATTTTATGATTTTTTGGAAATTTTTCGCCTTTCTCTATAGTTTCCGCTCATTTAGAAAGGCGCAAAATTCTGAGTATTAGGCGCATTTTTTTCATATTGTGTTTTTTTGAAAATTTGTTAGAAAAATTCAAAAGTGCGCCTTTTTTAGAGGGGGCGATCGCCCTTCTGTAGAGGTGGAAAATTTGCAATTTTATGATTTTTTTTGAAATTTTTCGCCTCTCTCTATAGTTTCCGCTCATTTAGAAAGGCGCAAAATTCTGAATATTAGGCGCATTTTTTTCATATTGTGTTTTTTTGAAAATTTGTTAGAAAAATTCAAAAGTGCGCCTTTTTTTGGAGGGGGCGATCGCCCCCATCGGCCCCCCCCCCTGGATCCGCGCTTGTAAAAAACATATATTATAATATAATAATTAATTAGCATAATCGAAATTCCCGATGAGCGGAAGCTCGTCGGATTGTTCTCCGAGAAACAGGATACATTTATAAAATAACGCAACATTGTTTTCCTCACAATTTCGATATTAAAAGCCAAATTTCGAAGTAAAAATTAAATTGTATTCAATTTTATTGATTAAACGTAGTCTCAAACAACAGTATGTACTCAAATATTTTAATTTGTATAGCAATTTAAGCAAGTTTCTAACATCCAAGCGGTCGAAATAAATTATTTTTTAACTATTTGTACAATTTAAACTACTTTATTTCTGCAATCAATTACTAAAAATGTAAAATTTCATGTTTTCACATATAAATAAAATGTGAGCTAATTTGACAGTAAATTTTCACACGACTGATTTGTTTCCGATCAAAATTGTCGAATATACGTCGGATAACTGTGAGTTGCTCGATTGCTTTTTTGTCAATTCCGTCGGAAATGTCTCCCGACGCGTTTCTCGATTGGGCTGATTATTTTCTAAATTTTGAATGCATGAGAATACACCAATATACCATACCATTCCAATCCATATCATACTTATTCGACTAAGACTGTTTTCAATGTTATTCCATTTTTGGATTTTTATATTGGTGCGGATCGGTCGATCCTATCCCAAATTATAACGAAAAATGTTCTTATCATAAATTAACTTAGTATACTTCCTTGGAAGTTTTTAAATGTTATAATTTCCTAAGTATAATAACCAATTTTTGGAGGGTCGATATCATTTATAAATTTGAAGAAAAACATAATATAATATAATATAATATAATATAATATAATATAATATAATATAATATAATATAATATAATATAATATAATATAATATAATATAATATAATATAATATAATATAATATAATATAATATAATATAATATAATATAATATAATATAATATAATATAATATAATATAATATAATATAATATAATATAATATAATATAATATAATATAATATAATATAATATAATATAATATAATATAATATAATATAATATAATATAATATAATATAATATAATATAATATAATATAATATAATATAATATAATATAATATAATATAATATAATATAATATAATATAATATAATATAATATAATATAATATAATATAATATAATATAATATAATATAATATAATATAATATAATATAATATAATATAATATAATATAATATAATATAATATAATATAATATAATATAATATAATATAATATAATATAATATAATATAATATAATATAATATAATATAATATAATATAATATAATATAATATAATATAATATAATATAATATAATATAATATAATATAATATAATATAATATAATATAATATAATATAATATAATATAATATAATATAATATAATATAATATAATATAATATAATATAATATAATATAATATAATATAATATAATATAATATAATATAATATAATATAATATAATATAATATAATATAATATAATATAATATAATATAATATAATATAATATAATATAATATAATATAATATAATATAATATAATATAATATAATATAATATAATATAATATAATATAATATAATATAATATAATATAATATAATATAATATAATATAATATAATATAATATAATATAATATAATATAATATAATATAATATAATATAATATAATATAATATAATATAATATAATATAATATAATATAATATAATATAATATAATATAATATAATATAATATAATATAATATAATATAATATAATATAATATAATATAATATAATATAATATAATATAATATAATATAATATAATATAATATAATATAATATAATATAATATAATATAATATAATATAATATAATATAATATAATATAATATAATATAATATAATATAATATAATATAATATAATATAATATAATATAATATAATATAATATAATATAATATAATATAATATAATATAATATAATATAATATAATATAATATAATATAATATAATATAATATAATATAATATAATATAATATAATATAATATAATATAATATAATATAATATAATATAATATAATATAATATAATATAATATAATATAATATAATATAATATAATATAATATAATATAATATAATATAATATAATATAATATAATATAATATAATATAATATAATATAATATAATATAATATAATATAATATAATATAATATAATATAATATAATATAATATAATATAATATAATATAATATAATATAATATAATATAATATAATATAATATAATATAATATAATATAATATAATATAATATAATATAATATAATATAATATAATATAATATAATATAATATAATATAATATAATATAATATAATATAATATAATATAATATAATATAATATAATATAATATAATATAATATAATATAATATAATATAATATAATATTATATATAAATATATATAAATATTTGTGTCAAACATATTTTAGACTTATGCACTCATTTCAGCAAGAGGGTACTTGAAAAAGTTGGACACCGCTGTTTTAAAACAGCAATTATAAATTGATGACAGAACAAAGTATGACCAATATATCAAAAGTGTGTAGGAAATAAACATAATCCAATATACGACGTAGAAGATTTCGTTTTGACAAAATTTCACAGCACTGAAGCCCAAATAAAAAAATAACGCATTGGGTCCAAAAGAATACGATATCGCACTAACTCTTTGTAAAAGCAGCTACATTATTGCAAGCAACATATACAAAGGTCTGCATGCCGATCATCGAGAGTGGTAAGTCAGACTGCCCAATGAATAGTTCGCAATGTTGGAATCTTCAAAACAACATATTGTTCTTACGATTATCCATACTATGAGCTACATTTACAAGAGAGGACAAATATGCGTTGCTAATGTCGCCGACATTATGGCGTCTACGTTGGCGGCGCACAGTGGCGATTTTTAAGACTATTTTCAGTTTATTTGGATATAAAAATGGACGACATGCATTATAAAACTAGTATATATAGTTTTAAATTATAAATAGGTAACCCGGTACTTAAATCTATGTACGACTTTTTAAAATGTGCATATGAAAATAATTCTGTTGCAACATGATTTAACAACACATCTCGAGATTGTACACAGAAAGAAATATATGTGCAAATAACAAAAAAATATTGTTAAACTCAAAATAAAAAGTTTGTAACAGTTGAATAAAGGGTTGTTAAAATAGCAAATATGATTGCTGAAAAGAGGTATGCGCCGAATTTCGCTGAAACAGCAAATGACAAGGCTGTATATCGGTTGTTCTTACAAGCGAATATATTAAAATATATGCAAGGAAAGTAATTTGTTTTTATATCGGCTATTTTTACAAGTATTTTAAATAATTAGTTTGTGACTTTTGCAAAAAATTAAAAAAAAAATGTAATTGTCATTTTAAATATTATTCATGACGTTGCACAATTGGCATAACTATAATTTTTATATTTCTTTCATCAAGTAATATAGATTTTTATTCATAAAATATTTAATTTATTTTAAAGTTTTGATTTTCCCTTGGCTATATTTCACCGACATGTATAAAAAAAAATTGTAGCGCATAGTTTCTACGTCTAACACCAAAAATAAAATTAAATTATTGTTTTTCGACTATTAAAAATAAAAGAAGAGACATATAATTAAAACTTAAAAATCTCAAAAAATATACCCTATTTAACAAAATCATATCCGAAATCAGCTCCAGTATCAAGTACTGGCGCAATCAGAATAAAACGAAAATTTTGACTTTTATTAAAAAAATATAGACAAGTTTCGCAACGGGGCGGATTCAGCAAATGTGAAAAAATTCTGTACACAAAATGAAAAAGTGCACATTGCACTGTGGGACAGAAGTCAATTCTAACTCTCCGTAAATATAGTTTTGCGCCAATATTAACGAAACTTTCCACTAAGCATACATGTTCTATGAATAGACTTCAATTCAAAAATCTTGGATAACAAAATTCCTATCTCGTTGCTAATACTGAAAAAATATCGTCATTTTCGTTCCGTAAAATTTTACGATAGGATATTTAATCATTTGTCGATATATTTAAGTTATTTGATGCAATATTAACTCAGAATTGTTGTTATTATCGTTTCGAATAAAACTGCGATATTTCGATTTGAACTATCTTTGCAGTTCTAGTACAATTTGGCGTTCGATATTGGTACAAGATCTAATTCAATATCGTGCGATTTTACCGACATGTCGTATCGTTCTAGCATCAATATCGAAACGAATGGCAGACTGGGTAGGTAATAGGTTTGTCGATCCCGGGATCCAGGGATTGAGCCTGAAATCAGTCCCGAAATAATCCCAGGATTGAAAACTGAAATCCCGGAATTTTTGGGATTAGAAAAATGCTATAAATAGTATTAATAGTGCTGCTATTTATGAAAAAAAACTATCAAAACATTTCTTTGCTGTTTCAATGAGTAATATTAAACTAAGCCACTAACATATTTTTGAATTATTCTTATTGTCATTTATTTTGTTTAATTTATATGTGTATTTTTTAATACAATGGCATTAGCTTTGTCAAATGGACTCTAATTTTTGAGATATAGCCCTTTTTTCAATAAACCATTATTTTGGTATTTTTTATACCCTACACATATGAGGTACAGGGTATATTAACTTTGTGCATATATTGTAACGCCCCTTAGGAGGCGTGTCCGTTATGGAAAAGTATATATATTTTTGATCAGCATCACTACCCAAGTCCGTTTAGCCATGACCGTCTGTCTGTCCGTCTGTCTTGCTGTCCGTATACACGATAACTTGAGAAAAACTGCTCAAAATGCAATGAAATTTCGTCTCAATATATTTTAGACAAAAGTAGGAACTGAGTTTGAAATGTGCCAAATCGGTCAACGGACACGCCCACCTCCCATACAAGTCACTTTTATATAATTCTTTAGGAACTAATAACTGGAAAAGTATTCAAGATATAGTTATAAAATTTAAAAAATATTGTTATAATTCACTTAAAAATATGTGGTCCAAAAATACGCCCACATTTTTTTTTCATTATTTCCCGGGTTTTCATAGTGAAAATTTGATCCGTAAATAACTAAAATCAAATGTATGAAATATTAGCCTTACATAATTTTAAATATAGGCGCGGTCCGCCCAATTATATTTTTCAAATTTTTTTTTATTAGTTTTTCATACTTTTATATCAATATTTTATTTTATGGGGATATAAGACGTAAATTTCTGATATGTGAATAATATTCTGAGGGTGGGGAGGTTCTGCATAATTAAAAACTTTAAAATAAAGGTATGCAATGAAATATCCCGCATTAATATCCCAACCAAATGTGTAGGGTATTCCATAGTCGGCCCCGACCGACTATAAAATCCGCCTCATGTGACCGAACTTACCCATGTGACCTAACTTTCCCAACTCCAACTCCCAACTTCCCAACTTAATTTAAAAAAATGATGTAAAAAAAATTTTTTTTTGAAACATGTATAAAAATAAATGTAGGCGGATAACGCCCACTTTTAAAACATGTGTAGAGATTTAAGGCTAATATTTGATAATTTTGTTTTCATTAACTTGCGAATAAAATGTCCAATATGAAAAAGCGAAATGTAATAAAAATGTGGGTGTATCACGCCCATTTTTTGGATCATATATTCTTAGGTGAATTCTAACAATACTTTTAAATTTTATAAGTATATCTTGAATACTTTTCGAGTTATTGGTTCGTAAAGAGTTATATAAAAGTGACTTGTATGGGAGGTGGGCGTGTTCGTTGACCAATTTGGCTCATTTCCATTGACAAAACTAACTTTTGGCTAAAAAGTATTGAAACGAAATGTCATCGCATTCTAAGCAGTATTTCTCAAGTTATCGTGTATACGTCTGACAGCAAGACAGACGGACGGACTGACGGACAGACAGACGGACATGGCTAAACGGACTCGGGTGGTGATGCTGATTAAGAATATATATCTTTTCCTTATCGGACACGCCTCCTAAGGGGCGTTACAATATATGCACAAAGTTAATATACCCTGTACCTCATAGGTGTAGGGTATAATAAAATGTGGGCGGAGCACGCCCATTATTGGAACACATATTTATAGGTGAATTCTAACAATACGTTTTAAATTTCGAGTTATGTTATATAAAATGTTATATATAAGTGACTTGTATGGGAGGTGGGCGTGTCCGTCGACCAATTTGGCTCATTTACATTTACAGAACTAACTTTTGGCTAAGTATTGAAACGAAATTTCATTACATTCTAAACAGTATTTCTCAAGTTATCGTGTATACGGACAGCAAGACAGCAGGACAGCAGGACAGCAAGACAGACGGACTGACAGACGGACAGACAGACGGACATAGCTAAACGTACTCGGGTGGTGATGCTGATCAAGAATATATATACTTTTCTATACCGGCCACGCCTCCTAAGGGGCGCACAAACTTAATATACCCTGTACCTCATAGGTGTAGGGTATAAAAATTGATAATTTTTGGAAACAATTTTTCGCGTATAATTGGCTGGTATTGTTGCAATATTTAAAATAATTATTATAAAAGTGACAAAATTAAAAATGGTCAATTCAAAAACTAGAGCCAATTTGATATAAATCTGCCATAAATATCTACTCGATTGGATCCAGTTAGCAGTAGAAAATTGCATCCTATGATCGAATAAGGGTTTTTATTTTTTTTACACATCTGTGTTAAGCTTATCAAATCTATTCTATTATAGAGTCTAACAATAAGTATTCAAATCTTAATAACTAAACATTAGAAATAATTCCACTTAAATAAATAAATTGAAAAAGTTTTGTGGTTACGATACTCCTTAGAATAGGGTTAATATTTAATTTTTGTTAAATTTTTTTTATTTTATTTTTTATTATTATTATTTTGTATTTTTAATTTATTTGTTGGTGAATTTGATGTTTGAATTTGGTGTTTATTGTAGCGGTGAGTGCGAGCATAAAGGGTTAGAGTGGAGGCACAGAGGGACGAGCGATGTCTAGGCTCACCATTACCCCCGCCCGGTGATTAATGCGAATAATGAAGAATAAGGGGATAGCAGAGGCACAGACGGACGAGGTCTATGCTTCCTGCCGTGGGTAGCCAAAACAAGCTACGTCTAGGCTCACCATTACCCCATTCTGTTGGTTGCGGTGATACGTTGATTGTGAATGCGAGGGGAGAGCAGAGGCGCAGAAGAACAATGTCTATGCTCCCTGCTCCGGGTGGCTCAGACGAGCGAGGTCTAGGCTCACCATTACCCCCGCCTGCTGATTAATGCGATAAATGAAGAATGAAGAGGTGTTAGTATCTCCAACGTTGAATTATACTTACTCCTACTTTAGTACTTTAATTATTTTCCAATAAAATAATTTTATATTTGAATTCTTTTAATTTAAACTTAGACTTTATTTCAACACTTTTCAGCTCAATATTTTGGCCTCTAAACTCTATTGTGAAATAGAGTATAGAGGTGTAAACTCTATTTCACAACCCACTTAAAATTAAAACTTAACTATTGTAAGAAGGCATGTTTCAAATCTACATGTTCCGGCAGAGTGCCGTGCACAAATTTCACTCACTATTTGCTTTCGTAAGGGAAAAGGCCCTTAGCCAACCATGCTGCTGCTGGTTTGACCCAGCTGCGCTCATACTGTTGCTAGTTCATTGGCTTGCTTGACTATGACACATATGTCCTACGTTGCACTTTACTGCAACGTAACGATAACTGCATGAAGTAGTCATCGCGTAAGTATGTCACGATACGTTTATAATATCAACGTATAGTGACTTACCAAAACACACTATGTTGACTTACAACATACCTGCACCCTTATTTTAAGAAAAAATTATTATTAAAATGAATAATAGTTTTTTCTTTTACATAATTGATATTGCCTATAAATTACACTCTTATCAGTTTACTTAACAAGTCTTATCAATATATCTGAATAAAAAAATATATGGTAAAAATATAACAATTTATCATAATCTATTTTAAAATGACCCCACCACCGAACATTGTTTATAATGCACAGAACATTGCAGTTGGCAAAACAGTAGCTTCTTAGGATACCGCTTTGTAATTGCTTTGTTTTGTGTTGTTCTGTTGTTATTCTTATTTATATGTGCGAGCAATTATGCTTTATTTTGTGCAATGAATTGTTTACTTGAACTTAGCCATATTCGACGATATTTTAACTAAAATACTTAAATATTTTATTATTATTATGTTTTTTCCCACACCTTTTATATATATATATATATATATATATATATATATATATATATATATATATATATATATATATATATATATATATATATATATATATATATATATATCATTCCATAAGCTGGTCCCAATGTCGTTATGGTTGGCTTTCGACTCTGCTCTTCGTCCTCATGTTTCTGTTTAACAACTTCAGCTCGTTGACTTGTAGTTGGCCGAAATGCAATACGCTCCGCTAACTCGTTCTCCTCAATTTTTACGCTACTGATGGCATTTACTGTTGCTACTGTCTCCCTATCCTTCAGTGACTTTGTTAATTTTAGCTTTCTCGATGATTCTACTCGAAGGTACCGAAAATACGCTAATACCACGAAGATTTATACCAACACTATCACACCGTACGATGCTCCCATAGTCTTCATCTCGTGCTGATGCTTTAGCCATTCTAGCCGCTCCTGTTTCTGACTCTATTTCGCTTTCAGATCTTCAAAACTGCGCTGGCCATCCCTTAGTGCAGATCGTAATTTGCTGTGGTCCGACGTCTGTATTGGCAATAGTGTGACTGACGCATTTTCTGTGCGTAACGCTCCCCAATCCCCCTTTATATTTTCGATATACAAGGTGTGCTCCTCTTTTTTTATAGGTTACATTCCTGAACATTCTTGGTGCAGATTCATAAGGCAATATTAATTCTCTGTTGTGCAAGTCGCAGGCCTCATTCACTGACATCCACCCCATCCCTGCTACCGTCAGTGTAGCCGTGTTTGTTCCGCAAATCGCTTCGAAACCCGCTGGCGTGTCAAACCTGAACAACCAGGAGTTTGAAGCCCATAGTTTCACTACCAACCCTGAACTCTTCCTAATACCTACATGTTCACAGGTATTCACTCTATCTGTCCTGTGTTGCATTAACGTGACCTCACAAAGTACATTGCTGCTCGTCATAATCGTTCCCGGACGTCTACATAGCGTTATCTCCTTGTCCATCTCTTGGTTCACCGTAACACATCTTAAATGATCCTCGTGCGTTAATCCTATGAATCTACTACGGTCCTCCGCTATGTAGTCATACTTTGTCTTAACCAGCGAGTCCATTTCCTCATTGATGTTAATGGGGATCGGATAAATCCTGTACAACGCAAATAACACATCATCCGGCAGTGGTGTCCTAATTATGAACATCAGACTATCCCTGTCCGGAAAAACTCGTACCTTTGACAAATGATGCATATCAGTTAAAGCCCTCAGTTAAAGCCCTCACCTACGAAATTTAGCGACCTCTTTTGGCGATTCTTTTGAATTGTTCTTTTAATAACACCCTCATTTTTCTGTAATGTCCTCATTATCGACGATGTTTCTTGCATTGCCGCTTCACACGATCTTCCGAAATTCATTCCTGGTACGCTTGAACTCATTTTCTGGCACATTTCAATGGCTGCTTCCATATATTTTTTCGTTAGATCCAGAAAATTCTTCAACTGCAGTGGTATGAACTTAGATATCACTGTCCATTCGTCACTATAAAATATTGCCTCAGTAGTTTTCTCAAAAAATATACTTGTCTCGTTCATCCGCGTCCACCAGGACCAGCATAAGGATCTTATTCATAATGTCCCTAAAACAAAAATAATTATACATATCTATTATATATATAATTATATACACTTATGTCCTAAGTAAATCTACCTTTCCCACCTTAGCATACTACATAAAATTATTCCATACACTTACATTTTAATTTCCACCTGGTTCAAATTTTTTATCTTCTTTTTTTTACTTTAAAATTCAAAAACCTAACGTTTCTTTATTCAAAATTTAATCGTTTAATCTTAACTTTATATTTAATATCTATTTTGTCCAAACTTAAATTTGCTATAGTCGTACACTCACCGTAGAACCTCATTTAAACAATGTCTCGTAAGTTAACGAACTGTCCTCAGTACTTATAAAGTATCCAAATTCAGTATTTTACAAAACGGCGACGGCTATCTTCGGTCGAAATGCGGAGTCAAATTCGCGATTTTTTTCTGTCTGATGTCTGATCTTTGAGATTTGCTGTGCTACGTACTGGTTGGTGATCTGTATAAATTTGAAAATGTCGGCCTGGGAGATAATCTCTAAAATTTTTCGTTGCCCAGAATATAGCTAAAAATTCCTTTTCAATGGTGGAGTAATTTTTTTCTGCTCCATTTAATGCCCTACTAGCGAATGCTGTTGGTCGGTCGCTCCCTACTTTGCCTTGTGACAGTACCGCACCTATTGCTTCGTTACTTGCATCCGTTGTAAGTAAAAAAGGGTTTGTAAAATCTGGATATGCGAGAATGGGTGGTGAAATTATTGATTCTTTTAGATTAATAAATGAATTTTGACAATCGTCGGTCCAAGTGAATTTAACATCCTTTCTATGTAACTTATTAATTGGTAATGATAATTTTGCCATATCGTTTATAAATTTTCTGTAATAATTAATTAACCCCAAAAACTTGAAAAACCGGCTGCGCCAAAATGTTAATATCTCCAACGTTGAATTATACTTACTCCTACTTTAGTACTTTAATTATTTTCCAATAAACTAATTTTGTATTTCAATTCTTTTAATTTAAACTTAGACTTTATTTCAACACTTTTCAGCTCAATATTTTAGGCTTCTTACAAGTTTTGATAATTTTGTTCAAAAGGTTAAATTCTTCTCTGATCATTGGTATATTCAGGTCTCCGTGAATGTTTTCATTTCTGATATACCATGGAGCAACTGTTATTGTTCTAAGAATTTTAGAATGAGCCCTTTTTATGAGTTCCAGATTGCTTGAGCTTGTTCTACCCCATAACTAAATTCCATAAGCCCAGATGGGTTTTAAAATTCTTTTGTACAGGAGTACTTTGTATTCCAGGCTTAGTTGAGATCGATAGTTAATAAGCCAATGTAGAGTAAGTGCTTTTAATTGAATGAGTGTTTTTTTGGCCTCAATATGTTTTCGCCATGTT
Organism: Dryomyza anilis; assembly: GCA_951804985.1. Lineage (NCBI taxonomy): Eukaryota > Metazoa > Arthropoda > Insecta > Diptera > Dryomyzidae > Dryomyza > Dryomyza anilis. Next base: position 50,772,229 of record OX638131.1, on the reverse strand, counting down.
AGCCTTCTATCAAGTTAAATTCCAAGGTAGGTGACTTCATTAGATTGGGATTTGAATGTTATTAAGAGTAACTGTGGGACATATGCCTATTCTAAGTTTTAAGGTTACTTGTTTACACTTTTGTTTATTTATTTTTATCCGCCAATTCGACAACCATTTTTCTATAAGTCTCAAATGCTCCTGCACATTTGTAGATGCCGCAACAGGGCACTGATGGGAGCTCATTATTGCTGTATCATCGGCAAATGTTGACGTGACAAGACGACTATTTATTGGTATGTCAGACGTGAACAGAACATATAAAGTTGGTCCTAGAACGCTTCTCTGTGGAAAACCCGCTTTGATATCATGTTCATTTGTACACTCCAAAAAATAATGTATTAAAATTAATACAATTTATACACTAGTTTCAAAAAATATGTATTTTTAATACATATCAATTACAATTGTATTTATTTTCTTACTTATTAATGAAAAGTGTACCGTTTTTATGTTTTCATATAAAATAAAAAATATGTAATTTGTGGTTGTTATTTGTATTTGTTTTTGCATTTTTTTTTTCTATTGTGATACAACATGGAAAATTTATAAATAAGGAAGTGCAATAAATTAATATATGAAAACTAAAGTCTTTAAAAAAATGTCCATGGATTTTGTTTTTGCAAAAATAAGCCAATTTCATTTATATGTTTTGTGTGAAATATTGTGGTTTTAAAACATGTGTATAAGTTCTAAAAGTGGTATTAATGGGACAATGTATAATTGCTGAGGAAAAAATATCGTGTTGTTATATGAAATATCCCTGAAAACCCTATTTAGTATCAGTATCAGGTTAAGTTTTTTCTACATAAGGAAACTTTATGCATTTCTGATCAGTGATTTGTAAGGATATCCTTTAATAAGGCAACCTAACTCACTTCGTATGCGTTTTTATTAATTAGTATGCGTCTCTATAAATTAAAAATATCACTGTCTAAAACTTTTTAATCATATTCGCCTTAGTTAAAAAAAAAAAATGTTTCTTGTGGGATTTGATCCCACACCTCCCGGGTACAAGACCTGAGTTCTTACCGTTACGCAATCAACCTCATTTGCAAAAGATCTTTTACTCACAATCTTGAATCAAATGACATAAATATGTGACGCATCGACAATAACGAAAAAAAATGTTTTTTTTTTTTTTGGAATGTGACATTAAAAAAAAAATTGTACATTTCACAAATTTTGTTTTTGAAGCAAATTCTCAAACAAAAGGAGATGAATGTGTGGACTCTAACGCCGGAGTTCAGGAGTTCGATGCCAGCTTGTGACAACTGAAATAAAAGAAATCATTTTTATTCTATTGGTATATTTATATGAAGTTAATAAATAAGGAATAAATGAAGACGGGCGAAAAGAAAGGAAAATAGAAAAGAAGTGGAAGAAAAAGGAATAAAAGAAACGTTTTTTTAATACATTTTTTGTATTATAAATACAAAAATGTATTTATTTTTTTATACTTTTCTGGACTGCTAAATAATTGCAAATTTCAGTAAATTTAAGACAAATTTATTTGAAAATTGATCTGAAATTCAATAAAAATATGTACTTTTTTTATATTCTTCACACAAAAACAAATACATGAATTTATTTAAAACACAAGTAAATATCTTTGGACGTAAAACGAATACAATTGTACTTATTTCAAAGATATTTTTATTTGTTTTTAATACATTATTTTTTTTTTTAGTGTAATGTATTCTTTATATATTATCCTAAAGGATCTATTTGAAAGATACGATTTGCGGTAAGAGACATTGAATTTTGTGTTCTTTTTACGAATATATTCGTACATTTTACGAAAGTATTTGTACTTTTGACGATATCATTCTTACATTTATGAAAATTATGAAACTGAAGATGAAAATGATGATTTATAAAAATATGAAAAATATGAAATAAGACACTTTTACACAAACAGAACAGACACAGAATACATTTTAAACCTTTTTGTATTTATAACTATCTATTTGCACCCGCGATACCAATTAAATAAAATATTATTATTATTAATGTATTTGTTATAAATTAAAATTTAAGACTAATAAAGAGCTATGGCTACTATGGCCTAAAGCTTAAAAAATGTGGATGGAATTACATTAATTTTTACAGAATTATGAATACATAATTAATAGATACATGTATGTTATATACATATTTTTATGTTATAAAAAATATTTACAAATGATATCTTAAATAAGTGGGTATAATTTTTATAGTTTTGATGTACGATATAATACTTTTAATATTGTCCATTGTTGGATTTAAGATTAAGTGGAGAGGATCTCTGTTTTGACAAATGTTTTGTTTTTCTTTTTGGAAGTGAGGACAGTCTGTTAAGAAATGTTGAATATTACTGGGAATATTAGTATTGCAGAAGGTACAGAATGTTGGTGAAGGATTATTAGTCATAAGGTGGCCGTGGGTTAGTTTAGTGTGTCCTAGGCGGATTCTTTCAAATTTAATCATGTCAATTCTGTTAATGTCTGGTCGGTTAATATTTAAAAACTCATTCATTGTGTTTTTATGAACATTGGCCTTTTTGGCCTGTTTGCACAGTAAATTTCATTATTTTTGTATTTTTGGAAATGACTCGCAGAATTTGAATATATGAATTAAAAAAAATTCTACGGATAGGTTTACGAGAATTCGGGCAATAACTTTTGTACTGAGCTTTCAATAAGGTGGTCACATATATTTGTAAATATTTCGCGTTTAATAAAACCCATAAACGCAATTTTTATATCGACTGAAAGATAATTAATAATTCAATAAATTTTTAACAATAGTTTGGAATTTGTTTACTAGTTTAAGAAAACTCTACAGAAGAACTCGAAAAATGTAAATTTTGTCGACCTAATTTTTAATAAAAAATGCATTTAAAAAATGAAAACGCAAGATGATGCACAGTTTGTAATATTGCAAAATTATCCTGTACATTTTTAAAGAAAATGATGTAAAAATAATATATATCTATGGATACGTTTTGAGAACAGAAAAAATCATGTAAAAGCATTACAATTGGGTATTAACTAAAAAAAATCGCATAATATGTTTATACCCAATAACCATGGGTTACAAGTTATAAAATATATGTGAGGATATTTTAGCGCCTCTTAGTAGGCGTGACTGGTATGAAAAAGTATATATTTTCTTGGTCAACATCACTTTCCGAGTCGATTTAGATATGAACGTCTGTCTGTCCGCCTATACACGATAACTTTATAATTGCTATTTCGAATGATGTGAAATGTATTTTCAATATATTTTACTACAATAGTAATTCAAAGTTCGAAAATGAGTCGATTTAGTCAACGTAATCTACTACATCCACTACGAAATATGGGTTTACTTTTTAGGATCACATATCTCGTTAAGTATTAAAGATAAAGTTATAAAATTTGAAATTAATTACAAGCAATCAATAGTGCTCAAAAAATAATCGTGATCCGCTCACATTTTTTTTTTAGTGTATTATCTTACTCGATTTTTTCCATTTTTTTATATGAATTTTTTCTTAAATTTTTGTTGAAATATAAATGTTTTTTCAAGTTCTCTTAAACTAATGAACCAATTTAAAAAAGTTCCAAGAACGGTTTATTCGATAACTTTCATTCGATATAACATTTGATCATATGTGTTATTTAGAACGCGAGAAATTTGCAAATATATGTGACCACATTTTTGAGAGCTCGGTCCAAAAGTTATTGGCCCATATTTAGTAAACCTATCCAAAGAAACATTATTTAATTAATTTTCCAAGTATTCTTCAAGTGTTTTAAGATTTGCATAATATTTAATTAATATTTAATACAAGTAAATGTATTTGCAACTAATCCGATTTTAGTCACATTTAATTGTCGCATTTGTTTCATATTTTAAAGATGTTTGTCAGAAGTATAATTTTAATAATTTCCAAGTATGTTCAAGTTCAGGACTGTGATAGTTGTGACTAGGGATGTTAATTAAGGACTAATTTTCAATCCCGAAATTTCGGGATAAAAAAAATTTAATCTCCGGATCCCGGGATTTTAAAAAAATATAAAAAAAGCTTAAAATAACCATATCTATGTTTGAATAATAAACAATTATATACCAAAAAATATGGTATCCAAAATCATCAATAATTTTTTTAATATATAAGAATAATATATAAGAAAATTTTTTATTTTTAATGAAGAATCAAATTTTTATTGGGATATTGGTTTTTGGTCGAAAACAGTATTTTATAAAAAATTTAAAAAAAAATAGTTTATAGTGTACACATTTTATGTGATTTTTAATTAATAACAATTTCAAAAATTAATTCAATTTAAGAACGTGGATTTATTTGTGTAAATTCAATCGTTTGAGTGGATTTTATACAATCGAATTTAGATTGTGTAAAAAAGATGTATTCTCGGTCAAATGTATTTTATATGATTGAAATTTGCAGTACGCACAATTTTATTGTGATGAATGTGAAAAATTGTGAAAAATTTTAGTTTTAGACCCAAATGAAAAAATGTTAGGGTGATAAATTATATTTATTTATGTAGGGATTTAACGATGATCCCGGGATTAGTTTTTCGGAACTGATTTGACTGAAATCCCGGGATCCCGGGATTGACATCCCCTAGTACAAATTAAACATGTTCATCTTAAATAGTGAGAAAGAGCTCGGCCTAGATTCTTAAGAACTGCTGTACCCTTTTATTTTATCGTATAAAACTGAAATCAACTTTGTCTTTCTGACTATTGACTCGAGCGTCACATCTAAACTGCAGAATCGATTTGACTTTTAATATATACGCAAGGATACTGTGGCGTTCAGAGGTATCATAGGCTATATATGGGCAAAATAAGGACAGCAGTTGTGTCTCCTCCCAAACAAAATACTTTTTTTAAACAACATCATAATCAAATCCAAATTAAGTCAAAAGAAAAAGCACAAATCAAAAGCGAAAACATTATCAAATTCAAAATTATCAATATCAGAAATGCAAAAATTATTCCAAAAATTATTGCAAAAATATAAACCTAAAAAATTAACAACAGCAAAAATAAGAACAATATCAAAAATCCAAATACCAAAACCATAAAAAAATAATTACTAAAATATTTTTTAATTATTTCTTAAGTAATTATGTTAATATAAATTAAATCTTTGATTAGTATTCACTAATTAAAGAACAATTTGCGAATTTTTACCATTAAATAACAACATAAGTCGTAAATTAGTATATATTTTGTTTTTAGAATAACGGCATATGTCGACTAATTTTTTAACTTTTAATTAAATAAATTTTGGAATAACAACATAAGTGGAGATATGTTCAAGGAATAACATCAAATTATTTTGGAATAACGACTTAACTCGAATTATGTTATAATAAAAACGATTTTCAAATTTAGAATAACGACATAAGTCGAACTTTAAAAACATAATTATAAAATTTGGAATAACAACACAAGTCAAGATATGTTATTATGATTTCTTAGGTATTTTACTCAGACAGTTCAACTTTCGAGTGTGTAATAACAACATGTCTAGTTGTGTCGTTATTTCATATGCAAAATGCGGCAAAACGAATTAGCTGTTATGTTTTTCCCTTATAACATTTAAACTTATGAAGAAAATATCACCAAAATTTGACACAATATTAAATCGAATACCGGGAATACGATGGTGGTACATAAGACATAACGACATAAGTCGAGTTATGCTGTTATGCATTGTGCCCACAGAAATGATGAAATAAAGTTCGGAGGGGAAATGAAATGGATGTTGTGAGTTGTTTTGTAGCCACAAAACCTTCTAATATTGGTCCAAATGAATGCAGAGGAAGTAGATGGATTGATTTTGAATGTCAGTAATAGATTGTTTCATTGGTCAGCATCACTACCCGAGTGTGTTTAGCCATGTCCGTCTGTCTGTCCGAAAACGTTGTAACTTGAGAAATATTTATCAGAAGTCAATGAAATTTCGTTTCAATATGTTTAAGCCAAAAGTAGGAACTGACTTTGGCAATGAGACAAATCGCTTAACGAACACGCCCACCTCCCATATCAGTCACTTTTATATAACTATTTAGGAACTAATAACCCCAAAAGTATTCAAGATATAGTTATAAAATTGAAAAAATATTGTAAGAGTTCACATAAAAATATGTGTTCCAAAAATGGGCGTGATCCGCCCACATTTTTGTTTACATTATTTTCCGGATTTTCATAGTGAAAATCAAATCTATTAAATATTAGCCTTACAAAATTTTAAATATAGGCGTGGACCGCCCACTTTTATTTTTATAATTTTTTTTATTAGTTTTTTATGCTTTTATATCAATTTTTTAAATGTGAATAATATTCCAAGGGTGAGGGGGTTCAGCACAATTCCATATTCGGGCCCGACTGGAGGGTTCTTTCCCGGTAAATTATTGCTTTTGAAATTTCCCATTTCCCGGGAAATTTTCAAGTTTTCCCAGGAAATGGGAAATGTATAAAGTAAAAATAACATAAGTTTACAAGAAAAAAATATTGTCTTAATAACGACAACTTTTCTAAAGTCTCTAATTAATAGCATTAAAGAAACAGGAAATATGATATTTTGTCTTTGTAGACTAAGGAATTACCTTTATAGTACAGATTTACAATATACCGTTATGCAAATGGGGTATTTAGCAAATTTTATGATGTCGTCAAATTATAATATAGAATAGATGGTGATATAAATGCTGTTTAAGAAAAAAGTCCCAAGTAACCAAATTGAGACAATTGTAACTAAAAATGGTTATATATACAATATTATTTTGGGTCCGTAGTAACTTCCTAGTTTCAAACATATCAATAAAAGGTTTCAATGAAAGCTAAATCGATTAAATTACCAATCACATATAAATGAATTGAAAGCGATCTACTTTGAATTAGTCAAAAGTCGGCCAACCTCTTATGAGTAACAAATGAGGTATGTAAAACAAGAACCAAAACTTCAATAAAAATTTCTGAACAATAAATATGTGAAACCTAAACGCCGAAAATCAAATTCTTTCCCTGTTTCCGTAGATATATTTGAATCGGAAATATAAATCAAGATATATAAAGAAAAATTAAATTGGTGAAGGAGATAAATGAAAAGATCCGAAACTTAACGAATGTATTCATTTTATTAGTATTTCATTAATAAAATTATGAAGTACTATGCAATATGAAGTACTTAATTTGGCACTTTTGCCCTTTTGATACAAACAAAACTCACACATATCACCAATTAAAACTATTTGTATTTTATAACTATCTGCTTGCGACCCCGATACCAAAACAAAAAAGATCTCGGGGTTGCTATTTGACGCAAACGTATTTCTGTTTTTACTAACCCCGTAATCAAGTATCTTTTTATTATCGAGTGACAACGATTAGTTTCCAGTCCCCTTCGTCTAAAACTGGTATAAGGTATTTCAAACGTTTCGTTCGTTTCGCTCTTTAAATTGAACGTATGTTCAATATTTTTTCAAACGAATTGATATCGTTGTCACCAGAAAATACATGGGCTAATTGTTCGTAAAAAACGAAGGTTTCGTAAAATTCTACATATGTATATTGTCAAAATTTACGATAATTTTCTTTCGTAAAAAAATTATAATAAAAAATAATATAACGAAACGTACGTAATTTAAACGAAATATTTGTAATTTTGTTGTTATTATAATTTCACGTAATACATGTATACGAAATGTTTCATGTATTTTACGAATTATCATTTTAGGAAAAAAAAATATTGAAAAATATTGAAATTATTTTGAATGTATAAATAATAATTCACTTCAATATAAAAAAGTATAATAATACTTTTTTATATTGAAGTGAAATAATAATATAAATACACTAAATTTACTTTTTAATAAATTTTCACATATTATTTATTACATTTTTAAATTTAATGAAATTTCCCGGGATTTCCAGTTTCCCGGGAAATGTAATTTGAATTTCCCGTTTCCCGGGAAAAGCTATTTCTCAAAAATCGTTACCCTCTAGGCTCGACCGACTATAAAAGTCCGTCCCATGTGACCGAACTTACCCATGTGACCTAACTTTCCCAACTCGTTTTCTATTTTTTATAATGTTAAATTTTATGCAAAATTTTGATTTTAGTAGAGTATAACTTCCAAGGGCCAAAAAAAGCCTATGTTTTCTCAGAAACTTCAAATCATTCCAAATAACATTCTCTATAAACTATACCCGCCAAGACATGCCGGAACATTTTGTTTTTTTTTTCAATTCAAAAATGGACCTTAGTGATTTAAGTTGTTTGCAGTGTTAAAATATATGTTGACTTTGGTGCTCTTTTTTGTATTTTACCCATACTCAAAGCTCTGTATCTCAATCCATACTAAAGATATATTACTTTATTTTGTATTTAAGATTGATAAGTTATAAAAACGGTAAAAATAAAATAATTGTTGTAACTTATAATTTTTTTTTTAATATATGTCTAATTTTAAGCTGAATTTTTAATTAAGCTGAAATTCCAAGGGCCAATGTTTTCTTTTCTGTTTTTTGAAACTTCAAGTCATTCCATTTAAATACTCTCTATAAACTATACCAAAACAAACAAAATAACAAAACATATATATGAGTCATTCCATCAACCAGCACCATCTCAGAATTTAATAAAATTTGGAAGTATGGTAAAAAACATAAAATTAAGATATTGGCAAATTTCCGTGATGGTGTGGTTTCAGAGATTTAGTGATTAAATTTGAAAAAGCTGTACACAAATCACAAAAGTGATGTTAATCAATTAAACGTAACTTAAGCTATAGTCAACAAATATAAAACACAAAGGTCTCATTTTAAAGATAATGGCCCGTAACAATAGTCAAAATTAACCTGCAGCTTAATTTTAATAACGACTTTTTTGAACGTTTTTGTATGAAAATAAATGTCAATAAGCTCAAATTAGCTATAGTTACGCGCCAATAAAATTGATAAAAAAGTTTACATTAAAACTGTCATAACTCTTTCAATAATACTCTACATGCATAATGTTAGTATTATATATTGGGAATTGAGAGAACTATCATCTTGTGTATCAAAAATTGCAAATTGCTATTCGTGTTTTATCTGATAATTTAGCAAAAACATAAAACAAAAATTACATATTTTTATACAAAAGAAGACATGGTAAAAAGAGCTTTCAAATGCTCTCATAAATCTGGGTACAGACATAATATCTGATATGTCTTCTTTCTGATGGTGTTAAACATGCTTACTTATGTTTGCCAAATGTCATTTAAAATTCGTTCATTTGATAAAAAAATCATATCAAAATCGTATAATATTTTTAGTAAATCTTGATATTTTAAAATGTCAGTTTTGCCTTTTTGTTTCGTTACAGTTGTCAAAAGTGGATCATTTTATTAGTATATCTCTTACGATAATCAAGTTATATAGTTTAATAGGAATAAAAAAAAAATCTTAATGGGCACATGCCGAATTTTGGGGGCACGGGCACGACAGCATCCAGCACGCACGGAGATTTGCACGCACGAACTCAGATTTTCGGGCGTGACACAAAAAAGCACGGTACTCGCCCATCTTTAGCTCCAACCCATGAATTTTTGCGTGCACGCACAACTTGAGCGAAATTGGTACAATAAATGCATTCATAACTGTTATGAATTGCGTTCATATTCAGTTTTTGACGCAAAGCAGCGCATCCTCCACGTCACGTGCAATTCAGCCGAGCATAAAGGGATACTGAAAAGTAAAAAACCAGTCCAAAAAAAGGAGCATAGAAAATTCAACACAAAGTAGGTAGGTATTTGAGTATTTGTGTATGATCGTATGTGTGACCTGCAACTTTTGACTATTCTATGAATAGATATATTTATTTACTGACGCGTCATGCCGAGCAGTCATTATTTTGACAACTCGTCGCGACGCATCGATAGTTGATGATAGCATATACAATTCTTAGTTTTTATTATTCGTATGTCATTTCGTACAAATAGATCGAATCTTTTCATTTGTTGTTTACAACTCCAAAGAAACGTGCGCCGCAGGTACTTAACATCGCTCATCAACAAACAGCAGCAATATGCAGCAACAGCAAGAGTAGATTTAAAATAAAATATAAGTAGTTAAAAAAAATGAAATAATAACATAAAATAAAAAAGTAATAAAAAAAATACAGAAAATAAAAAAATATTTATTTTTTTTTATTTTTAAATAGTTGGAAGTTCATAAATATCATGAATTTTTCATATATATTATGAAAGCTTTCATCAATATTATGAAATTTGTCAATACGGTTTTATGAACGATTCATAAATTGTATGAATTTGGTCATTGGTTGAGTAATAATGAAAAATTCATAAAATTGATGAACAAAATTTTTTTCTGTGTACGGGATTCCCTCTCTGGAGTAAAGTTGTCAATGGATAAAGGATGTAGTGAGTAATCATTCGCAACGTTACGTGTTGCCGGTACAATGGAACGACGTGCGGTTGCTTGTATCTCTGTGCCCCTCTTCCTCACTATTGATCTATAGTTGACTTTTGTCAATGGCGATTGCAGTGATTTCTTCCTACAAACATTCGCAGTATGCCCGCGCAATCGACAAAATTAAAATCGGTATGCGTCATTTTTCTTGTAACTGTCTGCGGCTTTACAACTGCGAAAAATAACTCTGCCTCTCTACTAGCTGAAATTAGTTCGTCGAATGTTGAAAAGCTCTCGCGCCGGACCCGATCACGAATACGAATTGACAATAGATCATAAACTAAGTGCAGCTGTACAGTTTCGCTAATACCATCATTGAGTTGAGCAAAAAGCATGCGCTTCATGCAAATTGTTCTGCTGGAATTGTTCTGGCGTAAACATCGCCATATTTGTAAAAGATGTTGCTGCCGTAGTTATCGTAGCTGCCGTAGTTGAAGTTGCTGCCGTAGAATACGTTATTGGCGTCGGTGCCGTACAGAACGTTGCTGTCGTCGCTGCAGTAGAGGACGTTACTGTTGTCGGTGCTCGAGAGGACGTTGCTCTCGTCACTACTATAGAGAATGTTGCTGTCGTTGATGTCATGGAAGACGTTGCTATCGTCGCTGCTCTAGAGAACGTTGCTGTTTTCGATGCTCTGAAAGACGTTGCTGTCGTCGCTGCTCTAGAGGACGTTGCTGTCTTCGATACTATAGAGGATGTTGCTGTCTTCGATGTCGTGGAAGACGTTGCTATCGTCGCTGCTCTAAGGAACGTTGCTGTCGTCGCTGTTCTAGTGGACGTTGCTGTCGTCGCTGTCCTAGTGGACGTTGATGTCTTCGTAACTCTGGAAGACGTTGCTGTCGTCGTTGCCGTGGATAACGTTCTCTAGGTTCTCTGTCGTCACTGCCGTGGAAGACGTTGCTATCGACGCACAATGTTTCCAAACGCTCTTAAATCGGGTGAAATTTTTAAAACTTAAAAAGAGTTGTACAGAAAAAACTTGAATGAACTTAAGTTTTAAATTTGGATTTTGTACCTTTAATGGTTATGGTGACAAAAATCAGTAAAGTTGAGTTTTTTTTTTCATGAAATTTTTTTCAAAAATTGTAAAAAATCCAAAACTATCCGTTTTTTAAAATTCTTTTGTTTGTGATAAGCTTACATTGAGATCTAAAGAAAATGTGCGTACATGAGAAAATATCTTGATTAGTTTTAAAGATATAGACTGAAACAGGACATTTTTTTTTAATTTTTGAAGACTTTACTTTACTTATTTATACATATATTGTACATCTTATCATGAAATCAAAATATTTTTAATGGGACTTTATTAACAATTAACACATAAGTCATAAACTGAAAACAGTTTTTAAATATCTCAAGTGGTTTAGTAAATATAAAATTGTAAATTAAATAATGTTGTAATTTTTTTTATTTTCCATTTTTAATTTTTTTTTTTTGGGACAAATTGGACTTTTACGCAAATCTCCGTAAATATTTGTTTTCTTCAGTAACATGTACTTTTATTATATTTTTTTCATAAATAACATTACTGGGAATCTTTAAAATGATAAAACTTATCCAAAATATATTTACCAATCTGGCAACACAGGTCAAAGTTCAAGTTTTTTAATTTTTATTTTTACTTTGCCCCTTGCAAAAAAGTTTTCAAAGTCCAAAAGTAAATTTTTTTCCAAAAATACTCATTTTTTAATGGGACTTAGGTTAAAACCGTTATATCTCCCTTTATAATGCATATATTCCTACAAATGTTTTATTAAAGCTTAAGTACATAAAACTATTGTATATTAGGTTGAAGTTTCATTCATTCATGATATTAATACTTATGTAGATATATTCAGTCAAATTTTAAGTTTTTTTTTCTCAATTTTTTCTCAACTTTACTGATTTTTATCTCCATAACCATACAAACTAAAATTTTAAAACTTAAGTTCTCTCAAGTTTTCTCTATACAACACTTATTTTAATTTTTAAAATCGTTTGAGTGGTTCCGAAAATATTTAATTTCACCCGATTTAAGAGCGTTTGGGCACACTGTGCGACGCTGCTCTGGAAAACGTTGCTGTCGTCGCTGCTCTAGAGGACGTTTCTGTCTTCGCTTGTCGCTGCTCTAGAGGAAGTTGCTGTCTTCGCAGCTATGGAAGACGTTGCTGTATTGCCAAAGCTGGCCGCTAAGTTAGGCGCCAATGAAGTGCTCAGATATCGTATAGTAGTACTATATCCGAGTGAGAGTACCCTCGTATACTCAGGGGGTTCGCGGGTTAAAACTTAAAGCAAAACAAAACGTCCGACTTTATATTTGTTGCTTACTAAAAACTATGACAAGTGTAATACCGTTCGCTAGTTGTATCAGTGTCACAACAAGACAACTACTCTACACTTGCTACTGAAATTCTACGTCCAAAATGAATTGTACAATAAAAAGTATCAGTTCGAGAGCTAAGTTTCAAATGAACATTATTCGATTTCAGTCTGCTTTTTGTACAAAATTTGAATAAAATAAATAACATAGAATACAAATGTTGTTTTAAAAAATATGAATACAGTAGAATATAACAAAGTATTAATATATAACAAAGTAATAAAAACTGCTTCAATATCTTCAATATCTTTTTTCTGCATATCGGAGCCAAGCGAAAAAAAAATGTTTAAGAGTGCTGGTGATGTTTAAAATTATCGAATATTGTATATCTTTTGATATACAAACAGGTTTTGAAATAATCTAATATTGTTTATATGGTGCTGAGTTATGTTCAAATTGTGATATTAGGGTGAAGTAAGAATCATTTTCTGGGGTAAAGTGGGAAACGTAACTTAAGCAATGTTTGTTGTAATGTTAGTGAAAAGCAACACTTTGACTTCACCTGAGATATGATCTGAATTGCAGAAGAGAGCCGAGAAACAACAAGAATATATTGATAAATATTCGTAAACTTCATAAGAAGAAGAATTTTGTACAATTTCCATTCAAAGAAAGTAAATTTCAACAATTAGGTAAACTGCAATATCTGAAACTGTATACTTAAAATGTTTGAACTTGACGACCAGCAACTACACCTATGTCTATTGTCACTTAGTAAATTCTGACTAGAATTAAATACACTTTATTTTTCGGATTGTATAAAATGAGGTTTATAATTTTTTTTTCCACCCATTACCATTATTTTTTATTACCTTATCCTTAATATCCTTTGTATCCTTAATATATATGTCCGACATATACATATATCCTTATAAAAAGAATTATGTGAAGGCAAACAGTTAAATCATGAACCATTCTACAGAATAGAGCCTTTAAAATAATTTTAAAATTATTTAAATGAATTTTTAAAAAGTGTCCCACTTTACCCCAGGTTCCCTATATATTTTACTAAAATCAATATCATTAAAATTCATTTTTAACCAACAAAATTGTGCTTGGAGTTGCAGATGTTTTGTTATTAATTCGTTTACCGCTAAACAAATAAATAAAAAAAAAAAATGTTATACCAAAGACCGTTGTTTTAGAAATATTGTTTCTCAAAAAAAAAAACATGTGAATATTTTTGTACAACAAGACATTTTTATTTCGGTAACTCCAAATCATATTAAATGACATTTGAACTTGCCTTGTATTTAAGATCTTCTATGTAAAATAAAATATTTTTTCTGTTTCCCCAGACAAAATTTTAAGCAGGCAAGTGGTTCGAAACACTCAGGCAAACAAACAACCTGCACGCATTGAAATCACATTTTATACGAAGCTTCGAGGCCGGCAAAGGTGGGAATGTGGACAAAAGCTGCTAGTTCCCTGCTACAGCATGTAAACAAAATTGGTAGGGAATTGGCAGGCATAGGTAGGATATGGTAGCCAAACAGGTGAAAGCAAAATAGTAGGCTCAGACAGGGTAAGGTAGGTATTGAAATCACATTTTATATGAAGTGTTGAGGTAGGCAAAGGTGGGAATTTGAACAAAAGCTGCTAGTTCTCGGCTATAGCATATAAACAAAACAAAAACATCCATCCCACAGTACCAATAACTTCTTGTAACACCGACGAATTTTGTTTGTTACATTTTCGCGAAAAAATCAAACGCTTCGATTCTCTATTGCTGGATTCGCATATGTTTGTTATTGTGTCTGCAATTTTGCTAAAAAAAAGTGATTGCAGAAAGCAATAACAAAACACATGTGTATTAAAAACAACATGTGTTGGTTTTTGTACAGCAAGAAGTTTTTGTTTCGGTCGTCATGACGGTTAAAACTATTTGCTGTGCACTTTTGATGATTATGTTGATATCAGGAATAATCTTCTGCAATACGCAAATCCGCGTCAATACGGCACATTTTTACGTTTTAATTAAAACAGTTCGCGTTGCAAACCGACGAAAATAACACCGATGTTTACAAATGACAAAAATTTTCAATACTGAAAAATTTTGAAGGAAAAATTGATATTTGTAAACAAAAATTTCAGTCGACAACTTGTTGATCAATCATTTAAAACTACAAATCAAAAATTTTGTAAACAAAATTTTCTGTCGACAACTTGTTGATCAAGCTTTAAAAATTTCAAAACAGAAATTCCTACTCAATGTGTTTGCCTGCTACTCGCAGTCTACCTTTCCCTTTCAGTTTCCTACTATGAAGAAACTTTTTAAAATTTCAAAACAGAAATTCGTACACAATGTGTTTGCCTGCTGCTCGCAGGCTACCTTTCCCTTGCAGTTTCCTACTATTGAGAAGCTTTTTAAAATATCAAAACAGAAATTCCTATACATGTGTTTGCCTGCTACTCCCAGGGTACCTTTCAGTTTCCTACTATGAAGGGGCTTTTTAAAATTTCAAAACAGAAATTCCTACACAATGTGTTTGCCTGCAACTCGCAGGCTACCTTTCCCTTACAGTTTTTTTACTATGAAGAAGCTTTTTA
Organism: Dryomyza anilis; assembly: GCA_951804985.1. Lineage (NCBI taxonomy): Eukaryota > Metazoa > Arthropoda > Insecta > Diptera > Dryomyzidae > Dryomyza > Dryomyza anilis. Next base: position 50,756,799 of record OX638131.1, on the reverse strand, counting down.
AAATTTCAAAACAGAAATTCCTATACAATGTGTTTGCCTGCTACTCGCAGGCTACCTTTCCCTTTCAGTTTCATACTATGAAGGAGCTTTTTAAAATTTCAAAGAGAAATTCCTACACAATGTGTTTGCCTGCTACTCGCAGGCTACCTTTCCCTTTCAGTTTCCTACTATGAAGGAGCTTTTTAAAATTTTAAAACAATAATTCCTATACAATGTGTTTGCCTGCTACTTACTCGCAGGCTACCTTTCCCTTCCAAATTCTAGCTATAAAGATACCTTTCAAAACTTCAAAACCAAAACTTACAGAAAATGCTTTTGCCTACTAGGGGTGGGCTTGAACATACCAGTTTGCGGCGTAAATGCTGCTATAGGGAGCCTGCTTATTTTCAAAAATTCAAAATGCCTGCTATGGAATGTGTATTTTCTACCATATTCCTGTGAGTTTTCCTCAAAACTACTACTATAATACCAGTTTCCTTGCATATTTTTGTCTGGGGTTCTTTTTATACTTTTTTAATGACCGTTTTAAACCGATATAAAACCAAAACCGTGTATTTCTCTTTTGGATTATTCTGATTTTCGTATAACTGTTTTGGTTAGACTTTCGGTTTAAAAAATGAAACGGTTTTAAACAGATATCGGTTTCAATCCTTGGTTAAAATACATGTTTAAGAGATGCATATTACTAACACAAACAAGTCAAGAAAATTTATTATAAAGTAAAATCTGTTGATAACTGAATAACAATTTTTAAGTCATATTTTAGAAAATTAAATTAATAATAATATAATAATAATATAATAGTTTGGAACTACAGTCCTATAAGGACTTAGGCCGAGCTCTCTCACCATTATGAGCTGTGCGTGTTATATTTGTACTCAAAGTAGTGGGACCTACAGTTTATTGCCGAATCCTAACGGCGGGTGAGAGCTTTTCATAGGCAATGTTTTACTATCGTAGGTTTGCCATTTACTGCCGAGAGGTAGCGCGGTATAGACAAATGTTTCTATGAAAAGATGTTGTTAGCCCCAGTCCAGGCTTGAACCGGGGACCTTTCGGCTCGCAGTCCAACGCACTAACCACTGAGCTATCGCGGCGACAGACCGCGGCTACAGACCGCGGCTATAGAAAATTAAATTACCTTTCCAATAATGAATCACTTCTTCAAACCCCACGATTTATACCTTTTGAAAAGGGTACGTATTACAAATAAAAATACAAATTTTTATTTTCTCAAAATTTCGTTATCGAAATTTCTTTTATAATTCATATAATTCATTTATAATTCATTCTTTTATAATTCATACTGATAGACCAGTAAATTTTTATTACCTCTTAACCAATTACAGTGATTTCAAACATTTAAGTTATCCTGCAGAAATAATTAAACAGAAATAATTGAAATTATAATTTTAAACATTTACTAAAATTCTAGTCATTATCAGATTACTTCACAGAACATTTTCTGATCAAATTTCCAAACAAAATATTTTTTTCTTTTATTTTTACCAACAAATCAGAAGACCCGGTTCAGATGTTTAATTATTTCTACAGCATAACTTACCAGCTTAATATAACTGTGATTGATAAGAAAAAACTGGGAATAAACTGGTCTATCATAATAAATTAGAAAACCATTTGGTGACTGATAACGAAATTTTGAAAAAATCAATGACAAATTAAAAATATTAATTTTTATTTTTTTTAATACAAAAAGGAAATAAAAATATAGTAAATTTTTTTTTAAATAAGATTCCATTAAAATATCATCGTTGTAGAATGAAAAGTCACCAAATACCTTTTCAAAATGCCAAATATTCATTTATAAAAATTTTATAAATCTGCCGAAATTTAATCGATGATCTCGATGACTATTAGTTGAATTTTTTACTTTAAATATGCATCAAAACTCGAAAATTAAGTTTTTCTTAAAAATGTATTTGGCGACTTTTCGTTCTACGATATAATCTTGATATTTTGCATGAACATTTGTATTAAAATATATGATTTTTTTCAGAATTTTAAAATGGTCCTATTTAAGGACATTCATTTTGAAGTGCAAGGATTATGACCACGGACCATCAATTGAGTTTCTAGCATTTATACATTAAGATATATTGAAATATGAACAGCCATACAAAAGAGATTTTTGGCTTTATCAGTTGCCCAAATTTAGTTGAAATCGAAAAGGTAAAATCTCAAAATTTACTTTTTTTTGTCATTGATAGCGCAATTTCTTCGAATAGTAAAGACATGTTGTGATATATTACAAACTGTGTGATACACATTCTCTCGATTTTTTGCAATTTTTTAAATGTATTTTATTATTAAAATTTGTGTCGAAAAAATAATTTTTTCAAGTTCTTCTATTGAGTTCTATTAAATTAGAAAATGAATTTAAAAATGTTTATTGGATGTTTAAATACCTTTCATTTGATATAACTAATGATCATGTGATTTATTTGGATCGTGAGATATTTACAAATTTATGTACTCCCTTTTTGAAAGCTCGGTTCAAAAGTTATTGGAAACATTTTTAAACCATATCTTCGGGAATCATTTTACATAATACAAAAATAGTCTTGAATTCTGCGCAGAATGGCTGTTGAGTAGTTTAAGTTAAAAATATTTTTTTAATATTTTGGCACAGCAGTTCTGTAGAATTAGGCCAACCATTTAAGATCAACACGTTAAATTTGTACTCAAATGGTAGGACCTACAGTTTAAAGCATTATTGGTCGCACATATCAGAGTACTGAACTGAATTATACTTCAGATAAACATCTTTAAAATATGAAACAAATACCACAAATAAATGTGACTAAAATCGAATAATAGAAACTATTTTTACTTATATTAAACATTAATTAAATATTATGCAAATCTTCAAATACTTGAGGAATACTTAGAAAAGTTACTCCATTATAATTCGCAAAGTTAATTTTATTTAACTGAAATGGAGTACCTTTTCCAAGTACTCCTAAAGAATTTTATATATTTATATTTATCGCATTCGGAATATTGTTTATCAAGTTATATACATATATATTGGCCATTCCACACTAAATCGACAAAAAAAGTAAATTTGTAGATTTTACCTTTTCGATTTCAATGAAATTTGGGCAACTGATAAAGCTTATTGAGATATGCATTTTTTTTTACTAATATGTGAAAAATTTGCTCTGGTTAACATTAAAAATCATAAAACATTTTTTTGCTCTAATTAGTTAAACCTTTAAAATTCTCTCCTGAAAAGTAGAATTGTTGTTATTGGTTGGGATCGCGGGCCAAAATGGATTTGTGGCCGTGTGAATTGCTTCAATTAATTTTTGCTAAATGGGTGCAGACTCTTGTGGTGTCTCTCATGACACATGACACATCAGTTGTTGCTGGTGGATATTTCTGTGCAGTGAGATCGGGCCAAGCAATTTACGCAATAGTGGAAATTCTTCACTACATTATATTTCTCATACTTGAACCTGGAGCAAGTCGCTAAGCGATGGTCCTGATGCCAAAGTTCGCATGACATTAGGCGACTCGATGCCCCATACTCTCGTCCATGACAATAACGGCGGGTAGAGATGGGTCGAAATCTTGTATTTTCACTAGGCCGATCTGACGATCTTCACATTTTGGGTTTCAGTACGATTGTCATAACTGCAATTGTTGGAGGGTTGTGTCTCAGCAAGTTGTACCTTGTTGTACATTGACACAATATTGTTGGGCGTGGGTGTGGGTCCTGAAACAATCAATCCAAATTTAGTGTCCTGCGCTAACAATGATTCTAACACATTGTGTTGTATTTTAAAAGGTCCTTCTTCTAGGACTTTAACTTGATCCTATTTATACTTACTGAGTCCTTTTTACTTTTTTTATATTATTTAAAACAACCGAGTCTTTTTTACTTCAAGACACTTTATTTCGCTTTAAAAGTTGGTTACACTTATACTTAACACTTAGTTGTAGACAGTTCAGCTTATCGAAAACAATTGATTCTTAGTCTATACTTAACTTCTACTTAACACCTCGTATTCTTATAATTTCACAATAAATTGAGTAATTTCATCATGCTAAAATAACTTAGTCAGCGTATTTATAATTTCACAATAAATTGAGTACTTTCATCATTCTAAAATAACTAAGTCAGCGTTTATCTGAGTGACCTATTTAACGTGGGCGTGTATACCTGTGCTATGTTAAGCTGTGTGCGCCAATACAATTAAATGCCGTTTTGTGTTTAACATGCATAATGCTTAACCCTAAAAGTATGCCATAAAGAAAAATATACTGGTTATGTTATATTGTGGATCATATGTAAGCAGTGAACTCTACGATTATGATACACAACATACCTCCCCCCTTATTGAAAAAAAAAATTATTATTAAGAAGAATAATAGTTTTTTTTTTTTTGTATTATTTTAATTATTTCTGAAGAGAAAATTATTATTAACAAGAATAATAGTTTTTTCTTTTTACATTGTTTTATGTGGTATAAATTACGTTAAGTTCTATTAGTTATGAAGTTATGATCTTTACTTATATAATATTTAATGGATATTAGTAAATTAAGAGTTGTAATTTCCAGTTATATATAATAAAAACCTGGTCCCGATGTTTTCGTTGCTGACTGCTGCTGTTCTGCGGTAGTTGTTCGATGCGTTGTCGTTGTTTCTGACGTATTGGCTTCTATTTCATGTGACTTCGTTCGTTGACTTGCTATGGGTGTTGTGGTGTTTGGTTTCTGCGTTGTTGATTTCCGCAATGAACCGATTTTTTCGAGTGGGGATTTCTTGCTGGGAAATGTATTTGACACCATTTCAAGGTTTTTCTTAGCCGCTTCTACATCTATTGTTGCTATTGGTGATTTATTTGTATTAAATTCATCGGCTTTTATTGTTGCATTATTTTTAATTGTCGAGTAGTAATGTATGTATAATACATATGCCGCTATTATTATTATTAGTATCAGCATTAATATGCCGTACGACATACCGGTTTTCGTTATTTCATTTTGACGATTAAGTAATTCTTTGCGTTCCTGGTTATCAGTTAATTGTAGTAATATTTCGTCGAAATCACGATGCCCATCTCTTAATGCTGCTCTTATTTTGCTGTGATCTGACACTAAGATCGGTAACGATGTTTGTGATATATTTGAATATGATAATGATGACCAATTGCCTTGTAAATTTTCTATCATAACCGTATGTTCTTCCTTCTTGTATGTTATATTCCTAATGCTTTGATGTGTAAACTCGTATGGCAGTATCATTTCTTTGTTGTGTATGTTGCAAGCTTCATTTATGGACATCCAACCCAGGCCGGATAGTGTCAATGTGGCTATATTTGACCCACAAACTGCTTCGAAAAAGGCTGGTGTATTGAATTTATACAACCATGTGTTTGGTGTCCATAGTTTAACTACTAGGCCAGAACTCCTTTTGATTGCAACATGTTCACAGGTATCTTTAATATCTGTTCTGTGTTGAATCAGCGCGACTTCACATAGTGTGTTGCTAGTTGTTAGCATGGTTCCTGGACGTTTGCATAGTGTAATTTCTTTGTCCGTATGTTGGCTAACCAAAATGCATTTGCTGTGATCTTCATTCGATAGACCTATGTATTTGCTCCGGTCTTCTGCTTCTGATATGTAGTCATATGTTGTTTTAACCAATGTATCCCATTCTTCATTAATATTTGTGGGTATTGGGTAAATTCTATATAATGTGAACAACAAATCATCAGGTAGTGGTGTCTTGATGACTATTATTAGGCCGTCTGTGTCTGGGAAAACTCGTACTGTTGATGCACGGTGCATTTCGAATGATTTTTGTATGAACCACTTCGCCTTTCCTCTTAACGTGAGACTAGTCAGCATTTCATCTAACTCGCTCTGGTCTATAATTGTCGGGTGTAATCGTCCCTTGTATAGATCATCTATGATTGCCATTTCCATCTGCTGTTGTCCTTGAATTTCGATTAGGTTTGCATTAATTGTAGATTGAATTTCCAAGGTATCCATCATGAATAGTAAATGACTAACTTGTTGGTTTATTTTTTCATTTATGTATTTTTGTGTTCTTATTGTTATATTTAACACATTTTGTAGATTTTCGACTTCCTTCAAGGAATTCAGTAAGGGTTCTGCTATCTTGTTATAATTTGATGAAATCACCGTAATTTGTCTTTTCATTATTTCGTATGTTTTATGTTCATTTTCATCAATATTATTCAGGTGTTTATAGATAGTTTCTCTTTCATTATTGTCCATCAGTCCAAAAGCCCAGTTGAGTCCTTCTCCAATGAAATTGAGTGATCTCTTTTGTCGGTTACTCTTTATTGTGCGCTTAATTATTTCTTCATTTTTCTGTAGTGTGGCTATTATTGCCGTGGTCTCCCGTGTTGCTGCTATACATGATCTTTTTATGCTGGGTCCGTTTACATTGGTGCTCATTTGTTCGCACATTGTGTTTGCCTTGATTATGTATTTGTTTGTCAGCTCCAGGAAATCGTTCAGCTGTAGCGGTTTAAACTTGGCTACTATCGTCCATTCATCATTGTAGAACAAAGCATCAGTTGTCTTCTCAAAGAATAATCTTGTATCATTAATTGATGTCTGTGTGATGTTGACTGCTTCATTGGCTGCCAGCATCAGGACCAGTGTGACAATTCTAATCATTATATTGGTTTCGCTCTTTATTGCCTATCGTAAAGAGAAAGAGAAGAAATTCCATTTTTTTTTTTTTTTACATATTTAATGGAATCCTTGATCATATCATATAGTTTTCTTATAAATATTTCTTAGTTTACCTTAATACATCCTGTTAAGGCTATGGCCATAATTATACCTTAATTAGTTATAATAGTTAGTTTACATATGTGTCAACATTTACTATATGATTTGTTTAGAAACATATATGTTTGGATATGTTTCTGCATTATTGCAATACAAATTGTTTTATTTAGAGTCCCAGTAGTACATGGTTAAATGCTAGTCATATTCAACAATACTTAGCTATTTACTCATGCACCAACTAATAATTTTTTTTTTTAAATATTAAGAAATAAGCGCGCGCGACTTCTTAGCATTACATAAATGTATTTGCTATATTAAGTTGTTAAATATTTAATTTTGTACATCTCAATTGTACTTATTTATTTTCATTACCGTGTAATGATGAATTTAAAACGTTTGTTAGTTTGTTAGTTTGCTATATTAACGCATATCTGCATTAATATATTTAGTTTCATGAATGAAAATTATGTTAATGATAAAAAATATTAGGCAGTTTTGTCGCTGCACTACCGTATCTCGTTTCAGTTCCAGTACGTTAGTGGCTTCTGCCTGTAAAGTGCTGAAGTGCATTTAATCGTTTAGCATATGAATATATTCAAGCCTTCTATATTAATATGAGCTGGGAGCATTGCGCTCTATGCGCAATGAATCTTTTTGTTTAAAATGCCATTGAGGTAGGTACTGACCTATCACAATTTTAATGACAACGTAATTTTTATACCTTGCAAATTCGTACCTCAAATAATAATTTGATTTTGTTATTTGTTTATATTCAATGCTAGTCATCTTCAATTAATACATAGCTATTTTCTCTGCGATTTGTATTTTGGCAATATTACATGACATTTTTTGGATTTTATAAATTATTTAAAATTAATTTATTTAATATCTACATTTAAAAAAAATATATAGTTTTTCTCTATTCTTTATTTATTTTGTAGTTTCAATTTAATTTCAATATGTGATACTTAGCTATTCTGTCCTGCACTAACTATTTGACTTTATTTCAATGATGTTAAAAAATATTGGTTCTTGCTGCAGACAGTGTTTATTTCATTCTACGTAACTATACTGTTGTATGCCTTTAACAAATTATTATGAAATTTTTTCCCTTTACCCTTGATACAAATCTCAGTCGTTACAGGGCTTATTATTGAAAGTACCTCGTAGGGTCCTACCCAAACTGGTGAAAATTTATTTTTCCTATTTTGATTTTTAAGTAAAATTTTATCGCCTATTTTGAATATTATTGGGTGTACTGAACTATCATAGCTTTGCTTAGATTTTTCTTTGGCTCTGGCTTGATTTTGTCGCACGATTTCGTGTGTGCGTTGAATTTGGTATTTTAATAGCTTGTTGTTATCATCGGTATTATATACTGGTGAGCATTTGCGTTTTAGATTGGTTGGCATTTCAAAATCGTAACCGTATAAAGTACGGAAAGGCGTTTGCCCGGTGGACATATGCATTGTATTATTGTGTACATGCATTGCTGTATTTAACCACTGGTCCCAGTTTGATCCATCCTCTTTCGCAAAACTTCGTAAATACTCTGCTAATGGTCGGTGGCTTCGTTCCAAAGAGCCGTTGGCCTGTGGATGATATGGCGTAATATGTAACTTTTTAATTCCTAACAATTTACACGTGTCCGAAAATAATTTTGAAACAAAATTTGAACCATTGTCGGTTATCAATACTTTTGGTATGTTACGTCTTGTAATAATTTCGTCGTAAAATGCTTTTGCTACAGTGCTTGCTTCTGCGTCTGGGATAGCTACGCAGCACATATATTTTGAAAAATCATCTTGAAAAGTTAATATATATTTATTTCCAGATATAGTTTCCGGTAAAATACCTACAAGATCCATGTATACTTTATCGAATGGTCGTACAGGCGTATCAGTTAAAACCATTGGCATTTTAGTAAGCCTAGAACTTTTATTTACTTGGCATTTTTGACAATTCTTAACGTAATCTTTTATTTGTTTCTGCATACCTTTCCACTTAAATTGTTTTCTGATTCTAAAATATGTTTTCACTGCGCCCTGGTGACCCCCTAATGCTGAGTCATGAAAGTCTTTTATAACAGTTTTAATTTCCTCTGGGTCAGTTAATAGTAGACTTGAGTTTAATTCGTTCTTGGTGTCTGTTGTTATTTCATCCAGTACTGGCGTGCTCACCTGTTGTTTGTTTTTTGAAATTTGATTATCTAATTTATTCTGTGTGGTCTTAGACCGTGTTTGGACCGCAGTAATATCTGGTTCTGGATGTGGAATTCTACTTAAAGCATCTGCGTTCAAATTCTGTTTACCTGGTTTGTAAGATATTTCGTAATCATATTCTGATAATTTATGCCTGAAACGGGCTAACCTTGATGTCTGATCTTTGAGATTTGCTGTGCTACGTAATGGTTGATGATCTGTATAAATTTGAAAATGTCGGCCTAGAAGATAAGCTCTAAAATTTTTTGTTGCCCAGACTATAGGTAAAAATTCCTTTTCAATGGTGGAGTAATTTTTTTCTGCTCCATTTAATGCCCTACTAGCAAATGCTATTGGTCGGTCGCTCCCTACTTTGCCTTGTGACAGTACCGCACCTATTGCTTCGTTACTGGCATCCGTTGTAAGTAAAAAAGGTTTTGTAAAATCTGGATATGCGAGAATGGGTGGTGAAATTATTGATTCTTTTAATTTAATAAATGAACTTTGACAATCGTCTGTCCAAGCGAATTTAACATCTTTTCTAAGTAATTTATTAATTGGTAATGATAATTTTGCCATATTGTTTATAAATTTTCTGTAATAATTAATTAATCCCAAAAACGCTTGTACTTCTTTTTTATTTCTTGGAACCGGAATATTTTTCACGCATTCAACCTTTGAGGGGTCTGGCAGAGCACCTAGTTCCGAACATTTATGTCCTAAATAGACAACTTCGCGACGCAAAAACTGACATTTTTCTGTATTTAGTTTTAGATTGTGTTCCCTTAATTTCTGCAATACTCTACTCAACCTAAGCTCATGTTCAGCTAAATTCTTTCCGTACACCACTATATCATCAAGATAAACAAAGCAATCGATACCCTGTAAACCTGTTAATATGTGATTCATTATTCTTTGGAAAGTGGCTGGAGCCCCTGTTAGACCAAAAGGCATTCTGTTAAACTCGAAATGACCAAGACCTGTACTAAAAGCTGTTTTTTCCTTATCCCCTTCTTCAACTAGTACCTGATGATAACCACTTGCCAAGTCTAAAGTTGAAAAATAGCGACTGTGACCTAATTGGTCTAATATTTCGTCTATTCGAGGAATCGGAAATACTTGTTTAATTGTCACATCGTTTAATTTACGGAAATCGATAACTAGCCTCCAATTTTTGTTACCGTCCTTGCCGCTCTTCTTAGGAACTAGCAACATCGGTGAATTCCAGGGTGATATGCTTGGCGATATAATGCCGTCATCCAACATTTTACTAACCTGTCTGTTGATTTCATCTCTATGTGTGTGTTCCACTGTGTTATTATTTCATGTTTAAGTACTGGCGTGTATGTTAATTCATCGCCATCTAAATGAAAAACATCATGATACGAAATACACAGATTTTGTAAAGATGTAATTTCGTCTTTATTCAAGGTTCCATCAATTTTTATTTCCTCTAATAATTTGTTAATTCTGTTCGTAATGTTTACTGAATTTATGCTATTTATTGTAGAATTGTTGGTATCCGATTCCTTATACTGATTAAAATTCGAGAATTTTGGTTTAAAAGCACTGTCTATTATAAATTCTTTTTCTGTAGCATTTAATACGGACACATAAACTCTATTTTTGCTAACATTCGATATGCTTTCGCCCAAATATACTCCTGGAAAAATTTCTTGTTTATGTATTAAGACGATTGGAATTTTTGTTTTTAAACGTAATGATACTATCTTTGCGGTTCTAGGTTCTATTTTTAATTCCTGATTTAGAAAAATATTTTCCATGTCTGCCCGTGTCCTCATGGGTAGTTGTATAGTATTGTTTTTATCTTGATCATAAAATATTAACTTCTTATCTATGGCATTTATTATGGACCTATTCCATATATTATCTCGTCCTATTATTCCATCAGCGGGTATTCCTTGTTCAAGTGCCACTACATGCATCTTTAAACAGAACCACTCTATACTATTGTGCTGAATATTTATTGTCCCTAAAGTCCTTACGCATCCCCCAAAAGCACCACTAAAGTCCTTCTGAGTATTTTTATCAAAACCCGGAAGTCGTATCATCGAACCCTCCTTTACTATACTAGCATCTGCTCCCGAATCTACCAGTAATATGAGTTTTCCATTTTTAGCATCCTCACAAGGTACTTCGATGAAAACATCACTTACATTAGGTAGTTTGAAATAGTCACCCTGCCTACTGCATATTATACGATTCTTTCTTTTACTAAACTCACTCATATGACATCTAATCTTCTTATCATATTCTATTACGAAATTTTCAAAACCTTTTGATATTCTTGATAATATGTTTTTTACTTTATACCCTACTGCTTGCTCTCCAAAGGTTCCCTTATACTTTTCATATTCTGCTAATTTTATTATTTTGTTCGCCAGTGTAATCGACACAATACCTATAAAGTGTATGATATAAACTAATATTCCTACTACTGCATTACAAACCAAACACGGTGGCTCAACATATGTATCAACGGTCACTCCCGACGTTTGATGAACAATATTTTCACCCATTTTTTCCTCTTTCAACTTCTCCTTACAGACCAAACACGGTGGCTCAACATATGTATCAACGGTCACTCTCGACGTTTGATGAACGATATTTTCCCCCACGATTTTTTGGTTGTTATTTGATGCTGCGGTAGCAAATGTGATCACAGGCTCCATTGGTGTATGATCCACTATTTCTACCTTTGACCTAACTTTACTAATGTTAACGGGACCCCAGCTTATTGGCCTTGGCTGGGCCCGTGGTAGTTTCCCCTATCGTGAGCATTACTACCGTTTGGCACAACATTTTTCTTGGCGTGGCAATCCGCTATCATATGGCCGACTTGACCACACCCATAACATGCCCTATTATTTCTGTATGTTCTATTAGGTTCGTTATTGTTATTACTATTGTTATTTCTAAACGGATTATTATTTCTATTATTTTCATTACCATTATTAATATTATTATTTCTATTATTACGAGTATTGCTGTCTTGCGGATTCTGATTTTGCTGCTGTTGGTGTTGATAGCCGTTATTCTGAAGTCCTCTATAACCCCCTTGGTACTGCTGATTCTGAAATGGTTGTTGTTGGTTCTCCTGGCGTTCTTCCAGTCTATTTGATCCACATCTCCAACTCGATTCATGTCCGTATTTCTCGCATTCTCTGCAAAATGGTGTATTTTTTCGCAAATAACAGTCATCCCTTGTGTGTCCTGGTCTTGTACAAAATGAACAGACTGGCCCCTTTTTCATGGCACCCCCTGTATTCCCATTATTTCTATTTTGTTGACTTTTACCCCTATCTTGTCGTGAATTTCTAATATCAGTTTCTTGATTATTTTTACTAACTGAGGTTCCATTTGGTCTTTTTTCAAAACTATACAGTTCCTCCGGTAATCTCGGCCCCCGCAGTATTGTGGCCTCTGCCCTTAACGCTTCGTCTAATAAATCATTTAAATTATCTGCCTTGCTACTCAACAGTAGTATCTTTACAGTCGGGTCACTCACTCCCACTTTAAATGCTGTTAGCACAGAATTTAATAGTTCCGTGTTAAAAATATCTGTTGGCAGGTTTTTCTTTTTGTACATTGTATCGGCTATGTCGTTTGCGTTCGACTGCAATACTTCTAAACGCCTTGCAAACGCCCTTAAACTTTCCCCTCCACCTTGATATGCCTGTCTTATGTTGTATTGAACTGAATCTAATGTAGCCACCTTTAAATATGTGCTTTTAAGTAATTCAAACAACTCATCTAAATCATTTATATTCTTGGTCCTCACTAATTCGTATGCATCTCCATCAAGACGCAGTTTAATACAAATCATAAATTCCTCCTGATTTTCATTAGTTATTTTAAGGTTCGCTGCCTTACAACCGTCTATAAATCTAAGAAGCTCCGTTTTTAGGAACGGTGAATCTTCGCCCTTGAACACCGGGACCAGATTTCGTACGCATTTCGAAATATCGTCTGTCGGCATTTCAATTATTGTTATATCTTTTGTTATGCTTTCTAAATTTTCTTCTATTCTTAAAGCTTCTTTATGGTATAATGATGTTTCGTGTGCTAAGTTTACTTCCGCCTCTAAAAATCTGATTTTCGAATCCAATTCCCTTACTTTGTTATTTGCCTCTTCGACTGATTCGAATTCTAACCTTGGTTGCTGACGTAGTGCCCTAGCTACTGATTCATCAGAAATATCTTTATCTTTCAACAATGCTCTTAATTTTTCGTTTTCCGCCTCTATACCGCAGGCGTGGTCTAACAACTCCTGTTTTTCTGCTAATTTATCGTTTATTTTTTTAGTTAATGCAGCAAATTCGCCTTTCCAGCCTTCTATCTCTTTTATTTTATTCTCACTTTTGTGTTCCAAAAAATATATTAATTCTTCGAACACGACATCTACTCCTTCTACTTTAGAAAAAACCTTTGTGTTATTAACTTTATTTTTTATTAATTGTAAATGTTCTTTATTATTTACTTCGAGGCTAATTTGAGCCCACAATTTATCCGTAAACCTGTCCAATTGCCCTAGTATGTTTCCGTATGCTAACTGTAATTGTTCCAATTCCGCCATATATTTATCAACGCCAAAAAAAATTCCAATTTATTTCCTAGAACACTCAACAGTTCACGTAGCTCCACAATGTTATAAAAAAAATATTATAAATTTTTTAAATTTTAAATCTGTTGACTAAAATCAGATATTTTATAATAATGTAAAATTTTTAATTAAATTGACCATGATATTAAAATAAAAAAAATATTTCAAATTCACAAAATCTTTAAAATGTTATTTTATTCTCATTTAAATTTTAAAATGAAAATTATATTTTAAATGTTCTAAAAATTTTTTAAATTTAAAAAAAAATTAAAAATTCCGTTTCATATTAATTTTAGAAATAATTTTATTTACTTATCTGAGTTTAATATTAAATAAATTTTATTTAATAAATTTCCTTTATTTATTCAATTTGTATTTCTTACTTTATTAAACACTGTAATAATTGTTTAAATTTTCTGCTGTTACTCACGTATTTTCAAAACAAAAAATTAAATAATCACCATTTATTTTGTGATTTTTAGTCCTTTTCTTCCTTCTATCGTCCTTCTTCTCTCGGTCCCTGAGAGCGTTGTTTGAGAAACCGGCTGCGCCAAAATGTTGTATTTTAAAAGGTCCTTCTTCTAGGACTTTAACTTGATCCTATTTATACTTACTGAGTCCTTTTTACTTTTTTTATATTATTTAAAACAACCGAGTCTTTTTTACTTCAAGACACTTTATTTCGCTTTAAAAGTTGGTTACACTTATACTTAACACTTAGTTGTAGACAGTTCAGCTTATCGAAAACAATTGATTCTTAGTCTATACTTAACTTCTACTTAACACCTCGTATTCTTATAATTTCACAATAAATTGAGTAATTTCATCATGCTAAAATAACTTAGTCAGCGTATTTATAATTTCACAATAAATTGAGTACTTTCATCATTCTAAAATAACTAAGTCAGCGTTTATCTGAGTGACCTATTTAACGTGGGCGTGTATACCTGTGCTATGTTAAGCTGTGTGCGCCAATACAATTAAATGCCGTTTTGTGTTTAACATGCATAATGCTTAACCCTAAAAGTATGCCATAAAGAAAAATATACTGGTTATGTTATATTGTGGATCATAAGCACGCTGTAAGTTCCACGATTATGGTACACAACAGTGGATCATATGTAAGCAGTGAACTCTACGATTATGATACACAACAATTGTGCTGCACACCACCTCGGATTATTTTTGCAAATAGATGGCAACCAATTATGATATCCACTGGTCGGGTCTTGTAGAACTCTGTGTCGGCCAGATTAAGGCTGGCAAAATTACTGCGAAGGATCCGGTATATTGCATAGATAGGCAAATCATTCGTTAGGGTCTTATATACAAGTGCATACGTTTTGACTTTAAAGTTTGGGTCAGTTGGACAACTCAGTGTCAACTTACACGATTCTCATAATCATGCAGAAATCGTTTGGTTAAGACCATTCACTTTGGCATTAACTGCACGGGTTGGAAGCCCTATCCGCTTACTCAATTTTTCTGTCACAAATGTGGCTTCAGATCCTGGATCAATTAAAGACACGCGCCACGAATTGGTTTTCTCTGCGTTCAACATTGACCATTGCTGTACTTAAAATAATTTTCTTACCAGCAGTATTAGATTTTTCGTTATTTTCTTCTGTGGGTCTAGGTTCAGTGGACTGTATTTGGGTCGTAAATGCTTGGGTCATAGCAGCTGCTCTTGTACTACGTCGCGTATTTAATACTGACTGCGGGTTTGAGTTTAGATGTAAAAGTGAATGATGCCTTTTTCTACATGTCTGACACATACACTCACTTCTACAATTTTTAATGCTAAGTAATTTTTAGCACAATCGTACTTTTCTTACGACGTCGAGTCGTTCATCCACTTTCATGGCGATGAATCTCGGGCACTCGAGAAGAGTGTGCTGGGCTTTGCATAAAAGGCCCACTTCATTTTCCCATTGGGTTGGCTTTGCAAATTTGTGTCTTGGATCTATATATATTCAAGACTAATTGTGGGTCTAAATGCGCAATGGGTCTGAGAAACATTCATGTGATATGTATTCACATTTTCTCCCCAAGAACCATCTCGGCTGTCGATGGCTTCATATCATCAACAGCTTCGAGTGTCATATATCTTCGGGTCAGAAACACGTTTAAAGTTGTCCATGATGGAACAACTGAGATGTCCGTTAGAGATTTCTCAAAATTCTCTCAGGTATTCTTGGGGAGATAGGTCGAGCACAAGTATACCAGGATTTCCCACCTATTTGTGTCAGTTTGCAAATTTAGAAGGGTCATCAGTCATTTATAGCCTTTTGTCGTGTCCTCATGGAAGAACCTGACCCAAATCTCACTGCTTGTAAATTAAAAATAGGCTTTAATTGCGCATTTATTTGCATCCGTTTATTCTTTTAGGGTTCCACGAGATTAGACCAAGCAAATGAGAATTCAGCATTGGTAAGTGGAACATTTTTTACAATATCATTTGCTTCGCCTCGGGTGTTTTGATTAAGGTAGAATAATTTTTCTACATCACTTTATCGGGGTGTGGGGCTTAAGTTACAATGACTCAATAAGGCTAAGCTGACGGAAACTTTTTAAGGTTTCTGAGGGCCACACTTGTCAGACAGGCTTGTGATGAGTAATGAACTAAATACTACCAAAGTCTTTTTGTGGGGTGGCAGACTCTAAGGAAAACCCTACACCACCGCGATGGGTCCGGTGGTATCCAGAAAAGTAGCAATCCACCCACTTCGGCTGGTAGGCTCGGCTGGTGGCCTGCGATGTAAATTCCGCAGTTGGAGAGAGGGTTGGAGTTATTGACTCCTCCCAGAGTTCGGACAGGACGGTAGTCGTGCGTATGATGAAAGCCAGCCCTGTGGAAAGATTGCTGAGGATAAAAGGGGGCTGCTGGAGGAAGAGTGGAATTGCGAACTCGATAATCGAGCCTTCTGACAGCACCCCGAAATCCATCTGGAATACTGCGGAGTCTATAGGATCACCGTGGTGTCTTTGGACTGTGTCGGCACCCTGCGCGATCTGGTAGAAAGGTTGCCTGATCCATGGGTAGACGCTAAGCTTGTGGCTATGAGCGGCATACCCGTTCTGCGTAAGGTAACCTTCTTCGTCAGATCAAACGGGGCGTAGCGACCAACGTGTGATATCCTTAGGATTCTGGCGAAGCAGAACCGTGGGCTGAGAGTGGAACTTTGGGAGGTGTTCCACAGGGATGAGATGACCGATGGAAATCTTATCGTTCTTGGCATTGACCAGAACTCCATCACGGCACTGGATAAGTCTGGGGGAGCTGGGGCCCAATCCGGGAAACAGCAATCCAAGGGCAATCTTCCCAGCCCGGTCGAGGAGGATAGTAAGGATAAGGTCGAGGCGGCGGGAAGTATGGAGATTCAGGTCGACCCGACCAAAGAAGAAGGTACGAGCGGAGGAAAGGACGAGGGCCTATCAGAATTTTCTGATGACACCCTTACGCCCTCTCAGGAGGATGAGCTACTCGCCCAATGACTCTGCTTACGCAGATCAACCTCCATATTAGTCGACTGGCGCCGGCTGCGCTTATGGAGAGAATGGAAGAAGGTAAGACGCACATCGCACTGATCCAGGATCCCTGGACTGTTAATTACAGGGTTGCTGGTTGGGGTGACTCGCGATACCAAATATTTTATACACTCAATGTAGGCCGCCCTAGGACCTGTATTATCTGTAAAAAGGATTTTAACTTTTATTTCTCCACAGAACTGTCTTCCTCAGACGCCACCACAATTTTTGACGGGAGTGGTGGCCTCATGCTGTCTTCAGTATATCTCCCTCATGACTCCCCGAAACCTCCACCCTCAGGATTTGCTGAGGATTACAAGATTTGCTGCCGAAAAAGGTAAGAAATTAATAATTTGTACAGATGCCAATTTTCACCATACAACATGGGAAAGCTCCGACTGTAATGCTCGGGGACATGCCCTATTTGAATTTATTAATCGTATGATCTTCTGACCCTTGGTTGCTCTGCCACCTTCATCACTAGAGTCAGAAGTGAAGTACTTGACATAACTCTTTGCTCTAAAAACATACTTGACATGGTCCAAGACTGGCATGTTTCTAGTAGACATACCTTCTCGGATCATAGAAACGTCTGTTTTAAACTATCTATTACTAACATACCCCCACCTATGTTTCGCAACAAAGCGAAAACTAAGTGGGCTCTATTCAGAAGACTTTTAAAGAATGCGTTAGACTTATCTCCCGCACCCCCTTTAAGTTCTATATATAACATTGACGGGGAGGTCAAAACCATAACAAATAGCCTTATACGAGCATTCGAAGAGGCTTGCCCTCTTCGCACCCGAGTGTCTTTCAAGGAAAAACCCTGGATGACAGGGGCTTTGAAAAACCTTAGAACGGATACTCGGAGACTTTTCAATAAAGCTAAAAGATTAAATACTACAGAGCATTGGGATCTCTACTACCAAAAACTCAGTGTATACAAAAAGAATATGCGCTCCGCAAAAAGAGGGTCATGGCGACTCTTCTGTGCACAAGTTGAATGTGTTACAAAAACCGCAAGAATTTAGAAATTCCATTCGAAAACCCACTCCCTGATAAACAGACAGGGGGTTAGGGCAGGTAACTCTGAAGACTCTTTAAAGATTTTAAGTGGGGGAGCACTTCCCAAACTGTTTCGTCAACTCAGATGAGACGAGGCTATGGGAAACTTCTCAATACTCTCACAACTTATCCATCACCACCGATATGGTGGGGAAGGCAATTCATAGCTTTCAGCCATAAAAATCCCCAGGGCAAGATAGAGTTTTCCCATCCCTACTACAACGTTCCGTGGATCTCCTGGACGTCCGTCTATCCAGTCTTTATGAGGCATGCCTTAATTAGAGCTATACCCCCCTCACATGGCAAGAATCAAGAGTAGTTTTCATACCTAAGCCGGGTAAAGAAACCTACTCAACCCCCAAGGCATATAGACCCATAAGTCTAATGTCCTTCCTACTGAAAACAATGGAACGCATATGCGACACCATGCATAAGGAAAAAATCCCTTATGAGCAGCTTAAATTTAAGCAACATGCATACATAAAGGGACGATCCGTTGAAACCGCCTTATATGAGGTAGTTAACAAAATTGAAAGGTCTATGGACCTAAAAGGACTCAATCTAGCAGCCTTCATAGATGTTGAGGGTGCTTTTAATAACGTTCAGACTGACACACAGATCTTGTCCCTTGCCTCCTTTGACGTAGACCCGGCTATTTTACACTGGGTACGTCATATGTTGTGCAACAGATCCATCACTTGTCAGCAGGGCAAAATTACTCTAAGGGGAAGGCCCTCAGCAGTCCAGAGGTAGCGCGCTGGACTTGCATTCTGAAGGTCTCGGGTACGAATCTCGGCTTGGGCATGGGCGCTCGTGGTGATATTAACCACAAAAAATCGTAGGGAATAGGCACTTACAGGTCAAGTCAAGTACCTTGGAGTAATCCTGGATTATAAACTTAACTGGAAGGCACAAATAGCTAGTAGAGCCACAAAAGCCGTTAGGGTTTGGGCAACCTGCAGAAGATGTATTGGTCCTACATGGGGACTTCGATCAACGATGACCCACTGGATTTTCACCAGCGTTGTACGATCAATACTCACATATGCGTCACTTGAATGGTGGACAGCTTTGGGACGAAAATGTAACATCAAACCACTCGGGAAAGTTCAACGGGCGTGTTGTCTCGGCATTTCAGGTGCGATGTCTACCACTTCGACCAAAGCAATTAAGACTATTCTAAACATACGCCCAATACAAATTCAAGTTAAATATAAGGCCGCGGTCGCAGCGGCTCGACTAAACATCCTTGGGGGATGGCTCAATTCCGAGACATTAACTAATCACCAAACCATAATTAACACAATTCCTAATACTGTTTCTACTGGTAATTGGGACTGCGACCGCATCTCGGAGGAAACCAATCATACCGCCGCAAAGTTCGCTTTCCCGACTAGGGAGGAATGGAACAACGGTCAGGTATTGTCTAGAAATCCGGGGATCCACCTCTACACTGACGGATCAAAACTAAACGGTCACACTGGAGCAGGCTTTTTCTGTGAAGCCTTTTCTGCAAAAGAAAACCTTCGTCTGCATGACCACAACACCGTCTTTCAGTCGGAAAAAGTGGCAATAACAGAAGGGGCAAAATTTATACAAAGCACTATCTGTGTAGAGTGTATTAAAATTTTCTCAGACAGCCAAGCTGCCATTAGAGCTTTATCCACCGACAAGGTAAAATCCAGAGTGGTTCTACAATGTAAAGAGGCCCTTGATGATCTCTTACTTGTTAACACTGTGAACATTATCTGGGTCCCAGGACACTGTAGAATTGAGGGGAACGAAATAGCCGACGAATTGGCGAGAAATGGATCAGAAATGGACACAATCTCAGTCATAACCGGCAGACCTTTCCAATTTCTAAAAAACGAGATAAGCTCATGGGCTTATCGACTTCACAAAAAATAATGGGAAGAATCGAGCGTGGGTCAAGCCCCCCGAACAAAGCCAAAACAAACAAAATTCTAACGCTTAATAAAAAGGAGTTAAAACAATACACAGGCATCCTTACGGGCCATAATGAGCTAAAAGGTCATCCTTTCAAATTGGGAAGAGTCGACTCTTACTTCTGCAAGGCCTGTGAGGAAGAGACAGAGACGCTTGAACACTACTTGTGTCACTGCCCGGCATTTGCCAGACTTAGATTCATCCACTTTGGAGCTCCGCTTATTTCATCATTGAAACAACTGGGAAACTTGGACTGGAAAGTACTAAGAACATTTGTCAAATCCACGGAATTTCTAAACTCCACTGAGTAGCATAACAGCTACAACACATTACAGACGACTCATGATCCGAGGGGTCACAACGGGCCTACTTTATGGCCTAGATGTACTCTGTGCTATGCACGGAGGGGTTTTCCCCCCCTCCTTTAATCAATCATCAAACCCACTTCGGCGGCTGAGGCAAGGATTCTGGAGGCATCAATCCACGCAACCAACCCTGGTACGATGAACCTTTCTGCTCCTGTAGCTGAGGGTTCATCGTGCTCCTCCATCTCACAAATTTATGAGACAGCTAGGAATCTAGAGGAGGATAATGACAACGCAGTGGTTTCCATACCAATAGAGGAAAGTGTCGGTTCGACTATGCCTACGACTGTATGGCTGCTAACAGTGTGGCATCATGAAGATGCTATGCTCGTCTCAAGCCAATTTCGATTAGATTGCCACAGCCGTTGCTAAAATCCGCCCCTTTGGGAAAATCGCGCTTCGATGTTTTCAGCGGAGATGAACCCAAACGCAGGCAAGCAATATGGTAAATACCTGTCCTTTCAGGAAAACAGCGGAAGTGCTTGCCTGCCTAAGGACATCGAAACGAACGGATGGAAAATATATAACCATAAACTTGAACAAAGTCCGGAGGACAAAGGGGGCTCCACCCCGGTTATTGGCTTAGACTAGAAGTCGTTAGATATTATGCTATCTAAGTATGACAGTCATCTAAACCTATTCTTTGGACGGATTAAATTCCGAACCAATTCCAAATGAATAGGCACATGATGAGAAACGAGTTAATTATCCTGTCAAGATCTTTACTCAGATCAATCTGCAACATTCTAAAGGTGCTACCGCTTTACTAGGTATGCGGGTCTCCATGTTGCATAGATTACCTCACATCACAACCATTCAAGAACCATG
This sequence comes from Dryomyza anilis, assembly GCA_951804985.1. Classification (NCBI taxonomy): domain Eukaryota; kingdom Metazoa; phylum Arthropoda; class Insecta; order Diptera; family Dryomyzidae; genus Dryomyza; species Dryomyza anilis. Next base: position 50,735,444 of record OX638131.1, on the reverse strand, counting down.
GGTGTATAACCGCTTGTCACCGCCCTGCAGAACTTGGAAGACGGCAAGTTAACGTTGAATGCTGCGAAGGAAAGGCCGCTGGCAGAAAAAACAAAGCTGTGTGATCGTCAAGTGGAAGAAGTTCAAGAGAAGACCGCGTTTTTAGAAGAAAACATTTAAAGAAAGACGCTAAATTTCAAGGCAAGTTTTTTAAATGCTCTAAGACTGGACATAGAGCGAGAGATTGTCGTCAAGGAGAAGCGCGCAGCGCCAGCGAGAAAGGAAAGAGTATATGCTTCATGGCTGATAGATGTGCAGCAAGCGCAACGAGTTCAAAACTCAAATTCAAGTTGGATTCTGGAGCAAGTGACCATTTAACTAACGAGAAGTGGTATTTTCTGGAGCTACAGGAGTTGGAAAATCCAATTTTAATCAACGTCGCAAAGGATAACTAATCCCTGATTGCGAAGAGCTCAGGAAAAATCAGTGGTCTAAGCGACAAAGACGTGCAGTTAGTTATAAAGGACTTGTTGTATGTTCCAGAGTTGCGGGACAATTTGCTGTCTGTTCGGAAGCTCACTCAAGCTGGAATTGAGGTAATATTCCATAAGAAGGAAGCAACTATTATCTGGGATGATGAACTGATCGCAACAGCTTATTTAGGTGGATGTAAAACGGTCAGCTGTAAACATGTGCAATACAGATAAAGTTAAGCTGTGGCACAAGCGCCTAGGTCACATTGGACAACAAGCTTTCAATGAGCTGGTAAATAAGGACTTGGCCAGCGGGTTAAATGTGAAGACTCGGAATATTGGATTCTGCGATGTTTGCGTAGAAGGAAAACAGAGTCGTGATCCTTTCAATGAAAGTCGTCAACGTGCTAGAAGACCTCTTGAAAAAATTCATTCTTTTGTCTGCGGTCCGATAGATCCAGTTGCGTGGGATGGATCAAGATATTTTGAATCGTTCATTGACGATTTTACGCACTTCGCAATGATATACGTCATTAAGAAAAAATCGGACGTGTTCGCAACAATGAAGCAGTACGAAGCAATGGTGACTGCAAAATTTGATACATCTATATCAAAGCTTACGGTGGATCAAGGACGAGAGTACTGTTCAAAAGACCAAGAGGAATGGTACAAAAAGAAGGGGATCCAGATGGAAGCAAATGTAGCCTACTCTCCTCAGCAGAATGGCGTTGCGGAGCGTTTCAACAGAAAATTAGTTGAAAAAGCGAGTTCGATGTAAATTGAATTCGATGTTAATTGACGAATATTGTGTGAAGCGGTGCTTACTGGGGTGTACCTTATAAACCGAAGTCCAACCAAATCTTTAAATGGGAGCGCAACTCCAGCAGAAAAGCGGTACGGTATAAAACCTGATTTAGACAATCTTCAGGTTTTCGGCTGTAAATCGTTTGCATGGATACCGAGTCAACGAAGAAAGAAGTTGGATACCAAGAGTCGCAAATCAGTTATAGTAGGATACGCACCCAACTGCTACACGCTATGGGATATTTGCGTGCAAAAATTGTTCTTTGCGCGCTATGTTAAATTCGATGAAGTTTCTTTTCCCTTCAAGCGCGAACATCTCAGCAACATAAATAACTCGCAGATTTGCGTAACATATAGCCACGAACAAGAAGGGGATATTGATGAAGATACTGTCGTGGCAAAGATGATCATCTTGTAAACGAGGAACGATTTCATCTGAAAGAAGATGGCGAAGATGAAGAAACAGCAGCTAGTGACAATTATGAAGATGCATCAGATAACGATGGTGCTGTAGCGCTGCCTCTGCAAGTTGACAACAGTAATTCTCCTGCTGAGGTTACATTGAGACGCAGCAAACGAAAGCGCCGAGCTCCAAAGAAGTTCATGGATTTCTTTACTGTATATGGAGCAACTTCAGCTATACGCGGTTCGTTAGATGTTCCAGACACGTATTCTGAAATAGGCGGTAGAGCTGACGCGGACAAATGGATGATGGTAGTCAAAGACGAATTGGAATCGTTAAAGAGGAACAAGGTATGGAAGATGGTATATACTCCAAAGAATGCAAAGTTACTCAAGTCGAAGTGGGTCTTTCGGTTGAAAGAAAATGAATACGGCATACCAACAAGATACAAGACACGACTTGTGCCAAAGGGATTTTTACAAAAACCGGGAATCGACTACAGTGAAACCTGCGCACCAGTGGCAAAACTAAGAACGATAAGAGTTGTATTGGCTGCTGGAATACACGAGCATTTACATTTTCATCAGCTTGATGTAACAACAGCATTTTTGCACGGCGAGTTAAAAGAAAACATATACATGGCAATACCAGATGGCGTAGTTGCAGACGACAGAAAAGCATGGAAATTTCGAAAATCACTTTATGGCCACAAGCAATCGCCACGATGTTGGAACGAGAAGTTCAACGAACACTTGTTGGAACTTGGCTTTACGAGATCGAGGCATGACTATTGCTTGTACACAAAACTCGGCGATCAAGACGATATGTTGATATTGATACTGTACGTTGACGATTTATTGATTGCGGGAAAAAGTATAATATCAATTGAAAATTTAAAAAGGAGTGAAAAATTTGAGATGTCAAATTGCGGCGAGCTCAGGCATTTATTTTTTTGACATATGTTTTTCCATTGGGTACATGGGACGGTACCAGCAAGATCCTGCAGAAGAACAAAGGCAAGCTCTGAAAAGAATTCTGAGGTACCTGAAGGGGACAAAAGGAAAGACATTGTTATTTAAAGAATATTCAAATAAACCAATAATCGGATTCGCAGATGCTGATTGGGCGAGTGATGTTGCAGTTCGCAAGTCAGTCAGTGTTTTTGTATTTCAAGTATACGGATGTACAGTTTCATGGTCAAGCTAAAAGCAAGTCACTGTCGCGACTTCATCTAGTGAATCTAAATATGTGGCTCTAAGTGCAGCGACGACTGAAGCAATTTGGTTAAGAGGATTACTACAGGACCTTAATCAAATGGCGAATGAACCTGTTGAAATATATGAAGACAAAAAAGGTTGTATTGAAATGGCCAACTCCCTCGAGTCCAATCGAGCTAAGCATATAAATATCAAGCACCATTTCATAAGGGACCATATTACAAATGGACATATTAAAGTGGAATCGATTGGTACTGAAGAACAGTTGGCAGATGTTATGACTAAATCACTTGATGTTACTAAATTTAACAATTTTTGTTTAAAGCTAGGTTTGTACGATTGAGAAGGGGTATTGAAAAACTCAGCAATCGTATTTTTAAATGTTGTAAAGAAAAAATTTGCTTTCAAATTTTTTCACATTCGAATTATAATTTTGTAGATACATTGAAATAAAAAAAAAAAAACCCAACTCCGAACCATATATTGAGATCCAATGGAGTGGAAGCGTGCTTGGCCCATAACCTATTGGATCTCAATAAATGGTTTGGAGTTGGGGTTTTTTATAAAACAGAATTTATTTCAATGTATCTCGTACAAAATTATATGAAAGTGAAAAAATTTGAAAGCAATTTTTTTCTTTACAACATTTAAAAATACGATTGCTGAGTTTTTCAATAATATATATATACAAGCGCTACTGTCAAGTGTATTAGAGCAAACATGAGCATTCCTTGTCGTGCCCTTATTATTTTCACCATAGCAAGGTTTACATTATCTAAACAATAAATGGTCCCGATCATACTCAGAAAAAAAAAGTTCATACTGTTTATGAATTTGTGCATCAATTTTATAAATTTTTCAATTTTTTTTATTTTCTTGCATTATTTTTTTTTATTTTATTATATTAATTTTTTTATTTTAATTTATTTATTTTTTCAACTACTTACTCTTATATCTAATCTTGCTGTTGCTGCCTATTGATGCTATTTATTGTTGCGCGATGTTATGTACCTGAGGCGCACGTTCATTTGGAGTTCTAAACAGCAAAGGAAACGATTTGCTTTATAATTACGAAATGACATACGCATAAAAACCTGAGAACTGTGTCTGCTATCATCGACTATCGACGCGTCGAGACGAGTAGTCAAAATAATCACGCGGCATGACGCGTCAGTAAAATAAAAATATCTATTTATAGAATGGTCAAAATAGTTACAGTTCCACATATACGATAATACTCAAATACCTACCTACTTACTTCGTGTTGTATTTTCTATGCTCCTTTTTGCGGACTGTTTTTTTATTTTTCAGTATCGCCTTTATGCTCGGCTGAATTGCACGTGACGTGGAGGCTGCGCTGCTTTGCGTCAAAAAATGAAAATGAATAATGAATGCAATTCATAACAATTATGAACGCGTTCATTATATCAATTTCCCTCAAATTATGCGATTCGTATATACAAAGTATAGTTCATAAATAGAATGATTTTTTCCACATATATTACGAACGGTGTCTCAATTAACGGCGTTCATTCCATTTATAAACAGTTTTTTTTCTGTGTAGCAACATTAGTTTTTCCTAATAAGAAAAAAATTTCGTAAATACACCTTCGCCACATGTAAATTACTTTATTATTATAAAAATGTCTTAAAAAAATAACTAACATAAATTTAGGCAAATTTTACATTAAGACAAAATTATACAAATTTCTATATATCACTGTTAAAGTTTAATGCTTCAATAACAACAACAGCAGCAATATCCGCTTGTATTAGCTGCGCAGCCGCAGCATTTAGTAGATCAAGTAATTCATTGGTATCTTCATCGTCTTCTACCATATACGCTTCAAGCAAATGTTGCCGTTGCTCATCAGGTGCGTCTGTGCCGTCGACGGCTGCTACTAGTGTCGCATTGTACTCACTCAGCGAACTTTTCGACGATGGACGACTTCGACGACGTCTTGATTAGGTGCTTCATCGTTCAGTTCAATTTGGATGACCGCAAGGAGCATCGCGATGTTGATGATTGCGATTGTTATTGGATGCCGATAAAGAGGATGATGATAAACTCGAGCTTAAGGAGCTATCGATGTCCTCACTCGACGAATCGGTTGGTAGGTGCTGCCAATGGACGCTATGGCGGTGAGGGTACTCGTATGTCTTTATGATCTCTGGTCACATCTGCAAAACTTTCTCTGCATAACTTTCTCCGTAACCTAAACGAATAACGGTTTCGATTTCCGCGTTTCGGTTTCGGTTTCGGTTTTAGGTTTTTATTACGAAACGGGTTTGGTATACCAGTTCCAAGTTACGGTTTCGGTTTTGATTTCGGTTTTTGTATAAAATTTCTTTTTTTCCATAATTTTCAAATAATTTAACATTGTTTATATTGTGCTAAGTTATGTTCAAATTGTTATATTGGCGTAAAGTGGGAAACGTAATTTAACAATGTTTGTTTTTATTTTAGTAAAAATATTGTGCTATATGAATTATTTAATTGATTTCGCCAAGAAAAAAATTCAATCGTGACCACAAGTCAATGAAAAGTAACATTTTGACTTCACCTGAGATATGATCTGAATTGCAGAGGAGAGCCGAGAAGCGAACCTTAAATAAATGCAAGAAGAATATTTTGGTAAATGTTCTTAAACTTCATGAAAAGAAGAAGAATTATGTACAATTTCCATCCATAAAACCAAAGAAATTAAATTTCAACAATTTAGTGAACTGCAATATCTGCAAATAAATATCTGCCTTTATACTTGAAATGTTCGAACTTGCACTTTATTTTCCGTATTAGTTACTAATTTTTTCTTGTATCCTCATTGTTTTTTTGTTTAATTATTATAAGTATATATTAATATAAGTGTCCGTTTTGAAAAGATAATTAAAAAATCAATCAAACTCAGACTTATAAATGGTATTCTATTGAATAAATCATTTAAAAAAAAATAAAAATTATTCAAATGAACTATTCAAAACTTTATTTTTCTAATACAATAAATAAAAAACAATATCATTCTAAATTTAATCATTTTTTGACAAAAAAAATTGTGCTTGAAGTTGCTGGTGTTTTGTTGTTAATTCGATTTACCGCTACACAAATTAATGAAAAAAAAAACAAATTTTAGACCAAAGACTGTTATTTGGAAACAATGTTTCTCAAAAATGTTATTTTGGGAACTCAAAATTTTATTAAATTACATTTAAACATGCCTTGTAAATACTTAGGATCTTCTATATAAAATAAAATATATTTTCCTGTTTCTTGTTATGCTTTTTTAAAAACCTTTTTAAACCGGTATAAAACCGAAACCGTTTATTTCGGCTTTGGATATCGGTTTATTTCTGATTTTCGTAAAACGGTTTCGGTTTTAAAAATGAAACGGTTTTAAACGGATATCGGTTTCGGTTACGGTTTCAATCCTTGGTTGTATGGCACAAGCGAACGTTAGCGTGCCAGTTTGGCACATTGTCCATTGACACCGCCGCAACCACGATTGTAACCTCCACCCTATGTTTGACCCTGTTGTTGGCCCTTGTAATTGCACATGAATTTCGAATTTAGTAAAGTTGTTGGCCTTTTATTTGCGCTTTCTTTATAATTCTATCATTATAAATAGTACGTTTTTATTTTGTGGTAAGGTATCAATGCTGCGTGCAGAATACTCAACAGTTACAAAACTGACATTTTTGTTTACAAATATTTGAGTTAAAATGTGATAGAAATAGTAGAAAAATTAGAAATAGGACTAAATTGATAGAATATGTACAATACTGACTTAGAGACCACAAGCTGATTTTTCTACAATATGGTATAATTCTTGTATTAAAGAATTAAACGATATTGTATACAAAGGTCTTTTGTACCCTCTCTAGGTTTTCACGGAATAAAATCATTTTTATTACGCGAATAAATATATTTTATTCCGCACACACATCTAAAGTTGGGAAAGTTAGGTCACATGGGTAAGTTCGGTCACATGGGACGGACTTTTATTGTCGATCGGGCTGACTATGGAATACCCTACACCAGGCATGTCAAACACGCGGCCCGCCAACCTTTCATCTGCGGCCCGTGAAGACTTTTTAAATATTATTAATATATTTAATAATATTAAATATTTATTTTATTTTCAGGCGTTAAAATGATTATTATGTATTGTTGTGCATTTTTGTACAGCGCCATGTATCCAATTTAACATGCCATTAAAGAAATTAAATTACTAATCTTGGTTAAAAACTTATAATTTATTAAAAAAATAAATATTTTTGTAGGAACATTATTTTCTAAAATTTAATAATGTCATTTTAAATATTATACATGACTTTGCAAAATGGCACAATAATAATTTTTACATTTTTTACATGAAGTAATATTGTTTTTTATTCATAATATTTAAAATTTATTGTAAAGTTTTGAATATAAAAAATATATATTGGCGCATAGTTTTGTACGTCTAACACCGAAAAGAAAATTACATTATTGTTTTTGATTCGACTATTAAAAATAAAAGGCGAGAAAAATAATTTAAACTTAAAAATCTTAAAAACTGGACCCTATTTAACAAAACAATTTTCGGAATTAGCTCCAGTATCAAATAAAGCCGAAACAGACTTTGCACTTTCATAAAAAAACAAAATTTTTTAACCAAGAAACTTGCTTTGCACAAACTGGAATTGGAATCATTTTAATTTTGTTTTTAGTAAGTAATTTTTTTTTGTATTAGAGACATTCCACACCAAAACTACCAGAGTTCAACACTCACCTACTCCAAAGATACATTGGTTCAAAGTTTCAAAAAATGAATCAATAATAACTTTTTGTAGAAAAAAACTCTTGACCGTAGAAAGCAGCATACCTCGCATTAAGGAAATAAAACCAACCTCGTCATAAGTCCTAAATCTGAACATCTAATCAATGGTCACTGTCATTGTAATTTAAATTAATTGTTCATAAAAAGAAAACCTTTTCAAATTTATTCAAATATCAAATTTAAATACGGAATTTTAAAAATCAAACTTTTTCAATAGTTTAAGTATTGTTTGTATCGAAAAATCTAAAAAAATTGGTTACCAGTCTGACAGGCCATTTATGCCTTGAAGTTTCCTCGAACAAACTTGGATAACCAAAATCCAATCTTGTTGCTAATTTTTAAAATTTTGCAATTTTCGTAGAGTAAAATTTTATGTTAGGATAATTTAAACATTTTCCACATCGATATCGCAATGCTTTTCAAAAAAATATCGATATATTTTAACTATTTGATGCAGTATTAAACCAGAATAGTTTTTATTATCGTTTCGAAAAAAAAACTGCGATATGTCGCTTTGAACTATTTTTGCAGTTTTAGTACGATTTGGCCTTCGATATTGGTACAAGATCTAATTCGATATCGTACAATTTTTCCGACATAAAAAATTGCAACAATTTTGAATGATTGTCAGGTGTCTGTTTTATAAAGTTTTATCTAGTGTTGGAAATATAGGTACTCCACTGTAAATACCTCAGACAAAATATTTGGCAGGATCAAAGAAGTTCGGACATTTTTTCAATTATTTCAAACAGACAAAAATTGCACCATTTTTTACAAAAAAAAATTCGCCAGCGGCGTTTTTAACGAAGATCTATGAAAAATTTTATAATCTTAACATTGAATTTTTTAACAAATGTAAAAAACGAGAGATTTTTTTTCTTATGGTACACAAATGCGGCCCGGCCCGCCTCATCATTTTGAATTGCCAATGCAGCCCGTTATGCCAACTGAGTTTGACATGCCTGCCCTACACTTTTGGTGAGGATATTAATTTGGAATATTTAATTGTACACCTAAATTTTATAGTTCTTAAGTATGCTGAACACTCTCAGAATATTATTCACATATCAGATATGTACGTCTTATATCCCCAAAATTTATAAAATTGATATAACAGAATAAAAAAAACTTATATAGAATAACGTTAAAAATAAAAGTGGACGGACCTTGCATATATATAAAATTTTGTAAGGCTAATATTTTATAGATTTGATTATAATAATTTACGGCTAAAATTTCCACTATGAATAACCAGGTATACTGTAGTAAATTATACTACATTTATGTATTTGTTTTAAAAAATGCATTCTACTACATGTTGGTCGTTTTTAAATACATTTATTTAAAATATTTTACCAACAGTGAGTAGGTTGAAACGGAATCCGTTTCGTATTCTACCATTCACATTGTCTACGGACGACTGCGGAGGTAGCAGGTATAAACAGCATACAAATTTTTTAAAATTCATTCATATAATTTTCAAATTAATAAATTGTTTTTATTATAAAAAAAAACATTTTTTTAATATTAATTATCACAAGAAAGTAAAATAACAACATTTTATAGTAAAATTAAAGGTATATGTCGTAACGGACGTATAAACAAGACAAAATTTAGGATTTTTTATACCAATGTATAAAATTTTTGTACAGAAAAGCAATAAAACTATGTAGTAATTTTCCATAAAAAACAACTACATAAATGTAGTATAAACAAATACATTTGCTTTTGGACGTAAATCAAAGACATATGTATTTATTTTAAATAAATTTTTATTTATTTTTATTACAGTCATTTTTTCGGTATATATATATATATATATATATATATATATATATATATATATATATATATATATATATATATATGTATATATATATATATATATATATATATATATATATATATATATATATTATCAGAACTTTATAGGTTGGAATGCGATTACTTTTGATTACGATTACTAAAGAATCGTATCGATGAGAAATAATCAAAAAGTAATTTGATTTTAGTACTTTTTTTGATTATTTTCACGATTTTTTTTTTACTACTAGTAAGCTTACTCAACTCTTACTTTCTATTTTGGTTATATTATTTTTGGTGATTTTAAAGATTTTGGGGTGTCTAGTATAACCTAGTGTGGTATTTCTTGATATCGCTGTAATAATTGTCGACATACACCATCTTGAAAATGTACCTTCTATGGGGGTGCCACACCTACCGGTCCAATCCCGCGCACATTCAGCGAGACTGTGTAGAATGGATAAATATAACGCTGACTTAATTTGGTTAAATTTGCTATCCTAATTGAAGTGTTTGGTGCAAAAAAGGATTAAGTCCATTTTTCACTTAGCTGGAAAATAAATAAAAACTGTTTAAATTTGCCAATTTTGCAATTTTATGTTTAAAAAAAATCTATCGTATAAACTACGTACGTATTGTTGTGTTTGCAAAGAAAAAACTTAAATTTTTCATGTAACTTGGCTTAAAAATGTAATTTAAACTGCTGGACCATTTGCCCTTTTTTGGCCCAAAAAATTTTAACAACATTTTTATTGTATGAAAATTAAATTTATATTAAAATTCGTGGTTTTAATCTTAAGGTGCATTACCACCTGTTGATGTCATTCTCATACCAATGATATTTGCGTATTTCATAAAGTGTTAAAATCACATATTCATCGTAGGCAAATATTTCTTTTTCAACGGTAAAACATTTTTATACTATACACCTATGAGGTACAGAGTATATTAAGTTTATGCACATATTGTAAAGCTTCTTAGGAGGCGTGGTTGGTATGGAAAAGTATATATATTCTAGATCAGCACACTACCCGAATCCGTTTAGCTATGTCCGTCTGTCTGTCTTGCTGTCCATATACGAGGAAACTTGAAAAATACCGGTCAGAATGCGATAAAATTTGGTTTTACCCAAAAGTGGGAAATGAGTTTGGAAAAGTGCCAAATCGGTCAATGGACACGCCCATCTCCCATACAAGTCTCTTGTATATAACTCGTTAGGAATCAGTAACTCGAAAACAATTCAAGATATACTTATCAAATTTAAAACATATTGTAAGAATTCACCTAAAAATATGTGGTCCAAAAATTAGCGTGATCCGCCCACATTTTTTATACATTATTTCCCGGGTTGTCATAGTGAACATTTTAGCCGTAAATTATTAAAATCAAATCGATGAAATATTTACCTTTCAAAATTGTAATTATAGGCGTGGTCCGCCCACTTTTATTTTTCTATTTTTTTTATAATTTATTTTATACTTTTATATAACTTTGTTTAATTATGGCGATATAAGACGTACATTTCTGAGATGTGAATAATATTCTGAAGGTGATGGGGTTCAGCATAATTAAGAACTTTAAAATTAAGGTATACAATTAAATATACCCGCGGTAGCTCAGTGACTAGTGCGTACCAACAAAAATCAATATTTTTGTTGGTACATTATTTTCTAAAATTTAATAAGTTTTTGATATAGAGTCTTAATTTATTTTCATAATTGTCATTTTAAATATTATACATGACTTTGCTAAATGGCATAACAATAAGTTTTACATTTTTTTCATAAAGTAATATTGTTTTTTATTCATAAAATTTAAAATTTATTGTAAAGTTTTGAATTTCCGTTGGATATATTTCGCCGGGATATATAAAAAATATATGGTGGCGCATAGTTTTGTACGTCTAACACCGAAAAGAAAATTACATTATTGTTTTTGATTCGAATATTAAAAATTAAAGGAGAGAAAAATAATTAAAACTTAAAACTCTTAAAAACAGGAACCTATTTAACAAAACGATTTTCGGAATTAGCTCCAGTATCAAATAAAGCCGCATTCAGACTTTAAACTTATATAAAAAAGTTTTTAACCAAGAAACTTGCTTTGCACAAACTGGAATTGGAATTATTTTAATTTTCGTTTTTTTTATAGGAATTTTTTTTGTATTAGAGATATTCCACACCAAAACTACCAGAGTTTAACACTCACCTTCTCCAAAGATAAATTGGTTCAAAGTTTCAAGAAATGATCAATAACACTACACAACAGCCATTCTGCGCAGCAGTCAAGATTATTTTTGTATTATGTAAAATGACGCCCTTATTCCTAAAACATGGTTTAATAATGTTTCTTTGGATAGGTTTACAAAATATGGGCCAATAACTTTTGGACCGAGCTTTCATAAAGGTGGTCACATATATTTGCAAATAGCTCGCGTTCTAAATAACACATATGACCAAATGTTATAGTGAATGAAAGTTAATTGAATATCGAATAAACATTTCTTTGAACATTTTTAAATTGGTTCATTATTATAAGAGAACTCGAAAGGAGAACTTGAAAAAACATTTTTTTCAACAAAAATTTAAGAAAAAATTCATTTAAAAAAATGGAAAAAAATCGAGAAAGTAAGACAATACAAAAATTTTTCAAAATTAGTTCACACTCTTTCGATGAAATTGAGCTATAAATGACAAAAATATATGGGTAAGATTTGAGGATAAAAAAGTTATGTGAAAGCAATATAATTGAGTGCTATACAAATGGCATAAAAATAAAAAATAAAAAATGTGAGCGGCTCACGATTATTTTTTGAGCACCTATTGATAGATGATTGCTTTTAATTAATTTTAAATTTTATAACTTTATCTTTAATACTTAACGAGATATGTGATCCTAAAAAGTAAACCCATATTTCGTAGTGGATGTAGTAGATTACGTTGATTAAATCGACTCATTTTCAAACTTTGAAATACTGTTCTAGTAAAATATATTGAAAATACATTTCACATCATTCGAAATAGCAATTATAAAGTTATCGTGTATAGGCGGATAGACAGACGTTCATATCTAAATCGACTCGGAAAGTGATGTTGACCAAGAAAATATATACTTTTCATACCAGTCACGCCTAATAAGAGGCGCTAAAATATCCTCACATATATTTTATAACTTGTAACCCATGGATATTGGGTATAAACATATTATGCGATTTTTTTTAGTTAATACCCAATTGTAATGCTTTTACATGTTTTTTTCTGTTCTCAAAACGTATCCATAGATTTATTTAATTTTTACATCATTTTCTTTAAAAATGTACAGTATAATTTTGTAATATTACAAACTGTGCATCATCTTGCATTTTTTAATTAAATTTTGGTCGACAAAATTTACATTTTTCGATTTCTTCTGTAGAGTTTTCTTAAACCATTATACCAATTCCAAACTATTTTAATAAATGTTTATTGAATATTTAATTATCTTTCATTCGATATAACAATTGCGTTTATGGGTTTAATTAAACGCAAAATATTTACAAATATATGTGACCACATTTTTGAAAGCTCAGTACAAAAGTTATTGGCCGAAATCTCGTAAACCTATCCGTAGAAATTTTTTTAATTCATATATTCAAATTCTGCGAGTCATTTCCAATAATACAAAAATAATGGAATTTACTGCGCAAACTGTTTTTCTCATTTTGTTGTGTAGTGTAATCACTTTTTGTAGAAAAACCTCATGACCTTAGAATACAGCAAACCTTGCTTTAAGGAAATAAAACCAACATCGTCATAAGACCTAAATCTGAACATCTAATATGATTTATGCCTTGAAGTTTTCTCGAACAAACTTGGATAACAAAAATCCAATCTTGTTGCTAATTTTTAAAAGTTTGTAATTTTCGTAAAGTAAAATTTTATGTTAGCATACTTTAAACATTTTCCACATCAATATCACAATGATTTTCAAATAAATATCGATATATTTTAACTATTTGATGCAATATTAATGTAGAATCGTTGTCGCTTTGAACTATTTTTGCAGTTTTAGTACGATTTGGCCTTCGATATTGGTACAAGATCTAGTTCGATATCTTACAATTTTGTCGTCATAAAAAATTGAAACAATTTTGGATGATTGTCAGGTACTCCACTGTAAATACCTCAGGCAAAATATTTGGCAGTATCAAAGAAGTTCGGACATTTTTTCGATTATTTCAAATAGACAAAAATCGCACCATTTTTTACAAAGAAATTTCGCCTGCAGCGCTTTTAACGAAGATCAATGGAAAATTTGATAATCTTAACATTGTATTTTTCAACAAATGTAAAAAACGAGCGATTTTTTTTTCTTATGGTACACAAATGCGGCTCATCTTTTGAATTGCCAATGCGGCCCGTGATGCCAACTGAGTTTGACATCCGTCTATAAAAGTCCGTCCCATTAGACGTACTTACCCTTGTGACATATCTTGCCCTACTCGTCAAAATTATTTTTATTGATTGGCAATGATAAATTTATAAAATTCAACATTTTCTAAAAAATGTGTACTTGGCCCTTTTTTGCACCAAACCCTTTAATTGCTGATATAATATGTTTTTATTTTTTGGGTTACATGGGAGATGCCACGATCAGTCTGCCAATACCACCAAGATATAGCCTGTACTCTCCCAGACACAATATATCGTCGGTGATACTGCAAACCCGCCTAACTGCATGTGAAAATTATGCCTAATTATGAGTTATAATCGGGTTTTTAATGATGTGCTGATCGGATAAATTAGATGAATGCCAAAAAAAGTTATGACATACTTAATTTTGTAGAAGTACGTGCAGAATTGAGACTGAAAATAGTTTTGTTTCTTCTGTAAAATTCATATTGTAAGAGGTATTTGAAAATGTCAGATATATTATATTATTGTTCTTTATTGGAATATTAAAATTTTCACATTAACAAAACGATTTTCATTGCTAAAATTTTTTACAAACGGTCGTTAGACCAACGGCTATTTTCATAATTTTTACTAACATAATTACAACAACCATGAAACATCAATAATGAAAAACTTTCGATTCCACAAAAGGTTTGGACTTACTTTTTTATTTGTTTGTTGTTGTATGATGATGTAGATTTTGCATTTGGTGGGAGCGTCTGCTTTACCGTCAACCTAACATAAAATGTTGCGTTGTTACTATCGACGAGATCTTCTTATCCGCGTGTGTGTTTTTACGAATCACGGTTTCAATGTTTCGCATGAATACGTAATTAAATCTATAAATCGACCAATTAAAATACGCCGATATCGTGACAGGACAACATTGAACGTCGTAGGGAAATTAAATTATTATACAATCGTGCAACAGATAATTAAATGCAATGGTACAATTGACAATCCAGCTGATCGCTCTGCTAAAATGAGGTTCTTCAATGATTACTTGATATAATATGTTATTAACAATTATTCAAATAATCTTAAATATTATTAAATATTTATAAAAATAATAGTTTGGCGCAACAGCTCTGAAGAACCGAGACCGATTTCTCTCACCATTTGAGCTGTGCAGTTTTATGCCGAATCCGAACGGCGGGTGAGAGCTTTTCATAGGCAATTTTTTACTCTCGTAAGTTTTCTATTTACTGCCGAGAGGTGCGCGGTATAGAAAAATGTTTCTATGAAAAATGATTCTGGTTCAAGCCCAGTCCAGGCTTAAACTAGAGACCTTTCGGCTATAGGATAATGGGATAAATTATAATTTTAATGGGTAAATACCATTAAATACTACAAAACGTAGCCAGGGGTCCCCGAAATCCAAGTGATTGGCAGCACCATTTGATAATTTGAGAAGGAACATAAAATGACGATGTTGGAGAATTTTCAGCATCCCAAATTGTGTGGTTTCAAAAATTTTGTGGTTTACAATTTGAAAAAAACTGTATTAAAATCATAAAGGTGGTACAAATCAATTGAACGTAACTTAAACTATAGTGAACCAAAATAAAACACAAAGGTCTCATTTTAAAGATATTACAATAGCCAAAAAGATATCATATAATATCCATACCTTTTTACTTTAGTAATGGTCAGTTTTAAACAAAGTATAATTCAAAAGGATATATCTCAAAAAGCAACCTTTTTAAAGTTTTTAAATGAATATATGTTGAATTATTTAAGATTTGAACTAAAGTGGTAAAATCACGGGTTCAGAAGTTATGTATAGTAATGTTGTAGAATGTTGAAAATTAAGTATGAAAAATTTTGTTTTTTTATATTTCAAATTTTATTTATTTTTTTATTTTGGTCTAGTTAAACTTGCAACATTTAATAGATGTATTTTTGTTGCTGATTCTTAAAATGGCATCATTATTTCCAATTCAATTCTGTTTTTGAGATATTGCCCATTTCTAAAATTCTAGAAAAATTGTGTATATCTCAAAATCTAGAGTACATTTGACACAGTGCCAAATGTGCCAAATGACAAAAGTGCCATTTTCGAATCAACGCCTTAAATATATTTAAAAATACTACAACTTTAACGACACCAAAACGAACCTTGAACATATATTAAATTAAAAATTTAAAAAGGTTGCTTTTTGAGATATGTCCTTTTGAAATATACACTGTTTAAAACTGACCACTATTAAAACAACATGGTATAGAAATTGTAAGACATCTTTTTGGCAATTTTATTATCTTTAAAATAAGACCTTTGTATTTTATTTTGGTTGACTACAGTTAAGTTACGGTTAATTGATTAGCACCACCTGTGTGATTTTTATACAGTTTTTTCTATTTTTAAACCACCAAATCTCTGAAACCACACCATCTCGGAAGCTGAAATTTGGACAATTTATTAAATTTTCGGTGAAACACTTCCAAATTTCATCAAATTCTGAGATGGTGCTGCCATAATTTGAATGATATGATATTGCGGATAAATGTATAAATAAACAACTTTGTAATTTGTGTGTGTTTATCGAGTATTCATGTATTTTAATTTTATAATTTTAGTTTTTTTTATAAAAAATATTGTTTTCTGATTTTTGAGTGAATAATAAAAATACGTTTAAATATTAAATAGTTTATTATAATTTTATAATAATATACTAAATTGGTGACCCCGAAATATTAAAGAATACACAATGGTTATAACCACCGCAGAATTATCAGCAACAGACATCACTCATCTTTTAAAAAATTGGAACCATTAAGCGGAAAACCGGAAAGATTATTAAAATAGAATATAATCATATCTCCATGATGTCCCTCACGTACAAGACCCCCAAGAATTCGACCTTTCAAAAGAACTGCAAGATATTGAAAATACAACATCTTCAATAGAAGATATTTCTACCATCGTCAGTCAAATGCATACATTTATGGAGTCCATGGAGCAGCGTTTCAATCAGTTTGTACCATCCAACTCGCAATTAAATGCGCAGGTATCAAATGTATTTTCAGAACAGGTTAGTGTTCCAACTTCATTAGATGCTAAATTTAAGAGAACTATCGGTTTAAATCTTCCACGTTTTTGGACACAAAACCCTGATTTATGGTTCATAGCAACGGAACAAAAATTGAACTATATGTCTATAACAACAGATAATCTAAAATATTCAAAAGTTATCGATTCCTTAGTTCTGTCCGTTATCGAAAAAGTATCTAATATAATAAGAAACCCACCACATTTTGACAAATATTCAGCACTTAGGGTGTGTGCGAATTTGACTAAATGGCTGACTAAACTAAATTAGGTCGGTAATGCAGTGTTCGACTTTTCAATTTAGCAAATTTTCGAGCAGACTAAATGGAACCTAATTGGAAGACATCAAACAGACATATGATAATCGATCTATTAGAGACTTTAACATTTACCGGTTACCGAATGGCAGTAGAATAAAAACTTCTACAATTTAGTTTAGTCAGCAATTTAGTCGAATTCGCACACACCCTTAATCAAAGATTAATTAACATTTTTCAAAAATCTGACGAAAATAAAAAAAATAAATTACTTGATGAACTACAATTAGGAGATAAAAAAACCAAGTCACTTGTATAACGAAATGAAACACCTAAGTTGCAACCAAATACTGATAAACTTTTACTTTTCCTATGGTTAAAAAAATTGCCAAAAGATATTGAGCAAAATCTCAGAGGTTTAAGTAAACTCAAGGAACAAGATAAACTATTAGACGTTGCTGATAGCATGATTGTTTGCGAGAAACCACATTTTTCAGTCATTAGTAATGATAATCCTCAAAACCATCAGCTGAATTCAATATCTAATATCGAAACTAAACTAGATAATCTTTTAGACTTACTAAATAAAAACATTGTCTCACATAATAGACGAACTAGAAGTAGATCAAGTAGTTCCGAAAGAAGACCGTTTTAAAGAACGTGATAATCCATTTGTTTCTCCATGTTCTTATCGATCCAGTAAAAATTCACCGGTAAACTTCAAAACCGGAAGACGACAAGTGATTTCGGTTCTATAAAACAAAGTCGTCGTTTATTTGTCATAGATCCTGCAAAAAAAATCAAATTTTTAGTAGATTCTGGACCTGATATTTCTGTTCTTCCAAATAAGTCAACATGAGCAAAACCATCCATTATATGCCGCTAATGGAAGCAAAATTAATACTTTTGATGGAAAACTCTTACAACTAACTCTAAATCTAAATTTAAAATTTGTATGGAAATTTGTTATTGCAAATGTACATACATCAATACTTTGCAACGATTTCATTGAGTATTTTGGCTTGGTTATAGATTTGAAAAATAAACTGTTAATTGACTCAGATAAAAATGCATCATGCAAAGGCATAATTCAAAATGCATATGAAAAGGCAGTAAACTCAACAGACAAATATCATGAACTGCTTTTTGATTTTCCTAATATTACAAGAACTTTTAACGTACAATTCGACAAGAAAACATCGGTGCAACATCAAATAATTACTAATTAATTGCCATCCTCTTAGCTGCAAGGTTTCGATTAGATTCCGTTAAACTTAAACAAGCAACGAGTGAATTCGAGCATCTTCTACAGGGAATTATAATGCGCTCAAAAAGTCCATGGTCTACTGTACTACACATGGTATCTAAATCTATTGGAACTTGGCGCGCTTGTGGCGACTACAGACGTCTAAATAATCACACAGTTTGGGACAGATATCCTATACCTAATATAAGGGATTTCCAAACTATTGTAAATGGAAAGAACATATTTTCTAAAATCGATTTAGTTAAATCATTTCATCAGTAGCCGCGGTAGCTCTGTGGTTAGTGCGTTGGACTGCGAGCCGAAAGGTCCCTGGTTTAAGCCTGGACTAGCGGCTAACAACATCTTTTCATAGAAACATTTTTCTATACCGCGCTATCTTTCGGCAGTAAATGGCAAACCTACGAGAGTAAAACATTGCCTATGAAAAAGCTCTCACCCGCCGTTCGGATTCGGCAATAAACTGAAGGTCCCACTACTTTGAGTACAAATGGTGAGAGAGCTCGGCCTAAGTTCTATAGGACTGTAGTGCCGAACTATTATTATTATTTCATCATTGAAAAGACCGCAATTATTACTCTATTTGGATAATTTCAGTACCTTCGAATGCCATTTGGTCTCAAACTTCTCAAAGATTCATACCCCAAATAGTTGAAGTATTAGATTTTGTTTTTCCACATATTGACGATTTTCGATCGCTTCTTCTTCTGAAGAATAACAATTCGAACATCTTCGTCAAATATTCCAACGTCTAAATTACTGACAAATGAGAATTTGGAAAAAGAGAAATAACATTTCTTGGATACCTTATAGATGGTTGCGGCATAAAACCTTTCCTTGGAATGTTGAACTATTTTCGATCATCAGTGACAAATATCGCCGAATTACAAGCTCCTTTAAATGAATTTCAAAAAGGAAATCCTAAGAAAAATGCAAAGCTAACGTGGTCTGACAAGCAAACAACATCGTTTGAAACCCTTAACTTTCCGAATCAACACTTTTGGCGCATCCTTCCTTGTCAGCTCCTCTTTCACAATACGTAGTATGCTTCGAATACCTGTATTGGTGCAACATTACAACAACTCGATGAAGTCAATGCAGTTCAACAATCACTAGCTTTCTTTTCTAAGAATAAAGTGCGTATGACAGGGAGTTACTAGCAATTTACGAAAGTATTAAACATTTCCGTTGTTTTGTTGAGAGTAGAAATTTTAAAATATATACAGATCACAAAGCTCTTATGTATTCACTAAATAAGAAAATCGATTACTTTTCACCTCGGCAATTTCAATATCTGTATTTTTAAGCCAATTCTCAACAGATATAGTACATATTTCCGGAAATCAAAATTTAGTTGCAGATGCTCTTTCTAGAATAAATGCAATAAAATTACCAAGTACTATATCAGCAGCTCAACTTTTAGAAAGTCAACAAAATGATATTGACATGCAAAATTTATTGTGTAATCCAACGGTTCTTAATTTAACAAAATACAAAATTTCAAATTCAAATATTAACGTTTATTGCAACCACAGCAGTAAGAAAACTTTTATTTTCAAAGATCTAAAAGATTCGTCGCATGTTTTTGTTCGTGTTGATGCAGTAAAAACACCCCTACAAGGTCCCTTCCAGTCATCGAAAGAAATGACAAATGTTTCAACATTGAAATCAATGGATCGCAAAAGAACATATCAATTGATAGATTAAAACCCGCTTTTATTACAAATGATTCTTTAATTACAAAAAAGGTTCGTTTTCAAACAAGTGTTTAATTCTGAAAGGGGGGTGGATAAATGTACAAATAAACAACATTGTAATTATTGTATGTTTATCGAGTATTCATGTATTTTAATTTTATAATTTTAGTTTTTTGATTTTGAGTGCTTTCTGGTTTTTGAGTGAATAAAAAAAATACGTTTAAATATTAAATAGTTTATTATTATTTTATAATAATATATTAAACTTATTAATTCGTTGTACAAGATCAGTATTGCTGCATCATTGCGAATGCAAAAGCTGCAGCAATTTCGGACGTACATCTCTATCGGAAATTTCTGTGTTGATTGCGTTCGGATTCATTCAAGACTATAGCATTCAAGACCATGGGTGTATTATATAAAACTAGTAAAAACCATCCAGCTAGCTGAAAATTCGTTTCTAAATATAAGGGAAAACCATAGTTTATATGAAGATTTTATATATAAATATTACGAATATTTTTGGAATTACCTATTTTGGATTTGCAATATTAAGTTTTCGGTCTGATGACCTTCGTGTTGGAGAAATCATGTTTTCAGTAATGCGATTTTTTTCGTCATGTAATCAATATTTCGAAAAACACAAAAAAAAATATTCAAAATTTAAATATTTTTACACATTGTTGTTTACACATTATATTGCAATTTTATATATTTTTTTCTATTTGAATCACAGTTTTGTTATTCCAACAAGTTTAAAATAAAATGCATTGAATAATTTTATTTTAAATAACAATTAATTTACGTATATTGAAAATCTGTGAAAACAATTTTAATAAATTTTAAATTTCACTTAATAATGTTTTTTTTTTTTAATGTGGGATAAAAAAATAGAGCCACAGCACTCAGACAGGGTTATATCCATTGTGCTGTGACCCAGTTCCCTGGTTTTTAATGATACTTCTTAGATTCATTATTGAATCTAAGAAGGCTATTGTGTGATAGAGAGTGAAGCTGATCCTCTCTCATCACGTCTGTGCCAAAGATCTGCTTTCTAATCCTTGAAAATGCTGGACACTCACAGAGATAGTGCTCTGTGGTGCCAGTTTCTTCGTAGCAGGCAGAACATAAGGCGCTTTCGGCCAGGCCGATTGCGTTCATGTGTTTTTCACATGCGTTGTATCCCGTTAGAAGTCCCGTCAGTTTTCTGCACTCTTTTCTACTTAAGGAAAGTAGAAACGAGGCCGAACTTTTGGTTATCGTCGGTGTCATGAGCTTGGAGAATCTGCATTTCGTCTCATTCAGCCATCTGCTCTTGTGTGCGGAGGCGACCCAAGAGCTGATGACAAATTTTCCCGTAGATGCAGGTAGTCCAAGCACAGGTTCTGGTCCAAATGGATTATCCTCAGATCCAGCACGTGCTAGTTCGTCAGATGTTTCATTGCCCGAAACTCCTTTATGGCCCGGCACCCAAATCAGTTTCAGTGTATTGTATTTACCAACACAATTGAGACGTGATCTGCATTGACGTACAATTTTGGATGTGATGACCTGGTTGTTCAAAGCCATAAGAGCAGCCTGACTATCGCTGTAAACTGATATAGCCCTGTTCTGCCATCTATTATCCGCAATGTAGTCCATAGCCATAAGTATAGCATAGACTTCGGCTTGAAATACCGAGGCATTGTCGCCTAAGGGCGAAGTGAAGTCTGCGGTCATCCGGTTCCACAAACACTCCAGCACCAGATCCCTGATCGGTTCTGGAGCCGTCTGTGAAAATGCGGTGTGACCCTCTACCTGGCTCACAGTTAGGCGTTAGCCAGTCTTGAATGTCAGGTTGGCAGACCTCAAAATTTCGTCTTGGTAATATTTCTGTTATCATTGCATCAGAGGGCATCTCCAGTAGACAGGTGTCTAATGGAGTGTCAAGTGCAATGTCAGAGATATTCCAGGGAACATTAAACCAGAAACCACCTCGTTTTAGTCTCCAGCAGCCTTTCATGGCTTCGCCTTTGATGAAGATGTCAAGTGGTGGTAGGTTTAAGATTGCATTCAGTGCTGGACCAGGTGTAGTGGGAAAGGCACCCGTAACACCCAGACACACGGTTCTCTGAATCTTGACAAGACTAGTTGTCACGCATTTTCGCGACAGCTTGTTCCACCAGACTACCGATGCATATGATATCATCGGTCTTATCATTGCCGTGTAAATCCATAAGGTTTTGCTCGGCGATAGTCCCCATGTCTTCCCAAAAATTCCTCTGCATTGCCAGAAGGCATTTAGTGATGGTCCTAAACATTAGCATTGACCTTAGCCATTTGACCAATGTTTCATCTATTCCATGCCTTCTAGCTGCGTCACACATTCCATCAAAAGTCGCATTATCAAAAGCACCCTCGATGTCAACAAATATGTACATCTTCCTCTGAAAAGCATGCTCGATCCGGCCAACCAGATGTTGCAATGCTGTTTCACAGGATTTTCCACGTTGGTAGGCATGTTGTCTTGATGATAGTGGGTACCTTGACAGCGATGTTTTTCTGATGTGCAGCTCAACTAGTCTTTCTAGACACTTTAGTATGAAGGACATCATACTAATGGGTCTGAAGCTCTTGGCTATGGAATAGTCTTCTCTTCCAACTTTAGGAATGAAGGCTACTTTAACTAAACGCCAGGATGTCGGAATGTATGCCCATGCGAGACTTGCTCTAAAGATCTTCTTTAGGCATGGTAGCAATTGGGTTATACCTTCCTGTAGCATGACTGGGTAGATGCCATCCGGTCCAGGTGACTTGTTAATGTCCCTATTTTATCACCTAAAAATAAGACATTAAATAAATAATAACACTTACTCCATTTCAATTTTATCTTCTTAATAATTTTTATTTCCTTTTCTTTGTTCCACTTCTTCGACTCACACTTAATCTAATAACAACTCTCTTAAGAACTAAATAACTAAAGCTTATATACTAATACTTAAACTAAGTTTCAATGCTACTTTCTTAAACATCTCTTGCTGTTTTTTCTTTAATTTCACATTTCGCCAGAGTTTTAACCCTGACCGTGAGAAAAATCGCAACTCATACAAAAATTCATTAACTCATGATAACCTTAATTTAAAGTCGTCATGAGTTTCTTTGCCTACCAGGTAGTTTTATTTCGTGCATATTTGTTTACAATTCAACCGCTTAACGCTGTCGCGAATTGGGTTCATAGTCACTAGTGCTGACATTGTGTATTTTCGCCGCATGTTTTAACAACAACAACAAGTGTGTTGTTAACCCATATTGAAAATGGCATGCTTTTGTTTTTAATAACAATTGCACATTATATTATTAAAATATGTTAGCAACCTTATTTAATGAACAGCAAGAGATGCCCAATAGGAAAAATGTATTCAAATGACTGATTTTCATCTGACTTAGGAGAAATGTGTTCAAATGACTGACTGCCATTATATTGACACTCAACATTCCTCCCCCCTTACAAAAAAAAAAAAATTTTTTTTTTTTTTTTTTTTTCTCATATCGCTTCAAACCTCCATATATTAACTTACTCTATTCTTACTACATACATATATACGTTCGCCTTCCTGCTTATTAATCATCGCTTTTGTGTACTATTGCCGTTGTTGTCTCATTATTGCCGTTGTTTACCTCATTGCTGTCTTTTATTTCTTTTTGTAATTGCTCCAGTGTCCTCTGTAAGTTGCGTGTGGCCTGTTGAGTTACTGCTCGTTCCCACAGGCTTACCGGTGTCTCTGTTTTGAAATATTCTTCTTCCTCGTATGCCTTTATAGTTCCCTGGGTGGGCTCAAATAGAACTTTTCCCGCTGGAGCCTTGGATTTGTACCAATTCTCTCCGTCGTTGGACTCCATAGGTATTATTGTTGGCTCTGCAGACAGCAAAACCCTTCTCACCATTGGCATGGGTGCAGCGAGCCCCATCTGTGATAGCGGTACTTCTAGTCCCAGAGTTGCCTTCAGATCCTCTTGGTTGTTCTCTGGCTTACTTACTTCTGATTGCTTATCATTAGTTTCGAATGCAACGGTCTTGCTGCTTGAAGATCCAGCAACGTTTAGTCGAGTCTCCTTGAAGTCCCCTTGACGTCGACGGTTTTGTCCAGCTTGCTTTCGACACCATAATCCTAGTATTAGAAGGATGCAAACCACGCCACAGGTACTCACGGTTACAACGGACATCTGTTCAGTAAAACCCTTATCAAAAACTCTGCTGCGTCCACGTGCTAACTCCAATCGCAGGTTGTCAAGGTTTTGATAACCCGCGGCCACCTCTTTTCTCAGGTTGGTGTGGTCCATGGCAACAATATGCGCTCCTTCTCCTTCTTTCACTTTTTCTTTCGGGTTAGCTGCTATTTCATCTAATCTCAGCGCCTCCTGGAGTTCCCTGTGGTCGAATTGCTGTATTTCGAACTCATGCCACATCACAGGTGTATTTTTGAACGCGATCCGCAACTCGTGGTTTCTCAAGGAACAACCCTGACTTAGGACGAAATATCCAAAACCGGTTAGCCTTACTTCGGCTTCTTCTTCGCCGCATTGTAGGACAAATCCCTCATCATGTCCTCTGTATAACCATCGGTTGGGTGTTTCTGTTTTTACCAGATAAAACACGTTTGCAGCCACTGCCGCGAATTTACAGCTTGCCCTCAGACTTTCACCTGGTCTCAGCATTCCAACCTCACAGCTTTGACTCCCGCTGGTCATCTCCACTCCTGGATTTCGACACAGTATAGCACCTTTGTTCATCGCTGACTGCCCTGCGAGCATCACACACCGGGACACGTCTTCTCCTGACAGTTTTAGGTACCTATCCTTCTTCCTGCTGGCCGCTATGTATTCTCCTGCGTTCTGCACCACCAAGTCCCATCCCTTTTGGCCTGGAAATGGAACGGCGTACACCTTCAACAAATTGAACGGGGTAGGCTCTGGTAAAGGAATTTTTACTACTACTACTAGTGACCCGCTGCTTGCAAATGTCTTCACTTGGGCCGCGATGTGTACATTGAGTACATCATTTAGAAACCACCGGGAATCTGATGCCAACTTCAGTTCTGATGTCAGTTCACTCAGCATCGCCTTATCGAGTATATCTGGATGTAGTACCCCATGCGTCAGATCTTCTACAATAGCCAACTCCCTGGTCTGCTGACCCTGGAGCTCTATTAGGTTTGTGTTCACGATTGTCTTAATCCGCAGCATTTTAATAGAAAATTCCAACGAAGCCATCCTTTCTTGTGACTGTGTTTTAATTTTGGCTAGGTCCGTCAGCGTGGCGTTCAATCCAATCTGTAACCCTTCTATCTCCTTTATCGTTGCTTCCAGGGGTCTGGCCAAGTTATCATAATTACTGGCCATTACCGTAACTTGTTTTTCCATCATATCATAGGTTTTGCGCTCTCTATTCTCCAACTGCATCAGGTGGTTGCCTATTATACGCTCGTCACGGTGGTCCATTACTCCAAATGCCCAGTGTAGAGCTTCCCCTACTATCTCTATAGCTCGCTTTGTCTTTCCTCCTTGGTAATGGTTGCCACTGCTATTATGCTTCTCCATCATCCCCTTAATTCGGTTGCTTGTTTTTTGTACATTCGTCAAGACAGCCTCTGTTTCTTTCCATGGTATGCCACACGCCTCTACGTATTCCATTGTGGCTATAAGCTGTTCCATTGTCTTACATGAATCTTGCGCCTTCGTGATAAAGTCGGCAGTTAGCTTCAATAATTCTTTTAGATCGGTCGGCACAAACTTTGTTATCACGGTCCATTCGTCGTTGTAAATCCACGCATCTGACTTTCTCTCGAACATTAGTGGGTGTTGATCCAACGCTGTCGGTCTCCAAATGAGTTCTCCATTGACCACCATTACGAACAGGAAAGTAAAATTTATCGCCAACATTATACACTTATTTAATTTATATTAAATTTCTTGTCACAGAGTTCAAGATGTAATGAAGTTGATTTGCTCCAATTTTTACTTATATCTAAGTTTGTTATATACTATTTTGTATTAATTATCGCAGTAATCTACCCATACAAATAATCTTATTATACATAGTTACTCTAGTACATTTTATTCATTGTGCATTCAGCGTATATACATATATTGCACCAACAAAAACTCTTAAAATTGACCTTAGATTATACTGCTGTATATATACTTATTTGTGCTGCATTAAAATTCTGAAAATTGACCTTAGACATTAGTCTGAGTAATAACAATTACTGCAATGTATGCAACTCTTTTATGTTATAATTGTGTATATACAAAATATTCTTACGAAACAAATATATGCAACTTTATGTGCATTAATATTATTAATTTAAAATAAATTCACAAAATAAAATACGCAACTGTATATACGTTGTAATCTTCTAAATATAAAATATTTTTAAAATAAAATATGCAACTCTATTTGCATTATAATTATCATCTTCTTTTTGTAAAATAAAATGTGTAACTCTATGTGCATTCAAATTATCTTCTTCTTCATTTAAAATATGCATCTGTATATACATTGTAATTTTCTAAATATAAAATATTTTTTTAAAATAAAATATGCATTAGAATTATCATCTTCTTTTTGTTAAATAAAATATGTAACTCTATGTGCATTCAAATTATCTTCTTCTTCATTTAAAATATGCATCTGTATATACATTGTAATTTTCTAAATATAAAATATTTTTTAAAATAAAATATGCAACTCTTTGCATTATAATTATCTTCTTCTTTTGTATGAAAAAAAAAAAAAAACAAAAACTTGAAACAAGAATTCATTCACAAAAACAATTCTCCACATATCTTCACCTCGCCCTAAATTTGCGGCCTACTATCTTTCATTAGCGGTTCGACCAGAAAATTTCCAATTTAGCTTACTCAACATTCTGCACCCGTATACTTCCGTTTTTTTTTTTTTTTTTTTTTTTGTTTAGTATCGTGTAATTTATTGTATTTATACCTGAGTTTCTTTATCATAATTCGTTCAGTGTTGTATCAGATCTCAATTGTATTATTTCAATTCTGTAATATTTCAATTTCTTCAATTATGGCGACTTCGACTATCTTCGACTTCTGCGAGGGATATGCCCGGCAGTGGTCACTAAAGCACTGCTGGGACGAGCCCGGATTGGTCGAGTTCGTCAAAGCAACCATCGAGGAGGGCAGGCGTCGAAACACCTTAGAGGAAGCTATTTTATGCGTTCAAAGCATAGAAATAATGTTAATGTACTCAAAAACGAGGGGATACTCTGTGGAGCCCATACCTGACATCCTGACTTCGTTGCACCTGCTGAATCGTAACTCGAAGTAAAACTTAATAAAAATTGTTTCTGAATATAAAAAACTAAATAAAAATAAACAAAAAATTTAAAATAACTGTTCTTTTTATTTCAACAAAATTTCTCTGCCAAATATTTCAGCTAATTTTGGGGTTCTGATTTTGGCCATCTTTACTTATTTTCAGCTATTTTCGATTGTAAATCTCTTCAATTATTTTCAGCTATTTTTGATTTTAAACCTCTTAATTATTTTCAGCTCTTTTAATTTTATACATCTTCAAATTTTTCAGCTAATTTTTATTTTAGAAATCTTCAATTATTCTCACGTTTTCAGCAGTTAACACTATGTAAAAAGAATATTAAAATAAAATAATAAAACGAAAATTTAAAATAACTGTTCTTTTTATTTCAACAAAATTTCTCTGCCAACTATTTTAGCTAATTTTGGGGTTCTGATTTTGGCCATCTTTTTCAGCTATTTTCGATTGTAAATCTCTTCAATTATTTTCAGCTATTTTTGATTTTAAACCTCTTAATTATTTTCAGCTCTTTTAATTTTATACATCTTCAAATTTTTTCAGCTATTTTTGATTTTAGAAATCTTCAATTATTCTCACGTTTTCAGCAGTTAATACTATGTAAAAAGAATATTAAAATAAAATAATAAAACGAAAATTTAAAATAACTGTTCTTTTTATTTCAACAAAATTTCTCTGCCAACTATTTTAGCTAATTTTGGGGTTCTGATTTTGGCCATCTTTACTTATTTTCAGCTATTTTTGATTGTAAATCTCTTCAATTATTTTCAGCTAATTTTGATTTTAAACCTCTTAATTATTTTCAGCTCTTTTAATTTTATACATCTTCAAATTTTTTCAGCTATTTTGATTTTAGAAATCTTCAATTATTCTCACGTTTTCAGCAGTTAATACTATGTAAAAAGAATATTAAAATAAAATAATAAAACGAAAATTTAAAATAACTGTTCTTTTTATTTCAACAAAATTTCTCTGCCAACTATTTTAGCTAATTTTGGGGTTCTGATTTTGGCCATCTTTACTTATTTTCAGCTATTTTTGATTGTAAATCTCTTCAATTATTTTCAGCTAATTTTGATTTTAAACCTCTTAATTATTTTCAGCTCTTTTAATTTTATACATCTTCAAATTTTTTCAGCTATTTTGATTTTAGAAATCTTCAATTATTTTCAGCCAATTTTGATTTTCAATTATTTTCTGCTATTTGATTTTCAACATCTTTAATTTACAACATCATCAATTATTTTCAACTATTTTTGATTTTAAACATCTTCAAATATTTTCATATTCTTGCTTTTCGTAAATCATAACGGAACCTAAGTGATCATTTTAAGTCTCCGTTATAGTTTACCTAATACTCTTACTAATACGAGTATGCAGTTGATCAAGTTGCAGACCAGTATTCGTAGGCTAGTATTAGTGAATTGCTTCTAGGCAATGGTTGATATCTGGTTGATATCTTATATCTATACTATCTAATTTATTGCGTTAATTACTTTAACAGAGGTAATTAATTTTCTCAGAATTTTAAAATTTTGACAACTTGGTTAAGTTGGATTACTTTATATTTTCTTAATTAATACATTTCATTGAATAGGTTGCGATTTCGTTGCCAAAAATTTGCATTGCGCTGTAAACATTATTACCTCGCTCATAGCATACTCTTGCTTCGTTCAACGCAATTTCTTGGCCGCTGTTGGATTGATATTTAAAATGCAGGTAGTGCGTGTATTGTTGTGTTTTTACTTCACAATTTAAACAATTCGTTGTTTTATTTATAAATTAATTAATTAATAGCTTAAGATTAGCATAAAGTCTTACGGATGTCGACTCTTTTCGAAGAGTACATCGAGTCCTTACATAAAATGTAATTGCCGTTCTTATTTGTTTCTATCCTTAATACAATTATATTATTTAATAATTTATATCTTTTAACTATATATTCATTTCCTCAACTTCAATTTCTACATTTTTTTTTTTTTTTTTTTTTTTTTCCATTCAATATAAACTCATAATTTATTGCACAGGCTAGTAAATTTCCCGAAGTAATACTTAGCTGCTTTAATAAAATAAATATCAACATAACAATTGGATCATTTGCTAACTCTAAAAAGTCTTGTATGCATTTTGCAACTGTTGCATGCATTTTCTCATAATTTTTATAATATTTCTCTAATCAATTAAGTCAATCATAATAATCCCTTTTAGAGCATATTCTAGCTCTAAAAACCTATTTTTCATTCGTAGTAAACGTATTTATTAAAAAAAAAAAACCTACTTGTCATTTATTTGCTCGTCAGCAATTAACATAAATTAATAATTCTTTATTTATTCAAAATTCAGTTCATCAAAATCTACTTTTCATTATATTTTAAAATTAATAATTCAACCATAATTTCATAATTCACTTTACACTTCAAAATTTCTATGCTAGTTATCTACGCTCAGCAGTACTTAGCTATTTGTTCAATATCTCAATTTTGTACAAATATATTTAATCGCATTTATTTCGTATAAAACAATACTCGTGTTATCAATTATAATTCTTTCTTATTTATATTTTTCCTAATATTTCTTGTTTTCATAACCTTTAAATTTGGTCCGCCACATGCTAGTAAATTAACCCTAAGTAATACATAGCGATCTGTGGGTACCGTTTTCTTCTGTTTTCCTATTTCCTATTCATTATCACGCAATACTAAACTTTTCGCAATTTATATATAAATATATTTCCGCATTTTAACAATTAATACATCAATTTCTAATTATGGTATTTTTTCAACAAATTGTTGTGTATTTTCTTTCCCTTTCCTTTTATCAATATTGTCGTTGTCACGGGGGTAGTGACGGACAAAACTTTATAGGGCCCTACCCAAATTGGTGAAAATTTATTTTTCCTATTTTGATTCTTCATTACAACCATTTCCCCAATTTGAAACTCAATGGGATTTAATGATTTATCGTAGCTTGTTTTAGATTTTTCTTTTACCTTTTCTTGATTTTGTCTCACTATTTCATGCGCCCGCTGTATTTGATATTTTAATATTTTGTTATAATCATCGGCATTATATAGCGGTGAAACTTTACGTTTCAAATTAGTTGGCATATCTGAATCATAACCATATAGTGTTCGGAAAGGTGTTTGCCCTGTTGACACATGCATCGTATTATTATGGACATGCATTGCCGAATTTAACCATTGATCCCAATTGGATCCATCCTCCTTAGCAAAACATCTCAAATATTCTGCTAATGGTCTGTGACTACGTTCTAATGATCCATTGGCCTGTGGGTGATAGGGTGTAATGTGCATTTTTTTAATACCCAATAATTTGCATGTATCAGAAAATAACTTTGACACGAAATTAGAGCCATTGTCAGTTACTAGAATTTTCGGAATATTGTGGCGTGTTATGATTTCATCATAAAATGCTTTAGCCACTGTGCTTGCTTCTGCGTCTGGTATTGCTACACAGC
Source organism: Dryomyza anilis (assembly GCA_951804985.1). Taxonomy (NCBI): domain Eukaryota; kingdom Metazoa; phylum Arthropoda; class Insecta; order Diptera; family Dryomyzidae; genus Dryomyza; species Dryomyza anilis. The sequence goes on along the minus strand of OX638131.1, from coordinate 50,704,432 downwards.
ACATATATTTTGAAAAATCGTCTTGAAATGTTAAAATGTATTTATTGCCAGATACTGTCTCGGGTAAAATTCCTACTAAGTCCATATAAACTTTATCAAATGGGCGCGTAGGTGTATCTGTCAAGACCATTGGCATTTTTGTTAGCTTAGAACTTTTATTAACTTGACATTTAGGGCAATTTTTTACATACTCTTTAATTTGTTTTTGCATACCCTTCCACCTATATTGCTTTCTTATTCGAAAATATGTTTTCAGTGTGCCCTGATGACCCCCTAACGGCGAGTCGTGAAAGTCTCTAATTACTGTTTTAATTTCTTCAGGATCGGTTAATACTTGACTCGAGATTGTTTCACCATCCATATCCGTCACTGTGTCGTCCAAGACTGGCTTACTGACGTCCGGTTGTGGATCTATTGCCTTTGGTGTATTTTTAGAACGGGTTTGAACTGCCGCAATTTCTGTTTCTAATTGTGGAATCCTACTTAATGCGTCAGCATTTAAATTCTTTTTGCCAGGTTTATAAATTATTTCGAACTCATATTCTGATAATTTGTGCCTGAACCTGGCTAGCCTTGACGTTTGATCCTTTAAATTCGCTATGCTACGCAGTGGTTGATGATCCGTATAAACCGTGAATGGACGCCCCAACAAATACGCTCTATAATTTTTTGTGGCCCATACTATTGCCAAAAATTCTCGTTCAATTGTTGAGTACCTTGTTTCTGCGTCATTCAGAGCTCTACTTGCAAATGCGATTGGTCGATCAGAACCTGGCTCGCCCTGTGACAGCACTGCTCCTATAGCTTCTCCACTTGCATCTGTTGTCAATACAAATGGTTTTGAAAAATCTGGGTATGCTAGAACATTAGGTGAAATAATTGCTTCTTTAAGTTTTATAAATGAATCTTGGCACTTGTCTGTCCATACAAAACTGGCATCCTTCCGCAACAGTTTATTAATCGGTAATGTTAACCTTGCCATATTCTTAACGAATTTTCTGTAATAATTTACTAAACCTAAGAAGGCTTGTACCTGTTTCTTGGTCCTGGGTACCGGAATATTTTTTACACATTCTATTTTATCGGGATATGGCATTGCGCCCAAGCCCGTGCTGAACGCTGTTTTTTCTCTGTGGCGTTCATCCACTAGCACTTGGTGATAACCACTTGCAAGATCTAATGTTGAAAAATACCTACTGTGACCTAATTGATCCAAAATTTCATCAATACGAGGTATTGGAAATACTTGCTTAATCGTTGCGTCGTTCAATTTTCTGAAATCTATTACCAGTCTCCATTTTTTCTGTCCGTCCTTGCCACTCTTTTTAGGTACCAACAATAGTGGTGAATTCCAAGGCGACGTGCTTGGTGATATAATATCGTCGTCTAATAACTTCTGCACCTGTTTGTTGATTTCTTCTCTGTGAACATGTGGTAATTTATATTGTTTTCGGTTGATCGGAGGTTGGCCGTCTATTGTGGGGATTTCATGTTTTAAAATAGGTGTATACGATAGCTCATCCCCCTCTAACAGAAATACATCATGGTATGACGCACATATTTTTTCTATGGATGCCTTCTCTTCAACATTTGCATTTGGATCCAATTTTAATGAATCAAATAGTTTGCATATTCTGTGTCGTATGTTTATGCTTTGTACGCTATTCATTGTGCCACTCACTGGTTCCATAAATTTATTATAATTTGAAAATTTGAGCTGTATGTTCTTATTCAATATTATATCTTTTTCTGTTGAGTTTAACACTGAAACATAAACACTACTTTTTCTCACATTTGATATGGTTTCTCCGATATAGACTCCTGGTGAAATTTCCTGTTTTTGAATTATTACTACGGGGATCTTGGTTCGTAGTGGTAATCTGGCGATACCTTTAGATCTTGCTGTTATTTTTATTTCTTCACTGTATAATATTTTGTTTATTTCATCTAGTGATCTGAGTGGTAGTGTTACAATTTTATTTTTGTTTCTGTCTATAAAGGTTAATCCCTTTTCCACTGCATTGATGATTGCGTGGTTCCATAGATTATCTCGTCCAAGTATACCGTCTGCCGGAACTCCCTGATCCTGCATTATTGTATGTAACGTTAGACTGAGCCTTCTATGTTCCATATGTTGAATTTCAATTGATCCTGCGGTGGTCACATGTCCCCCAAATGCTCCGCTCAGATCTTTTGTGTCTTTTAAATTTCTTTCTAGTTTATTATCTAATGCACTCCACTTTACCAAGCTAGAGTCTGCACCAGAATCTACTAGTAATATTAGTTTCCCATTTTTCGCTTGCTTACAAGGGATTTCTATAAAGACATCATTTAATTTTGATATCTGTCTGAATTCCCCATGTCTACTATAAATAATGCGATTTTTCTTTGATTTTGTATATAAACTTAATTTTAATTCCTTAATATTTTCAATATATTTACTCATATTTTTATTTATGCTATCAATTCCTGAAGTTATCAGATCATTAAATTTCTTCTTATTTTCTTCTATACATATCCTTTTTATTATGCAATCATAAAAATTAATTTTTGCTGTTAATGCTATTATGCCAAAGACGTTCAACGTTAATATAATTAGTGAACAAAAATTATCTACCATTTTCCTACCATTGATAGCGAACGTATCCACTGCCGCACACGGCGTCTGATTCACAATTCCTATCTTCGTTGGCCTGATGTCGCAACTTGTCTTGGGTTCCCAGATAATTGGCCTATTCTGGGCCCCTAACAGTTTCCCTGATTGCGGGTAGACTCAAAATTTTTCTTCGCGTAACAGTTTTCCAACGTATGCCCGATTCTTTCACACCATTTACATTTATTTAAATCTTTCTTATTATTATTGTTGTTGTTATTATTATTATTTCCATTTCTCCTATCGTCATTATTATTATAATTTTGACGACTATTACTATTGGTATTACCATTATTATTGTTATAGTTATTTCCATTGTTGTAATTATTATTTCTATTATTATTGTTAGTTTTCCTATTATTGTTGTTATATCTTCTATTATTATTGTTATTATTATAATTCCTATTATTTCCATTATTATTATAATTCCTATTATTTCCATTATTATTATAATTCCCATTGTTGTGGTTATTATTACCACGAGCATTATAATTGCTATTATGGGCTTGCGTATTGTTCGGGAAGCCATTATTATAGTTGTTATTTTGTGCTTGTTGTTTACTTGTAAATTGCTGCTCTGGTTCATTTATTTTTTGTGCACATCTTAAGTTCGTTTCGTGACCATAGGTCTCACATCCTTGACAGTATGGAGTATTTTTTCGACTGACGCATTCGTCCCGCGTGTGTCCTACATTACCGCAAAATGAACATGGGGTTTCCACTTTATTCCTTTCGGTTGAATTTTTTATACCGATTTCTCCACATGTGGGGTGTGAGGCTCTGCTAAAAAGCACCTCTGCGGCACTATGCGATGTTTCTCTTACACGCCCACTTTGTATCGTCTCCAACGTTTCTACCGCTTCCTCTATCAGTGAATCTAGTGAGTCCGCCTTATTATTTAGCATGTGTATTTTCAGTGTGCTGTCCTTAAGGCCTACCTTAAAAGTCTTTTGTATGGATTTGTCTAATTCTATTAGCATAGCTTCGTCCCCTCTGCCATTATATTTTTCTTTTATTAATTCCACCGCCTTTGTTTTTAGTACATTTAGGCGTCTTGCAAAAGGTCGAATTTCTTCGGTAGATCTTTGATATGTCTCCTTTATTTCATTTATCACTGAGTCTAATGTTACGGTTTTAAGATATGTCCTCTTTATTAAAGTATATAATTCATCTAATCCGCTAAATTGAATACCTTTTACTAGGTCGAATGCATCTCCATACATTCTTAGCTTAACACACGATAAAAATTCTTGAAACTCTGTTTCTTTTGTTGACTTTACCGCTAAATCACATCCTTGTATGAATTTGCATACTTCTGAGGGTAAATCATTGGAGTCCGTGCCTGAGAACATCGGAACCAAATGGTTCACCATTTTTGCAATATGTTCGATACCCATTTTAAATTCCGGGAAATTTATTTTTTCTGTGTGACTTATTTCACTGTTATTTACAGCTTCCTTATGTATCAATGAGTCGTTGGTTACTAACTCTAATTCTTGCTGTAGTAGTCTATTTCTATCTTCTAATTGTACAATTCTTTTTTGTGCATCAGTGATACTACCATTCTCAGCCCTGAATCGGGCACTTCTAGATGTTTCCGGTGTGTCTATGTAATTCCGGTTTTCAATAATTTCCACTAGTTTTCCTCTATTTTCGTCTAAGTGTTCTGCGTGATCCAAAATTGTTTTAATTTGATCTCTCAAGCAATTATTCAATTTTTTCAATTCTGTTAACTCTGTCTCTAATTTTTCTTTCTCTGTTATGCTAAAATCTGTCTTAGCTTCTATTATTTCTAAAAATGATAAGAATATTATGTCTGCTTCTTCTATTCTCGTGACAGCAGTGGTTCTAATCTTTTCTCTAACTAGCTGAATGTAGTCTTTTGAACCGTTTATTCTTTTAATTTCTGTCCACAAACGTTCAATGAAAAGTCCAATTTCTCCATTTAATTTTGTTGTTTCATATTGTGCTTTTTTTAATTCTGATTGAAGAGTTTCCATTAAACGTGTCAGTTTAAGATATTTTTTCCAACGAAACTATTCTAATTTTCCAAAATTGTTTATATTTTTATAATTTTACCTCTATCTAGAGTGTTTGGTTCTAAAACCGGCTGCGCCAATGTTAATGTCCCTATTTTATCACCTAAAAATAAGACATTAAATAAATAATAACACTTACTCCATTTCAATTTTATCTTCTTAATAATTTTTATTTCCTTTTCTTTGTTCCACTTCTTCGACTCACACTTAATCTAATAACAACTCTCTTAAGAACTAAATAACTAAAGCTTATATACTAATACTTAAACTAAGTTTCAATGCTACTTTCTTAAACATCTCTTGCTGTTTTTTCTTTAATTTCACATTTCGCCAGAGTTTTAACCCTGACCGTGAGAAAAATCGCAACTCATACAAAAATTCATTAACTCATGATAACCTTAATTTAAAGTCGTCATGAGTTTCTTTGCCTACCAGGTAGTTTTATTTCGTGCATATTTGTTTACAATTCAACCGCTTAACGCTGTCGCGAATTGGGTTCATAGTCACTAGTGCTGACATTGTGTATTTTCGCCGCATGTTTTAACAACAACAACAAGTGTGTTGTTAACCCATATTGAAAATGGCATGCTTTTGTTTTTAATAACAATTGCACATTATATTATTAAAATATGTTAGCAACCTTATTTAATGAACAGCAAGAGATGCCCAATAGGAAAAATGTATTCAAATGACTGATTTTCATCTGACTTAGGAGAAATGTGTTCAAATGACTGACTGCCATTATATTGACACTCAACAGACTTGAAGCCATCAAAAGAGGCCACTGCGTATTGGATGGCTTCATCGTACACAACCAATCTGGCAACCTGCCAGTCATGTTTTGTCACATTAGAGTTGTTATTGCAGTCCCCAGTGCTGGGATTACAAAGTGGCCTTATGTGGATTTGATTTCCCGGAAAGTGAGTCTCAACTAGGAAACTGAGTGCCTCTGTCTTAGACTCAGTATACGAGCCATCAGGTCTCCGCAGTGAATCCAGTCGAGCAGTTCGGTCTCTTTTAAGAAACTTGACCAATCTGCTAGTCTCACTGCAGGATTCGATGCTACTGCAGAAGTCTTTATCTTTCGATTTACGAATTCGTTTCTTATACTCTTTCTGCTTAGATCGATAAAGAAACCAGTCAGAGTCTAAGTTGCTCCTTGGGGCCCTATTTAGAAGCTTTCTGGAATCCTTGCGCAAGGTTTCAAGACAAGCGTTCCACCAAGGAACGGGAGGTCTAGATAACGTTTTTCGTACCGGACATGTTCGTACAAAACTAGAATTCTGACAGGAATATTGAGGGAATTCTCTTGTTCATGTCTGAAGCGTGCCCAGTTCGTTTTTCTAGGGTTTCTTACCGTCATAGAGGGCAACACCTCTTGGTCAGTATGAAACTCGATATACCTGTGGTCCGATAAAGAATCTTCTTTAAGAACCTTCCAGTTAAAGATTGACTCTCTCAGTCTACAGTTAGACAAAGTAAGGTCAATCACTTCCTGTCTTCTAGCAGTCACAAAAGTGGGTTTATTACCAGTGTTGTGAATGTTCAGATTGGAGGTCATGATGAAGTCAAGGAGTCTGGTACCTCGCGCGTTGCATTAGCGTCACAGCAATGAATAAGGCCGGTCTCCTTAAGATCACAGTACTTTATGAGCTCAACAATTGCCTTTGGCGGAGGAGGCAGTAGTGAGTCATAGAGGAAGTAGCCTGAGGCGACAATCAGATGTTTCCATCCACTATCGCTTTCATAGCTCACTTTGGCTGCCACCAGGTCTTGCCCACAGAATTGGGTTAACTTGGTGACAGCAAAGTGTTTCGATACTATAAGACCACGTTTCACCACGTAGTTCACTAAGACCGCAGATGCGTTTGTTATACACCTATTCAAGAACCATGGTTCTTGAATAGCTGTGATGTGAAGTAATGTATGCAACATGGAGAGCCGCTTACCTAGTAAAGCGGTAGCAGCTTTAGAATGTTGCAGATTTATCTGAGTAAATATCATGACAGGATAATTAACTCGTTTCTCATCATTTGGAATTGATTCGGAATTTGATCCGTCCAAAGAATAAGTTTAGATGGTTGTCGTACTTAGATAGCATGACATCTAACGACTTCTGGTCTAAGCCAACAACCAGGGTTGAGCCCTCCTTGTCCTCCAGACTTCGCTCTGGTTTATGGCTATAGATTTTCCATCCGTTCGTTTCGATGCCCTGGTTCTGAGCACGTAGGCAGGCAAACACTTCCGCTGTTTTCCTGATAGGACCAGGTATCCAGCATATTGCTCGCCTGCGCTTGGGTTCGTCTCCGCTGAAAACAGCGAAGCGCGATTTGCCCAAGGGGGGGATTTTAGCAGCGGCTGTGGCAATCCAATCGATATAATAATGTTACTAAATGTTGTGTTTTTTCTTTAAATTTATTTATTAATTTAGTTTAAATTTATTGCAACAGTTTGTTATATTTACGTTGTTGAATTATGTTTTTTCTTCATTTCACTTAATAATTTTTTAAATGATTTTCTTAACGCATTAATTAAAACTCTTTTTGGTGCAGACTTCTCTCTTTTTTTTTGCAACTCTCTGTATGCTGTGTAAAACCAACAACACCAACAAAAAAACCATGCACCAGAATTGTTGTTGTTCTTTTGTGTTTTATTCTTTATGAGAGAGTGTGATGCACTGCATAAACCACAGTGAGCGCAGTCAAGTGCGGTTCTCTTTTTCATATGGTTGTTTTAATTGAGTTTTTAGCTTTTTCTGCCGTTATTTCTTCTAAAATTATAAAAATTAAGTATATCACCCACTACATCGTATAGTATGGTTTCACCACGTAGTTCACTAAGACCACAGATGCGTTTGTTATACACCTATTCAAGAACCATGGTTCTTGAATAGCTGTGATGTGAAGTAATGTATGCAACATGGAGAGCCGCTTACCTAGTAAAGCGGTAGCAGCTTTAGAATGTTGCAGATTTATCTGAGTAAATATCATGACAGGATAATTAACTCGTTTCTCATCATATGCCTATTCATTTGGAATTGATTCGGAATTTGATCCGTCCAAAGAATAAGTTTAAATGGTTGTCGTACTTAGATAGCATGACATCTAACGACTTCTGGTCTAAGCCAGCAACCAGGGTTGAGCCCTCCTTGTCCTCCGGACCTCGCTCTGGTTTATGGCTATAGATTTTCCATCCGTTCGTTTCGATGCCCTGGTTCTGAGCACGTAGGCAGGCAAACACTTCCGCTGTTTTCCTGATAGGACCTGGTATCCAGCATATTGCTCGCCTGCGCTTGGGTTCGTCTCCGCTGGAAACAGCGAAGCGCGATTTGCCCAAGGGGGGGATTTTAGCAGCGGCTGTGGCAATCCAATCGATATAATAATGTTACTAAATGTTGTGTTGCGGTTCTCTTTTTCATATGGTTGTTGTAATTGAGTTTTTAGCTTTTTCTGCCGTTATTTCTTCTAAAATTATAAAAATTAAGTATATCACCCACTACATCTGATTAATACGAATCGTTTGATACCAGTATCATTAAAATCTGAACAGAAATATGGCCGGTTAGTGCGAAAGAAAACTACACGTTTTGTTTTATTAATATAGATGACTCCCTGTTTCCGAAGATATGGTTTAAAAATGTTTCTTTGGAAAGGTTTACAAAATATTGGCCAATAACTTTTGAACCAATCTTTCAAATAACTCACATGATCAATAGTTATATCAAATGAAAGGTATGTAAACTTAGATTAAAAATTTCTAACAACATTTTTAAATTCAATTACTATTTTAAGAGAACTCGATGGAAGAACTTGAAAAAAGTATTTTTTCGACAAAAATTTAAATTAAAAAATTAATTTTAAAAACTGGAAAAAAATCGAGAAAGTAAGATGATACACAGTTTGTAATATTTCAAAATAAGTCTACACTATTTCAAAGAAATTAAGTTATCAATGACAAAAATGTATGTGTAACATTTGCGGATAAAATAATTATGTGAAAGCATTATAATTGATTGCTATATTGATTGCTAAAAAAGAATAAAAGTGTGCCAATTTTTTGAGCATTGATAGATGATTGTTTGTAACTAATTTTATAACTTAATCCTGAATACTTTACGAGATATGGGATCCTAACAAGTGATGTTGATCAAGAAAATATATTCTTTTCATACCGGTCACGCCTTCTAAGATGCGCTAAAATATCCTCATATACATAGCATAACCTGTAACCCATGGGTGTATGGTATAAAACACAAAATTAGATTTTTTTTTTAGTTTACACCCAATTCTATTGCTTTATATGCATTTTTTTTGTCCTCAAAATGTATCCATACATTTATTTTATTTTTACGTCGTTTTCTTTAAAATAGTGCAGACTGTGATCAGTATTTCTCAAGTTATTCTGTATTCGGACAGCAAGACAGCAAGACAGCAAGACGGCAAGACAGCAAGACAGCAAGACGGACAGACAGACAGACGGACATGGCTAAACGGACTCGGGTAGTGATCCTGATCAAGAATATATATACTTTTCCATACCGGACACGCCTCCTAAGGGGCGTTACAATATATGCACAAAGTTAATATACCCTGTACCTCATAGGTGTAGGGTATAAATATGTAATAGGGATATTCCATTTTTAATCAACGAACAAATAATAAATTTAAATATCATCCTCTTTGAAATTGATAAAATTTTGTATGAGTGTTCTCTCATATTAAAATAAGAAATATGCAAAATTTTAAACCTCTACCTTGTATGGTTCCCGTAATATGGCGGCTTAAAAAGTGGAAAAATATGTAAAAACTCACAAAAGTGTGTTAACATAATTGCATTTATCTGAAAATCTGGTTTACATACAAAGTCCATTGAGATATCATTTATAAAGTATAAAGATGGCCTTTAATATGGCATATAATTTCATTTTGGTATCCAAAGATTAAAGGTCACTATCACATGATTTACATTTTGGAATGATTTTTCTTAAAAACCCATATATTTAAAATTTCCAAAAAAATATATATTAATGTGTAGAAACTTTATTGTTAATTTAAAATATTGTCTGCTTTTATTCGTGGGTTCTTTTATTTATTTTTAACATTTCATGTTTCATTTAAATAACTTTAATAACTTAAATAGGGATTTGCGTAGATTTCTTCGACTGCTCGCCACCGATCGTCAACGTTGAATGAACAATGTTTGATGAATGTCGTTGATTTATATGATTTGAAAATAAAGAGCCAAGAACAAGTAATAAGTAAAAGCGAGACAACTATATAAGTGTTTCAAACATGTGAACGTAAGAATGAAGTTAATTGTAATGAAATGGAAAAATATATTTAAAGGTAACTCTATACTTTTAAAGGTTAATGTGCATATTACATGTTATGCGTAAATAATAAAATACATTTTGCTACAAATGCTAATTATACCCTACACTAACAGTGAAAGGGTATATTCAATTTGGTACGCCGTTTGTAACACCCAGAAGGAAGCATCTCCGGTATGGAAAAGTGTATATATTCTTGATCAGCATGACCTCCTGAGTCGATTTAGCGATGTCCGTCTGTTTGTCCGTCTATCTGTCCGTCTGTATGTCTGTTGAAATCCCTACTACTTAAACAATTGAAGATTTAGATAAATGAAACTATTTTAGATTACTTATATACCTTTAGGCATATCGGTTCATTGTGATCTGTGATCTGACCATTTATATTCAAATAACTCATATAAAATTTACATCTACAGTTCAGTTTTACTGTATACGTGCTTAGGTAAACTTTTATGGTCAAATATATATTGACTTCATGCTCAAATACATGGAAATAATGTTTTCCCGCGAAACGACTTGTGGTTCCCAAAAAAAAAAATCGAAATTCGGTACACATATCCATTTGTAAATATGGGTATCAAATGAATGGAAATTCTTCAGCAATTGAAAGTTTGTAGTTATTTTCAGGATTTGTATACCCTGGTGACCTATATACTACTTTGAATGCTAACCACACATATTTGTAGGGTATTTATAGTCGGCTTAGACCGACTATAATTTTGATAATCCTTACTATCATAATAACACCAAATTTAAAATTTCCCATGTGATCTAACCTTCCCAACTGGTTTTCTTCTTAAAATTTGTGTTAAATTTCATAGGTGTATTCGTATAGGTTTCTGAGTTAAAAATAAAAATGTGAAAATGTGTCAAAGTTTTCAATGCACTATGGGACAGAAGCTTAGTATAGCTCGCCGAAAATCGGAAATTAAAGTTTGTTGTAGAAAGTTTTAAAATATGTCATTTTATTAATAATTTATGAGAACCTAGAGAACAAACAAAAAATTATACACCCTAGTGAAAAAATCCTTCTGTAGGCTTGCTTAAAGTCAAAAAATTAAAACGAATGCTTTTTAAGAAATAAAAATGAGTTACATGAAAACTGTCATAGCTCTTTCAATATATACTCCCCATGTTGAGTATTAGTTTTATGTTATTGGGAATTGAGAGAACTATCATCTTGTGTATCAAAAATTTCAAATGGCTATTCGTGTTTTTCCTGATTATTTGTCAAAAACATAAAACAAAAATTACATATTTTTTATACAAAAGTAGACATGGAAAAAAAAGCTTCCAAACGCTCTAATAAATCTTTTTACAGGCATAATGTCTGCATTAGTTTACCACACGTCATTTAAAATAAGTTTAAGTGATGAGAAATATACGAAAATCGTAAAATAATTTAACTAAATTTTGTTATTTTAATATGTCAGTTTTGCCTTTTCTTGGAACAATATTGTTCATTTTCAAATTGAAATCTATTCATAGTCCATGTATGCTTAGTGTAAAGTTTCGTTAAGATTGGCGCAAAACTGTATTTACGGCGAGCTAGAATTGAGTTCTGTCCCACAGTGCAATGTTATTTGAATTTTTATTTTAAAAATAAAAAAAACAAGAAAGATTTTATAAATAAATTCCTATTTACTTTCACATTTTTGTTAAAATATGGGTTTTTGAGATATAGCTTCCCAAATTCTATATCATGTAATATTGGCCTTTGACTTTTGCAAACAAGGATGTATTAACATCTCGTATTAAAATACTCTTAATACCTTTCAAACGATACCGATACTGATGAATGTAAACTACAAGTTTAGATAAACGCAATTAAGTTAAATTAATTATACATTTTTATTTATAACTCAGGAACCAATACGAATACACTTATAAAATTTAACACAAATGTTATGAAGAAAATTAGAAATGTCACATATTTTTTTGAAACTTTTAAAAATGTGAGTTTTTTGAGAAATTTCATTCCAAAATTTAAATTATGTGCTAATGACATTTAACCATTTGATACATAAATAAAATTATATGCCATATTAAATACCATTTTTATACCTCTCAAATGATACCTCAATTGTACGCTAGTTTTTAAGATAAATACAATTAAGTTAACCCAATTTTGTGAGTTTTCACTTATTTTTTTTATCTTTTTAACCCGTCATATTTCAGAAACCATATTAGCCAGAGGTCCAAAATGTATAAATTGTCTTAATTTATTATGGTACAGCATTTGTACCAAATTTAAATTATTTCTGAGGGGGTAGGAGATCATTAGGAGGATCATTGATTTGAAATGGAATATCCCAATATCTCTTTTATAACGTAAAACGAAACAAAAATAAATTACTCAAAAAAGTGTCAGAAATTCCAACAAGCTCCTTTTCGTTTATTTTTACGTTGTAATTAAGAGTGTACATTAAGAGTGACGGGCTATATTAAGTTTGGTACGCCATTTGTAACACCCAGAAGAAAGCTTCTCCCGTATGGAAAAGTATACATATATATTCATGATCAGCATTACCTCCTGAGTCGATTTAGCGATGTCCGTCTGTCTGTAGAAATTACGATTACAGAAAAAGAAGGAGAGGTAGAGCAATGAAATTTTAGATTTAGATTACTAACACGCTGCAAAAAAAAGGGCTCTCCCAAACATAATTTTGCAGGCATTACATATATCTTTGGAGCTTTATGCAAACAAAAGTATTATTTCATTTCCAAACATTATTATAATAACAGCCAAACATATTTTGGTTTTCGTTCAAACATATTTATGTTCAGAAAGAATAATTTTCGGCGTTACTTCAAACATATATATGTTTGAATGTGAAAAACATTTTATTTACATGTAAACATATTTATATTTTCATTTAATTTTAATGTATAAAAAGTAAATTTAGTGCTAATATCTTCTTTACATAATATTCGTTAATCCCCTTTTTAACATTACACTTCTTTTATTTATATTGTTACAAAAATTCAACCTACGGAAAACTGTTTTAAGAGTTCGTATCGCTGGATTGCGTACAAAATAAAAACGCACTTATATTTGGTTTTAACTAGTATTATTTCAACTAGTATTAATTAATTTATTAATTTAAATAACAACTTAAAGAATAATCACTTATATCAACTGCTGAATTACTACAATTTATCTTTACAATATTAACTCACCATACGCATTAGTTCACTATTGAAGAGCTGAAGTGCTGTACCTCAGATGCGGCTCCCTTATATACTGCATGCATCAGTTCGACACGTTTCGACAAGCTTCGACTTGTTTCGAGAATCTTCTACTGGTTTCGTAAATGACGCATGCTATTGGCATCTCATTCGCACTCATGTGTTTTAATGCGCTGATCTTCCATCTCTTTCTCGCACACTGCCTCTATGCGCTGAATGATCTTCCGTCTTTTTCTAACACATTGCTTAGTGCGCTGAATTGTCTTGCGTCTCATTAATTATTGTTGATTGCTTGCACTAAGGGGCAAATTACATCTTTTCGTAGCACTGCCCTGTAGTATTCTCATTCCGATACACGACATCGTTAATTCTTTTAATAATCTTGTATGGTCCTTCCCAGTGTGTTTGTAGCTTAGGCGATAAGCCTTTCTTTCTTTGTGAGTTATAGAGCAAAACCAGTTGTCCTTCCGTAAATCCCTCTGAATTTGTACGCAAGTCGTATCTGGCCTTCATTTTATCACTCGCAAATTGAGTACGCTGCCGTTTTTTTTTTTTTGGAATATCTACTAAGATCCAGAGCACTCAGACAGACTATATCCATGCAAGTCCAGCGCGCTACCTCTGGACTGCTGAGGCCGGCTAGTGCCTTACAAACAGATACACATCGTTCATTTCTTCACATTCTCTGGAAACATAATCGTGTACAGGAATTGCAGTTGAGTGATTCGTACCGGACTTTAAATCCGCAGGTAATCTTAAATCTGTTCCAAAAACAATTCTCGCAGGTGAAGCAACTATGGCGTCATGAACCGCCGTTCGATATGCAATGAGAAACAGTGATATGTGTGTATCCCAATCTTTTTGATTTTTATCAACCACTTTTCTGTAATACTCTTCCAAAGTCCGATTAAATCTCACTACCATGCCATCAGATGTTAAGGACTTTGCATACTTCTTTAAATACAGCAGACTCAAAATTTCGGGTCTACAACTTAGCTCAAAAATTTCTTTGTGCTAAGTTGTAGACTCGCACTTTTCAATCGAAGGAATACTTCCTCTAGATTTCTTAGATGTTCGTTGAAATCCTTGCCCATAACAATTATGTCATAAAGGTATACCAGGCATGTTTTCCAGTGTAAACCTTTTAATACGTGCTCCATTAACCGCTCGAATGTTGCTGGGGCATTGCACAGTCCAAATGGCATTATCAGAAATTGCCATAGTCCATCGCCAGTACTGAATGCGGTCTTCTCTCGATCATTCTTATCGATTGCTACTTGCCAGTAACCGTTTTGCAAGTCCAACGTTGAAATCCACATAGCATTAGATAGTGTATTCAAGGTGTCATCGATTCTAGGCAGCGGGTAACTATCTTTCTTGGTGACATCATTTAGCTTTCGGTAATCAACGCAGAACCGAGTACTACTGTCCTTCTTTTTGACCAATAATACTGGTGAACTCCATGGACTCTCATATTGTTCCACCACGTCATTGTTGTTCTTTTCAACAACTAAATGTGATACTTCGTCTCTTTTCGCAAGTGGTACTCTTCTTGGTGCTTGACGAATTGGTTTAAAATCCCCAGTGTCTATTCTATGTTTTGCAATATATACACTGATTTTTATCAATTAGCTTTTGCACTTAACTCATTTCTTTGGCAGCCAAATCCTTCGTCCACTCATTTATAAACTTGTGATTAGATTGTTTGTTTATTTGCGGTGAAACATAGTCCTTTGATAGATTTGGCTCGCAATTTATAATCACTGATGCCTCTTGACACTGGCCTATCACTGTTCCGTTTTTGATTAATTTTGACGAGTTTTCCAAATTTAGATCTCTTATAGGTATAATTCTGTCTTTCTCCGCCTCAACATGTGTTCTTCCTACAACTATGTTACTTTTATGCAGATCATCGTTTGCTTCAATAACCCACAACTTGCTTATCCGATAATTTCCATTTAATTTCGGCCAAACAATTACTTCTGAATTAGGTGGTGTTTTTCTATTTTTATGAGCAACAACTTGTTTTATTTTCGGCCTCTGCTCATAATTAATGTTTAGTTGGATCTATGTGTTTTTTTTGTTAAATCTAGTGTGAAACCATTCCTTATCCTGAAGTCCATGCCAAGTATTATTTCGTCTACTATTTCCGCTACTATAAAATGCTTAACTGTCGTAGTACCAATCGTGATTTCCTTGGTAATATTTCCTCTGATAGGGGCCTCTTCGCCTGTAGCTGTTTGCAATCTAATTCATATCAGCGGCTCTACTACGTCCTTAACAAGTTTACTTCTTATTATTGAGTGTGAAGCTCCCGTGTCCAATGTTACCATATATGCTGTACAATCAATGAGTCCTTCGACAGTTAAGCTATTTGACTTTCGAGCAATTTGTGAAATGGAGATTCTGTGGCAATCGGTTATGGGAGTCAGATCATGCCCTGCAGAACTCGTTTTAGTTTAAAGATTGTTTAAAATTATTGTTATTTTCAACATGATCATGTCGTGTTCATATCTGGGTTACTCTGTGGATTGATTTAATGCGCGCTTGCGTTTTTTACGGCAATCACGTGCCTTATGCCCATATGTATCACAATTGTAGCATTTACCTTTAAATTGGGTAACACGGTTGGCAGCAATGTATTCGGCTTTATTGCCTGCTTTAACCGATTTGCACACTATTTGAAGTAAGTCATCGTTCTCCACATCAATTCTACGCGCCTTTGGAGCCGGTCGGCACAACGCATTTGCTGTGTCCTGTGTTAGAGCTATGGTAACCGTTTCCGTAAATGTTACCTTGGGCGCAGTCATTGTTGCACGTTTTGTCTCCTGATCGCGTATGCCATCAACGAACGTTTTTTGTCTTGCACTTTTCAATGAAATCACTTGTTGAATCTACGACAAATGCGCAATCCTCTCGACGTCTGCTGCATACGCCTGCAATGTTTCACCATTTCTTTACATTCGGCCCTTTAGTTCCATTTTGTAGATCTGCTTCATGTGATCACTGCCATATTTCCGTTGCAGTGCAGCCATAAGTCTGGAACAGTTTTTAATACATCGGCTGCACCTCCTTTTAGCGTCACGATAAGTGCGACTATGCTGTCTTCATTATTCCATCGATTACTTACAGCCGTGGTCTCAAATTGGAGTTTGAAAATGTTGAATGCTGTAGTTCCATCGTAAATCGGTGATTTTAGCCTCGTACCACTAACAACATGCTGTGTAGGTCTATTTATCTGCAACACGTGCAAATCTTTTTTAATTTCCAGGATTTCGTTTTATAATCTTTGAATTTTATCGAATATAATTTTTGAATTTTATGTTTACTTCCATGTCATTTACATGCGCTTCTAGTTCGTTTACTTTGCCATGGAGTGTATTAGAAAACTTCAGAGGCTGCTTAGAATGTTTCTGCACCTGTTCCTCCATTTTTACTTGATGTTGGTTGGAATTCTCTAGAAGCTCTGCCTTGAGCTGATTGAAATTTTCTTTAAGTTTCTATTCAATTTTGTTGGAATTTTCTAGAAGTTTCTGTTCCATTTTGTTGGAATTTTCTTGGAGCTGTTTGAAATTTTCTTGAAATAGTTGTTTTATAGCTCCGAGCAACTGGCTCATATCAAAAACTTGGTTCTGAACTTTCTCCTCTGTGTCCAGATTTTTCGATGGAGCTGCTGCAACTTCAACTTCAAACTCATGCTCCGTGAGATCTATGCCTTGGATCGCAAATTCTTCCAATAGGCGCTTTTGTAGCTCAACTTTCGTACCAGTAGTTGGCAGATCACGACGCACCAGCTCCTTCTTTAGCTGGTCGATTTTAAGTTGTTCAAATTTAACCATTTTGTATAACAATCCCACTTCTGACACCAATGTTACGGAAGTCTACGGAAACTGTTCTACGAGTTCGTATCGCTGGATTGTGTACAAAAAAAAAACACACACTAATATTTGGTTTTAACTAGTATTATTTCAACTAGAATTAATTAACTTTATTTATTTAAATAACAACGTAAAGAATAAGTGATTATCAACTGCTGAATTTTACAAGCTTAACAATGTTCACTGTTTAGCTTAACAATGTTCACTCACGAGACGCACTAGTTCACTATCAAATCACAACTGAAGTGCTGTTCCTCAAATGTGTCGGCCTTATATACTGCTGGCATCAGTTCGACACGTTTCGACAAACTTCTACTTCTTTCGAGAACCTTTTTCTTGTTTCGAGAATGACGCATGTTATTGACATCTCATTCGCACTCATGTGTTTTAATGTGCCGGTCTTCCATCTCTTTCTCGCACATTGCTCAGTACGCTGAATGATATTCCATCTCTTTCTAACACATTTCTTAGTGCGCTGAATTGTCTTGCGTCTCATTTATTATTGTTGAATGCTTGCACTATGGGGAAAATTACTTCTTTTCGTAACAATACTATTAGCCGGAAATTTAGCCACTTTTTTATTTTAGCCATTTTAGCTATTTTTATTAGATTTTTTTTTGGATGTGGCGAATATTCAAAAATTCAATTCATACTTAGTTAAATACTTAATTAAAATATATATGTTTTGTTAAACGAACAAAATTTTAATATAGATTATTAACATAACATATATTGAAAAAAAGACTGGTATGTAAAAGTACAAAGAGGTAAAATATTGTTAACAGGTATTTTTTTTTTGAGTATTGAAATCGATTAATGAAAGAAACTTTGTTTCACACTAATTAGACAAAAGTACTGAATATTTTTAGTAGAATAAACTAAAGAACACAGTTAATTCTACTGAAAATATTCAACATGATATCATTTTAAAATGGGTAGTTACAAAATGTCCCATTTTTATTAAATCAAAATGTTTTTACTGAAAATGCATAAAAGGATCAACGTTTTTAGGTTTCGAAATGGATCCCGAATAGATAATATTTGCATTAAAGTGGTTAACAAATGAATATTAAAGTATTTCAGGATACTTAAACGTTATTATTTAAGTGCCCAATCAGCAAAATTTTTCAAAAAATGGGGCACTTAACCGAAGTGTTTCTAATCTGGTGTTTTGCATTAAATAAAATAAAATTTAGCCATTTTTTGAGAAATGTTAGTCATATTTGGCCATTGGGTAATGGCAATATTGATTGCAAAAGGTAGAATTTATGGAATGCTTAGCATGCTATGGACGGGTGGGTCGATGGGGGTTTAGTCCATTTATTACACGTTTATTGTCTCGCACGCGGAGAGTTAAGCGTGTTTTCGTTTAGAGTAAAACGTATCAAATGCCGATCTTGAACTTAAACGGCACATTCAGAGCAGTGATTACCGCTGCAACGAGTGGGTCCGCCGAGCATCTTCACAAACAAAGGGTTTACGTTCGACGTAAACAAATGTTGTTTGCAAAAACATTTTTGTTTCCTACACTGCTATATACCTGGGAATTATTTGCAAATTGTGCCTCATCTGATAAACGGAAACTGAATACTTCGTACAACAACATCACACGATATATCTTCGGTCTAAAAAGAATTAGCAGTGTGGCACTTTTTTCAAACCATATTTTTGGTGTGTCTTTGAAAACTATTGAATTGCTGAATACTCATTTTGCTTCAACAAATAACTTACACAAAGGAGCCTCTATAACTTTTCGGAAAATTAAGATTTGCATTATCAAATAGAGGGAAAAAATAATACAAATAAGACATCAATATAAATTATTTGACATTTCTTTATATCTGCAATTTGTCTCTGGAACCAGATACTGCATTTCACTCAAAAATTAGCAATGCATCACGCTTTAAAAATGCAATTTTAATCAATTTAAATAATTTGAAAAATCTTTCAATTTAAAATTATACTAGCTCAGAAGTAGAGAACGGATTTATATGCAAAATGATATTCCGAAAATATACAAAATATATGCACGTTGTAACGACGAAAATCGGCGGTGATCATTTTCGCCATACATCGCAGCTCAGCTGCTAATTATCATAAGTTAAAATAAATTATTCTATATTTTTTTATATTATTGAAGTTAATATGCAAAATTGTTTTCCAAATTAATGAAATATTTAAATTAATTTAAATAATGTTAAATAATATTTTAAGCCACTCATTATTAGTACTAAGTTTATTAATTAATTAACTTGAGGTGGCAACCCATCAATCTATTACATTTTTCATTGTGCTAAAAGTAGTAGGTGCAATATGCAACACTGTCATTTCGAACAGTGGATGTTTGAACCAGCTGTTCAATGTTCGAAAATGACATAGCGAGGTTACAAGTAAACGACAGCAACAGCACTCGGTCAGTACGTTTGAGGTCTACGACCAAGACGGTTCACCAGCTCTGCAGAGTTCTTGGTCTACGATCAGAACAATTTAAATTAAATATCAGCGGTGGATACAACTCAATGTAAGTAATATTTTGAGTATTTAATTTTAGGGAAGTAGCTGTGCCGCTGTCTGGACTACGTCCGATCGTTGTCGCACAAGCATAGGGCTGATGAAGTCAGGACTACGTCCGACCGAATTACGGCAGGATAGGTGCGCCGCTGTCAGGACTACGTCCGATCGCTGTCGTAGAGAAGCAGCATAGGTATTAGTGAAGTCAGACAAAGTAGCTGCGCCGCTGTCAGGACTACATCCGATCGCTGTCGCAGAGAAGCAGCATGCAGTTGTTAATATTTTTTTGTTATTAAAGCTTTAATCTACATTTGAGTTGAATTTTTGACAGATTGACATTAAAATGTGTGCAATTATTAACTATATTACACATACGGTTAAAAGGTGATGATACAACATAATTTGTTCTACTATATGGAAGACAGAATAATGTATCACCATTTCTACTACTTCTACGATTTTGGTTAAAGGTAATATATCGTAGAAGCTCTGGTGAATCCAATTTAGCAGTAATGAGTTGATGTATATAGATTTCATCTGCGATCTTCAAGTGATTTCAAGTTTAATAGCTTCAGTCGATCCTCGTATGGTGGAATATTGTAATTATCAACCCAATTTAAACCATTGAGAGCGAATCGTACAAAGTTTTTTTGTATACGTTCGGTACGATCAGTGTGCACAAAAAAATATGCATAACAGATTGACCATAATTCAAATTAGTTTTTAAACATAATTAATTCTGTTTTTGTCCGACTTAAATTTGAGGCTTCGTTAATATATGAATTTGCATATAAATATATTCCCTACTCATAAGATCAATATATTTTTTTTTATTTTCTTCTTATATACAGTGTGGCAAATATGTATTCATAAAAAACAAACAAAAACTAAGTAGCTTTTTTATTTTACTAAATGTAAAAAAACTTGCATTGTATATAATAATGTTTCAACATTTGTTCCACGGTATAATTATTCGATTACTACCCCTTTCTCAACGACGAAATGTAATAAAGCTAATGATAATATAGCACCCTGGTGACGAAGTTATATTCTCCGACGAAAAATTTTGTGTATTAGAGTCTCTAAACATCACATAAAATGACCGATTATGGGCTATGGGCAGACATCCCAATAGTAAGATACATTAAATTAAAATTCATCTTCGCTATATATAGGAAGCAAAAGTTACCGTTAGTTTACATTAAAAAAAGAGGTCAAAATCATTGCAAAATATTACATGAAAGCAGTTTTGCAGGAATATCTGAATCCCAGCGTCCTTGTTCGAAACTGGTGTGAGATAAATTTTACTGATTTTATACCAAAAGACAAGCTCCCCGGACTGCAATCCCTTGGACTTTTTCATAGGGGAATATTTCATGCAGAAGCTCGAAGGACACAAATACAAAAACTAAGTAGCTTTTTATACCCTACACTAAGAGTGAAAGGGTATATTCAGTTTGGTACGCCGTTTGTAACACCCAGAAGGAAGCATCTCCGGTATGGAAAAGTATATATATTCTTGATCAGCATGACCTCCTGAGTCGATTTAACGATGTCCGTCTGTCCGTCTGTCCGTCTGTCTGTCTGTCTGTCTGTTGAAATCCCTAAGACTTTTAAAATTGAAGAGCTAGAAAAATGAAACTTATAACTTAGATTACTAATATACCTACGCTGTATGTGCGAAAAAATTGGCGAGATCGGTCCATTGTGACCTATGATCCGACCACTTATGTTCAAATACCTCATATAAAATGTACATATAAAGATCAATTTTTATGTATACGTGCTTAGGTAAACTTTGTTGGTCAAATATATATTGACATCATGCTCAAATACATGATAATAATGTTTTCCGGCGAAAAGACTTGTGGTTCACAAAAAAAAAAATCGAAATTCGGTACACCTACCCATATGTAAATATGGGTATCAAATGAATGGAAATTCTTCAGCGATTGAATGTTTGTAGTTATTTTCAGGATTCGTATACTCTGGTGACCTATATATCACTTTGAATGGTAACCACACATATGTGTAGGGTATTTATAGTCGGCTTAGACCGACTATAATTTTGATAATCCTAACTATCATAATTACACCTACTTTAAAATTTCCCATGTGATCTAACCTTCCCAACTGGTTTATTTTACTAAATGTAAAAAAACTTGCATTGTATATAATAATGTTTCAACATTTGTTCCACGGTATAATTATTCCATTACTACCCCTTTCTCAACGACGAAATGTAATAAAGCTAATGATAATATAGCACCCTGGTGACGAAGTTATATTCTCCGACGAAAAATTTTGTGTATTAGAGTCTCTAAACATCACATAAAATGACCGATTATGGGCTATGGGCAGACATCCCAATAGTAAGATACATTAAATTAAAATTCATCTTCGCTATATATAGGAAGCAAAAGTTACCGTTAGTTTACATTAAAAAAAGAGGTCAAAATCATTGCAAAATATTACATGAAAGCAGTTTTGCAGGAATATCTGAATCCCAGCGTCCTTGTTCGAAACTGGTGTGAGATAAATTTTACTGATTTTATACCAAAAGACAAGCTCCCCGGACTGCAATCCCTTGGACTTTTTCATAGGGGAATATTTCATGCAGAAGCTCGAAGGACACAAATACAACAATTTGAATAATTTTAATTTTGATGTATGCTATAATAATCCGATGAGGTGTTACGTGTTCGTGTGATTTTTTTAGCCAATTATTTTCGTATTATTCTTTTTAATTTGATAATTAAATACACTTCTCAACAAAATGAGAAAAATCTAAGCCGATAGTCCGGCTTACTTTTCATTCTCTGGGTTTCCGTATTACAAGGTGAGTAAGGGTTTTAAGTTTTGCTTAGTAACGGCTTGCTTCTTTTTTTCGATCTCTTTATTAAACTCCGAACGTTTAAGATGTCTCTATTTGTTCAGTTCCCGAACAGTCTTCTATTATAGAAAAGATAATGTTTCTTTAAATTATAGTTAGATCTGGAAATTATATAAAAAAAAAGTTAAATAAAAATAAACCACTTTTCTTGTCTCAAAAACGCCTATATTTCAAATTATACAATTTCCTAAGAATCTCCATGATGCAACTAAGAGGTAAAAGTTTGCGAGATTGCCTCCCTCGAAAAACACAATGAAAACAAAATACAGCTGAATTCATTTTTGATATAAACAAAAGAAAAATGAAATAAATAAAAATAAGTAATATTTCAATACAAACGCGAAGTTGGTTTTTCATTTGCTTTATTTAATCATGCAATTAATTAAAAATGGTAAAAGGCACTTGGTTTCTGCATGGACGCTGGCCTCCGCCGATGAGAGAGTACTGGGAACGTTAGAGAAAGATTCTCCGTAAAATCTTTGGCCCTATCTGCTTTGCTAACGAGTATCGAATCAGGATGAACCACGAGCTGTATGAGTTATTCGACGACATTGACATAGTCAAGCGCATCAAGATCCAGCGGCTTCGCTGGCTAGGTCATGTCGAACGAATGGATGAAAACACTCCAGCCAAGAAGGTGCTTGAATCGAAACTCGAAGGTGGACAGCGTAGAAGAGGGCGTCCAAATCTGCGTTGGAAAGACCAAGTTGAGGACAACCTGGCAACGCTTGGTATTTCTAACTGGCGTCAGCGCGCACAAAGCACATCCGATTGGTGCGGCTTCATCTCTGCGGCCAAAACCGACCCACGGTTGTAAGGGCCATTTAAGTAAGTAAGTAAGTAAAAGGCACTTGTGTAATATGCGGGAAAATCTGGCGCAGTGGAAATATCCAATTTTTCCGTGTGCCAAAAAATGAAAACATGCACCGACTTTGGGACGCTGTCTGCAATCAAATCCTGGAAGATTCGACGAAAATTTGTGGTGTGCACTTTCGGAGATGCGATTCTATCTCGCCACAAGGAGATGAAGCCTGTGCGATTGTTCCCGACTGTTGTCCCATAAGTCTCTTCTCATCCGCTAACGCCACCGAATGCGATGCCATTTATTGTCGCAGAGTATGGCGAACTGCTTTCGAGCGATGCGGCAGTCTTCACTGAGGGCGCGCTTTCCGTCACATGTCGGCACGGAGCGCAATGTCACCAACTAAAGGATTGCGGTCCGAATACAGCCAAGATTCATGTTCAAAACATGTAAAAGCAGACAGTGTAGTTGCTGCGTTGGAATCGTTGTTTCTGTTGAATTCATCCCAACATGCGCGATCACTGCCTGATGCGAATGCTGCGATTAATACTTGGCTTGGCCAAATGTGACATTGCAGTCGACTACTGTAACGCGAATGCTTGCAGTTCAATACAATGTTCAGCCTTGCTTTATTTGATTCAACTCGCGACGTATTATTTGTAAGTTAAATATGTTTAATAAATTATTATATTACACTTTTTATTTATAAATGACAATTTCACTAAAGTTGTGCGAAATGTTGTCTGACGATTTGACACAAGCTCGGGACGTTCGACACAAGCTCGGGTCGTTTGACACAAACTCGGGACGTTTGACAGAAACAAGGGACAGCTAAGAAGAACAAGAGTAGTTTAATCTGTTTTATTCTGCTACCTAATAGTTGTATCATGAGAATCTTGGTAGAGATTATTTTAGATTTTTAAAATTTTGCTCAGAAATAAAAGTCAAATTTCAATTTATATTTTTTAATTCAAAAATAAAAATTAAAAATTAATTTTTATTTTTTTTTGCTCAATAATAACGATCAATTTTGATTTATACTTTTTTAAAAATAAAAATTAGGGTTCGAAGCGTTGTGCGTAATTTGTTGTGCAGCAAATATTATGTTCTGACGATGGAAACGATAGACTCTATTTCTAATTTGGGTCATGTTAGTGAACACCTTCGATGATCCACGTTGAATTGTGGTCAGTATTAACATTAAAATGGGCCAGCAATAGGTAAAACATGAAAACCAATTTCGTCTGCTTCTTACTTACTGACACACTTTTGTAAAGAAAGTGCAGAAGTTTTTTCGTTCCAGTGATTTTGTAATGGATGATAGACTTAAACGATGCTCGTCACAGCCATTATAACAAATTCTGCCTGTATTTTTGACAAACACAATGTATTGCTGTTTAACGACTGATCGCATTTACTTCAAATTTGCACAATTGTAATTGGAACTTTCTAAGCGACATAGTTTGGCACAGAGAATTGCACCAAAATTATGTTTCGCAGTAGGTAATACTGAATCGTCGGTATCTTGATTGGTTTGTGCATTGGACCACAATCCGAAAGGTCCCCCCAGGTAAACTGCATTAACCATTAACCATGCACTAACAGCATTATCCACTCTGCGTACAAATGTAACACGCACAGCTCGGCTAAACTATTATAATTAATGCTGACCACCATCACACGTGAGCCATCCAAATTGTTCACTAACATCACCCAAATTAGTATTAGAGTCTGTTCTTTCCATCGCAAGAACATTCGTGTTGCTGCACAGCAAATTGCGCACAAGTCCTGCACCCTAATTTTCATTTTTGATTTTTGATCAAATAATAAAAATCACTGCAGATTTCAATTCTGAATGGGAAAATAATTGATTCTGCATTCTCAAAACTTGCTACATATTTTATAACAAGTTGATTTTTTTCATTCCAAAAAATTAGAATAACCGTTATTTACGGTCCCTGATTAAAAATTATGAAACAATGTCACAATTATTTGAATTTTCGATGGACCTAATTGATGTTCTAAATAATAATAAAATAGTATTGACTAGAAATTAATAGAAATTAATGTAGTACACATTAATGTAGTACACAAAAGTATTAAATTTAAAAATTAGTTATTACGAAGTAAATATTCTGTAAGATAGCAGTTACCATTGCATTTTGCATTTTGGTTATTGAGCTGCCCAATCCTATTTCGTGTCCGCTAGTTTCACACAGTTTTCTTAATAGCCCAATTTGATGCTTATTTGTAAACGAGCTATCAATGGAGTTTCTAGCATATCTACTTTAAGAGATATTGAAATATGAACAACCATACAAAAGTGATTTTTGGCCCATTTTTTGTAACTTGAAGCACTGTATCTCTGGAAATAGTGGTCGATTAAAATAAAAAAAAATTGGTGAAAGCAACTCTCAATAAGCTTTATCATCTTCCCAAATTTCATTGAAATCGAAAAGGTTAAACAAAATTTCATTTTTTTGGTCGATTTGGTGTGGAATGGCCCATACTTACCTTAACAAAATATTTATAAAAAATGATAAAATTTATTGTTTATCTTTTTAAAAATATGTCAAAAATATTATTTGAAAGGAAGTTCAAATTAAATATAATTACATATAAATGATTTTTTATATGAATACCCCAAATCATTTGACGATTATTTTTAAATTCGATATAATAATGATAAATTTTACATATACAAGTATATGAAAATTTAATGGCGTGTTCTTTATAATTTTTGTCAAAAAATAAAATTTTCTGAATAAATAAAATTTGTTTATCGAAAATAAATTCATTTATGATATAATCTCGATATCCATAACGACAAATACAACGATATCGTTTTAGACAGGTTCGTTTTTATCAAAAACCCTATCGATTTCCTATCATTATAGATTATCGAAAACGACAATTCGAGCCTATTAATGATATCATTTCAATATCGTAAAATTATCGTTTGGTTTGCTTTGTACTTACACATTTATATAATAAACGAGTTGGGAAAGTTAGGTCACATGGGTAAGTTCCGTCACATGGGGCGGATTTTTATAGTCGGTCGGGCCCGACTATGGAATACCCTACACCTTTGGTGGGGATATTTAATTGCATACCTTAATTTTAAAGTTTTTAATTATGCTGAACCTCCCCACCCTCAGAATATTATTCATAAATCAGATATTTACGTCTTATATCCCCATAAATTAAAAAATTTATATAAAAGTATAAACAACTAAAAAAAAAAATTTAAAAATATAATTGGGCGGACCACGCCTATATTTAAAATTTTGAAAGGCTAATATTTCATAGATTGGATTTTAATAATTTACGGATCAAATTTCCACTATGAAAACCCGGGAAATAATGAAAAAAAAAAAGTGGGCGGATTACGCCCATTTTTGGACCACATATTTTAAGGTGAATTCTAACAATACCTTTTAATTTTTATAAGTATACCATGATGCTTTTCGAGTTATTAGTTCCGAAAGAGTTATATAAAAGTGACTTGTATGGGAGGTGGGCGTGTCCGTTGACCGATTTGGCTCATTTTCAAACTCAGTTCCTACTTTTGGCTAAAATATATTGAGTCGAAATTTCATCGCATTCTGATCAGTATTTCTCAAGTTATTCTGTATTCGGACAGCAAGACAGCAAGACAGCAAGACAGCAAGGCGGCAAGACAGCAAGACAGCAAGACGGACAGAAAGACGGGCATGGCTAAACGGACTCGGGTAGTGATCCTGATCAAGAATATATATACTTTTCCATACCGGACACGCCTCCTAAGGGGCGTTACAATATATGCACAAAGTTAATATACCCTGTACCTCATAGGTGTAGGGTATAATAATTTTCGGCCCGCTGCCCGGACAAATATCCAATTAATTATTTCGAAATGACCGATATGAAGTGAAAATGTCCACTTTTACTTCTTATTTTGATCTGTTACAAATCCATAATGATTTCTGCAAAAAAATTGAGTATGAAATATCCAAATAGTGACTTCAATACAAAAAGCGTAAACAAAAAGAGTAAACAAAATATTAAAAAAATGAATCAAAAAATAAATGATTCTATTCTCGAAATCATTGTATTTAGATCTACCTATTGAATATTGTGATAAACATGAATATTGATTTTTTACGATTTTTGCAAAGTTTGAGATTTCGACCTTTGGCCAGATTATTCATAAAAATAATCCTTTGTGGTCGTTCCGCTTCTAGTACAATTACATATTTAGCATCCGCAACTACATCATCTTTCACAAATGCTACTTTTATCTCTATCTCTAGCGGGGCCATACAAAACATTGCAACAAGTAGCTCCATAATGAAGGTATTTATACCCTACACCTATGAGGTACAGGGTATATTAAGTTTGTGCAGATATTGTAACGCCCCTTAGGAGGCGTGTCCGGTATGGAAAAGTATATATATTCTTGATCAGCATCACTACCCGAGTCCGTTTAGCCATGTCCGTCTGTCTGTCCGTCTTGCTGTCTTGCTGTCTTGCTGTCCGAATACAGAATAACTTGAGAAATACTGATCAGAATGCGATGAAATTTCGTCTCAATATATTTTAGCCAAAAGTAGGAACTGAGTTTGAAAATGAGCCAAATCGGTCAACGGACACGCCCACCTCCCATACAAGTCACTTTTATATAACTCTTTCGAAACTAATATTTCGAAAAGTATTCAAGGTATAGTTATAAAATTTAAAAGGTATTGTTAGAATTCACCTAAAAATATGTGGTCCCAAAATGGGCGTGAACCGCCCACTTTTTTTTTTTTTCATTATTTCCCGGGTTTTAATGGTGGAAATTTGATCCGTAAATTATTAAAATCAAATCTATGAAATATTAGCCTTTCAAAATTTTAAATATAGGCGTGGTCCGCCCAATTATATTTTTCAATTTTTTTTTTTAGTTTTTTATACTTTACATAATTTTTTTGAATTTATAGGGATATAAGACGTAAATTTCTGATATATGAATAATATTCTGAGGGTTAATATCCCCACCAAAGGTGTAGGGTATTCCATAGTCGGGCCCGACCGACTATAAAAATCCGCCCCATGTGACCGAACTTACCCATGTGACCTAACTTTCCCAACTCGTTATACCCTACACCTATGAGGTACAGGGTATATTAACTTTGTGCATATATTGTAACGGCCCTTAGGAGGCGTGTCCGGTATGGAAAAGTATATATATTCTTGATCAGGATCACTACCCAAGTCCGTTTAGCCATGTCCGTCTGTCTGTCTGTCTGTCTGTCCGTCTTGCTGTCTTGCCGTCTTGCTGTCTTGCTGTCTTGCTGTCTTGCTGTCCGAATACAGAATAACTTGAGAAATACTCATCAGAATGCGATGAAATTTCGACTCAATATATTTTAGCCAAAAGTAGGAACTGAGTTTGAAAATGAGCCAAATCGGTCAACGGACACGCCCACCTCCCATACAAGTCACTTTTATATAACTCTTTCGGAACTAATAACTCGAAAAGCATTCATGGTATACTTATAAAAATTAAAAGGTATTGTTAGAATTCACCTTAAAATATGTGGTCCAAAAATGGGCGTAATCCGCCCACTTTTTTTTTTCATTATTTCCCGGGTTTTCATAGTGGAAATTTGATCCGTAAATTATTAAAATCCAATCTATGAAATATTAGCCTTTCAAAATTTTAAATATAGGCGTGGTCCGCCCAATTATATTTTTAAATTTTTTTTGTTTAGTTGTTCATACTTTTATATAAATTTTTTAATTTATGGGGATATAAGACGTAAATATCTGATTTATGAATAATATTCTGAGGGTGGGGAGGTTCAGCATAATTAAAAACTTTAAAATTAAGGTATGCAATTAAATATCCCCACCAAAGGTGTAGGGTATTCCATAGTCGGGCCCGACCGACTATAAAAATCCGCCCCATGTGACGGAACTTACCCATGTGACCTAACTTTCCCAACTCGTTTTTTATTGTTTTTTGTGTAAACTGGCTTAAATACATGACTCCAAGTACTACAAAATGTTGTATTAAATATTTTGGTATCTAAAACTGAAAACATGAATATGGAGCTCTTATATTAATATATATTGTCAGATTGTTAAATAACTACTGTTCTTTAACTTAGGGCAACAAAAAAATTAAATAATTATTAAAGGTATGCAGGCGAAAAAATCTAAAATCGATTTTTAGCCTCGATTCTAAAATCGAGTTGCATATGTTTGATCGAAAAGTCGATAATCGATTTTGTACTTTGACCACTAATCGATATTATGAACGATAATAAGATTAAACAATTATTCAACATTAGTAACTGTGCTTTTTTCATACTTTTCAACATTGTTGACATATTGGATTACGAAGTAATTTCATGTTAATTAACCCTTCTACACTTTCCTTTATGTCGCCGATGGCGTTTTAATGCGTAACCCTTCTTTGCATTCGTTTTAAAGCTTATTTTCTTTAGCTGGCTGTTTTATATTTTCCCGTTGTTATCGGCTTATGTTTTTACTTTATCAAAATATCTCAATTTCATCCTCCTCCACTAAGAAAATAGAGACATAATACAATTAAATAAAATTTATTAAATAAGTGCTTACATTTTTTTTTAATAAAAAAACGTTCAACAAAATGTATTTATATTTATCACTAATTTATATAGGGTGTTTGGTTCATCGATGTCAATAATCATGGGGTTATTATTTGATTCAAAAAATAAGAAAATGTTAAATAAAAAAGTCTAATGTTGCACCGAGTTTAAGATACAGGGTGAAATGCATAATATTGACATACACCCAGAAATAAATTACCTCAAATCCCATTAAAATTGGTCAATAGGACAATTATTCATTTAATAGTATACAAAAATTTTATAGTATTTAATGGTATTTTCCGATTAAAATAATAATTTATCCTATTGACTATTTTTAATAGTAATAAACTATTATTTATATAGTATTTTTTTCTGGGCGTAGTCAATAAAATTGGTTATCAAGTATAATATGTTGATAAATGAATATCAATTTTTCACTCGTGCTTTCGACAATTAAATTACATATCCTTGAACCGTATGATTTCTTACTATTTTAAAAGCAACGAAAAGTTGAAATTTACAAAAATAAAAATACAAAATATAATGCTCAAACAAAACGTTTATTTTAGAAACATTTGTTTTGCAATTGCAAAAGCAATACCATTGTCGAAATAGGTATTCTCTCTAGTATTACCAGTGATTTAAAATATATATATTTTTTTTTTATTAATCATGATTTTTCGATAATTTCATAAATAGTCCTTATTTTCTATATTTTTCAAATCTAACAGTTTATTTCACCCAAACATTAAAAAATATTCAATTCCTTGATGGGTAATAACCGTATTAATATTTAAATAATAGTTGATTAACATGAAATTACTTCGTAAAAAAATGTTTTTTTTTTGTAAAATGCAGTGAAAAATGAAAAAAATTAAAATGCATATTTTTCAAAAACTTTACGTATGCGTCAAAACTAAGAAAGCAGTTCGAAGTACATTAAAATTATATCGAAATGATATGAATGAAGACGGATAATTTTCAGGCGAACAGTATAATCTTAATATATATTTATACCCTACGCTAAGAGTGAAAGGGTATATTCAGTTTTGTACGCTGTTTGTTACACCCAGAAGCAAGCATCTCCGGTATGGAAAAGTATATATATTCTTGGTCAACATGACCTCCTGAGTCGACTTAGCGATGTCAGTCTGTCCGTCTGTCTTTCCGTTTGTCTGTCCGTCTGTCTGTCTGTTGAAATCTCTACTACTTAAAAAACTGAATTTAGTTTACTTATATACCTAAGCTGTATGTGCGAAGTCGGTCCAATGTAACCTGTGATCTGAACACTTATATTCAAATACCTCATATACAATTTACATCTACAGATCAATTTTACTGTATACGTGCTTAGGTCAACTTTTTTTGGTCAAAATATATATATATCATGTTTAAATACATGAAAATAATGATTTCCCGCGAAACATCTTGTGGTTCCCCGAAAAAATCGAAATTCGGTACACCTACCTGTTGTAATATTTACTTTGTATAAAAAACACTTTACTTAAATTTTGTTATCTGAATATTTTTGTATTGTATTTTAATGTGATTGAAAATTTATTTTTCTGTTTATTCAAATTTTCATATTCAATAATATAAAAACATTTATTTTTGTACTTAAATAAAACATTGCGGCTTTTATTAAACCATCAGGTTATACAAAAGTCAAACTATAGATAAAATTAAAGAATATGTCAATTATGTAGAAAATTTATTTGAAAAACCATTTAAAATTTCATATTCAAAAATATAAAAACATAAATTTTGTTCTTAAATAAAACATTGCGACTTTTATTATATCATTAATCGCTTTTGAGTAAGAATAATAATTGTTAATTTGAATCGTTTTTCGCTAAAATGGAGGATTTTAAATCGGTCATCAAGAAGTGTAACAATGTTAATTATCAAGTTTGGAAGTATAAGCTTGAATTATTGCTCATCAAAGAAGATCTCTGGGACATCGTTATTAACGAAAAACCAGGAGCTCCAGATGCAACTTGGACGTCGAAAGATGGAAAAGCGCGTGCCACAATTGGTCTTCTTGTAGAAGATTCCCAGCTGTTACATCTTCGGAAATTGAAAACAGCACGAGAGTATTGGGAGACATTGAGGAAGACACACGAGAAGTCCACTCTTTCAGACAAGGTTATGTTGCTGAAGAAGTCATGTTGAATGCAGCTTAAGAAAGGTCAAGGTATGGAAAACATTTGTGAAATGCTTGAAATTGTGGATCGCCTGATTGGATTGGGTGAACAATTGGCAGACCATCTTGTGGTTGCCTTTCTTCTGCGAAGTTTGCCGGATGAGTACAACTAATTAATAACTGCATTGGAGGTGCGGCCAGATGAAGATTTAAAATAAGATTTAGTGAAAGAAAAATTGATTCAGGAATATAAACGCAAAATTGAAGGTTTATCATAGACACATCGAATGTTGCATTGAAAACCAAAAATTTAAGAAAAATTGTCCCGACAAGAAAACTTTCGAGAATAAGAAATCGAAATTTTACGTAAATAAAGCAGTGCACGGTTCATCGAAGTTTCCAGCAGGTGAGGATAGTAAAAATGATGTTCACTTATGTTTCAGTTCTGGAACGAAGCGGTTGGACGCTGAGTGGTACGTTGATTCAGTTGCTACTTGCCACATGACATGCGATAAGGAATTTTTCACAACTTTGTACAATGACGCAAACGATTGTATTTATTTGGCAAACGGAAATAAAATAGAAGCAAAAGGTTCTGGTGATGGGTTTCTTTACTGTCAAAATACAGAAATTCCTATCAAGAATGTGCTCTATATTCCCGAGCTCGATGGTAATTTACTCTCAGTGCGAAAACTTCTGGAGAATGGTTTGAAGGTTTAAAGGCGAAAGTTGTCAAATTTCGTTGGTTGGAAAGGTGCAAGCTACAGCAAGTTTGGTGAATACCCTGTACAAATTGAACCAAGACAGTTTCGCGACAAAGGTAAAAGATGTTGAAACCGAATGTATTCATACTTTTCATTGCAGATTTGGTCACCGCGAGAAGAATAGCATCAAAGCAGCTATTAACAATAATTTACTATCTGGCGTTGAGTTGAAGAATTGCAATTGCGAAGACAGTTGTGATTCGTGCTTACGGGGTAAGCTTACAAGGCAGGAATTTACAAAAAAATCATTGAACAGATCAACAAAACTATTGGAACTTGAGCATGCAGATTTGTGTGGACCTATGCAAGAAGTAACTCCTACTGGAAATAAGTATGTGCTGACAATGATTGATGACTACAGCAGGTACTGTGTTGTATATTTTTTGCAAAACAAAAGTCAAGCTATAGATAAAATTAAAGAATATGTCAATTATGTAGGGAATTTATTTGAAAAACCATTTAAAATTATACGAACTGACAGAGGTGGTGAATTGAAAAGTAATGCTCTAAGTAGCTATTTGAAGGGAAAAGGAATTCAGCAGCAATTCACGGCACCATTCACGCCTGAACAAAACGGTGTCGCAGAGCGTAAAAACCGCAGTCTAGTAGAAATGACTCGTTGCATGCTAATACACGCTGGTTTGGATCGACAATTTTGGGCAAAAGCTTTGAATACATCCAACTTTTTGCAAAATAGGTTACCTTCAAAAGCAACAGAAAAGACTCCGTAAGAATTATGGCATAGCAAGCTACCGTCTATGGCAAGCATGCGTGGATGTAAACATGTAAAAAATAAATTGCATCCTGTAAACAATAAATTGCGACGTAAATTGGATGATGTTGCGAAAAAATATATTTTGGTCGGATTTTGTGACGAATCCAAGGCATTTCTGTTGCTGAATTTGGATGCAGAGAAGATAATTATTTGAAGGGACGTTAAATTTGTTGAAGATACCATGATAAACCAAACTAGATAGGCGACGATCACATCAGATATAGATGTTGTAGATTTTGTTACTGTCTGTTTGGGAAGTAATATGGAACTGCAATCCCACAGCTCAAATCAATTTTCAACTGAAGAAGACCATGGTTCAGATTTCGATACTGCTGAAAGCGAAATGCAAGATATTTTACATGATGTGCAGATTATTTCCAATGATTCCGAAACAATTTGGATTTGTGCTATGGAGGAAGAAATGCAAGCAATGTAAGCAAACGATACTTGGGACTCGTAGAACTACCAAAAGGAAGAAAAGCGATCGGTTGTAAATGGGTTTACAATATCAAGAATTTGGCAGATGGATCGAAGAAATATAAATCAAGACTAGCTGCAAAGGGATTTTCTCAAAAACTTGGCAAAGATTATGATCAAGTGTTCGCGCCAGTGATAAAGCAGACTACATTTCGGACACTGGCTATAGCATCGCACTATGATATGCTTGTGCACCACATCGATGTTAAGACAGCATTCTTGAATGGCGATTTGGAAAACGAAATGTACAACCGATCGGCTTTGCGGTAAGTGGAAAAGAAAATCATGTATGCAAATTAAAGCGGAGTATATACGGTTTAAACCAATCAGCAAGATGCTGGAATCAGAAGAATAATTCAGTTTTAATTAATTCTGGTTTCAGAAGGGGAGAGTCTGATTGTTGCCTCTATGTGAAGGTAGATAATGGAAATATGATTTATGTCCTTATTTATGTCGATGATATTTTGGTTATTACAAAAGCAAATAATTAAAGGAAACAATTGAGCAAATTGGAAGATCATTCAAAATTACAGATTTGGGAACGTTAAACTTATATCTAGGAATACAGGTCGAAAATAAAAATGGGAAATTTTATATTCATCAACAAAATTATATTATGAAAATATTGCAAAATTTTAATAGGTGTAATGTAAAAATATCGAAATTTCCGATGGATGTTGGATATCTGAAGGATTGAATTGCAGAAGATATGCTGTTAGAAAATAATGAAATGTATCGCAGTGCTATTGGTTCGCTTTTATACTTGTCAGGAAATACTAGACCTGATATTGCTGTCGCGGTTTCTCTTCTCAGCAGAAAAATGTCATGTTCCACTCAACGTGATTGGAATGAAGTCAAACGCATTTTTAGATATCTAAAAGGAACTCAGGGACTATTCAAAATTGGTGAAGATACCATAAGCTATGCAAGCAGAAAACAAGGTCAAGTTACCTTGTCGTCTACTGAAGCTGAACTTGTTGCATTGACTGAAGCAACACTAGAACTTATTTGGCTAAAACTATTATTTATAGGAATTATTAATTAATATTACGGATATACAAATGTGTGAGGACATTCAAAGCTGTTTAAAACATTTAGATGCTGAACAAATTAATCCTCGAAAAAAACATATCGACGTTAAATACTATTTTCTTCGAGACATCAAGCAGGAAAATTCTATTAAGTTTGTTTACTGTCCAACTGATCAAATGGTTGCAGACTTGTTAACAAAATTTATAATTTATAATTTATAATTTATAATTTATAATTTATAATTTATAATTTATAATTTATAATTTATAATTTATAATTTATAATTTATAATTTATAATTTATAATTTATAATTTATAATTTATAATTTATAATTTATAATTTATAATTTATAATTTATAATTTATAATTTATAATTTATAATTTATAATTTATAATTTATAATTTATAATTTATAATTTATAATTTATAATTTATAATTTATAATTTATAATTTATAATTTATAATTTATAATTTATAATTTATAATTTATAATTTATAATTTATAATTTATAATTTATAATTTATAATTTATAATTTATAATTTATAATTTATAATTTATAATTTATAATTTATAATTTATAATTTATAATTTATAATTTATAATTTATAATTTATAATTTATAATTTATAATTTATAATTTATAATTTATAATTTATAATTTATAATTTATAATTTATAATTTATAATTTATAATTTATAATTTATAATTTATAATTTATAATTTATAATTTATAATTTATAATTTATAATTTATAATTTATAATTTATAATTTATAATTTATAATTTATAATTTATAATTTATAATTTATAATTTATAATTTATAATTTATAATTTATAATTTATAATTTATAATTTATAATTTATAATTTATAATTTATAATTTATAATTTATAATTTATAATTTATAATTTATAATTTATAATTTATAATTTATAATTTATAATTTATAATTTATAATTTATAATTTATAATTTATAATTTATAATTTATAATTTATAATTTATAATTTATAATTTATAATTTATAATTTATAATTTATAATTTATAATTTATAATTTATAATTTATAATTTATAATTTATAATTTATAATTTATAATTTATAATTTATAATTTATAATTTATAATTTATAATTTATAATTTATAATTTATAATTTATAATTTATAATTTATAATTTATAATTTATAATTTATAATTTATAATTTATAATTTATAATTTATAATTTATAATTTATAATTTATAATTTATAATTTATAATTTATAATTTATAATTTATAATTTATAATTTATAATTTATAATTTATAATTTATAATTTATAATTTATAATTTATAATTTATAATTTATAATTTATAATTTATAATTTATAATTTATAATTTATAATTTATAATTTATAATTTATAATTTATAATTTATAATTTATAATTTATAATTTATAATTTATAATTTATAATTTATAATTTATAATTTATAATTTATAATTTATAATTTATAATTTATAATTTATAATTTATAATTTATAATTTATAATTTATAATTTATAATTTATAATTTATAATTTATAATTTATAATTTATAATTTATAATTTATAATTTATAATTTATAATTTATAATTTATAATTTATAATTTATAATTTATAATTTATAATTTATAATTTATAATTTATAATTTATAATTTATAATTTATAATTTATAATTTATAATTTATAATTTATAATTTATAATTTATAATTTATAATTTATAATTTATAATTTATAATTTATAATTTATAATTTATAATTTATAATTTATAATTTATAATTTATAATTTATAATTTATAATTTATAATTTATAATTTATAATTTATAATTTATAATTTATAATTTATAATTTATAATTTATAATTTATAATTTATAATTTATAATTTATAATTTATAATTTATAATTTATAATTTATAATTTATAATTTATAATTTATAATTTATAATTTATAATTTATAATTTATAATTTATAATTTATAATTTATAATTTATAATTTATAATTTATAATTTATAATTTATAATTTATAATTTATAATTTATAATTTATAATTTATAATTTATAATTTATAATTTATAATTTATAATTTATAATTTATAATTTATAATTTATAATTTATAATTTATAATTTATAATTTATAATTTATAATTTATAATTTATAATTTATAATTTATAATTTATAATTTATAATTTATAATTTATAATTTATAATTTATAATTTATAATTTATAATTTATAATTTATAATTTATAATTTATAATTTATAATTTATAATTTATAATTTATAATTTATAATTTATAATTTATAATTTATAATTTATAATTTATAATTTATAATTTATAATTTATAATTTATAATTTATAATTTATAATTTATAATTTATAATTTATAATTTATAATTTATAATTTATAATTTATAATTTATAATTTATAATTTATAATTTATAATTTATAATTTATAATTTATAATTTATAATTTATAATTTATAATTTATAATTTATAATTTATAATTTATAATTTATAATTTATAATTTATAATTTATAATTTATAATTTATAATTTATAATTTATAATTTATAATTTATAATTTATAATTTATAATTTATAATTTATAATTTATAATTTATAATTTATAATTTATAATTTATAATTTATAATTTATAATTTATAATTTATAATTTATAATTTATAATTTATAATTTATAATTTATAATTTATAATTTATAATTTATAATTTATAATTTATAATTTATAATTTATAATTTATAATTTATAATTTATAATTTATAATTTATAATTTATAATTTATAATTTATAATTTATAATTTATAATTTATAATTTATAATTTATAATTTATAATTTATAATTTATAATTTATAATTTATAATTTATAATTTATAATTTATAATTTATAATTTATAATTTATAATTTATAATTTATAATTTATAATTTATAATTTATAATTTATAATTTATAATTTATAATTTATAATTTATAATTTATAATTTATAATTTATAATTTATAATTTATAATTTATAATTTATAATTTATAATTTATAATTTATAATTTATAATTTATAATTTATAATTTATAATTTATAATTTATAATTTATAATTTATAATTTATAATTTATAATTTATAATTTATAATTTATAATTTATAATTTATAATTTATAATTTATAATTTATAATTTATAATTTATAATTTATAATTTATAATTTATAATTTATAATTTATAATTTATAATTTATAATTTATAATTTATAATTTATAATTTATAATTTATAATTTATAATTTATAATTTATAATTTATAATTTATAATTTATAATTTATAATTTATAATTTATAATTTATAATTTATAATTTATAATTTATAATTTATAATTTATAATTTATAATTTATAATTTATAATTTATAATTTATAATTTATAATTTATAATTTATAATTTATAATTTATAATTTATAATTTATAATTTATAATTTATAATTTATAATTTATAATTTATAATTTATAATTTATAATTTATAATTTATAATTTATAATTTATAATTTATAATTTATAATTTATAATTTATAATTTATAATTTATAATTTATAATTTATAATTTATAATTTATAATTTATAATTTATAATTTATAATTTATAATTTATAATTTATAATTTATAATTTATAATTTATAATTTATAATTTATAATTTATAATTTATAATTTATAATTTATAATTTATAATTTATAATTTATAATTTATAATTTATAATTTATAATTTATAATTTATAATTTATAATTTATAATTTATAATTTATAATTTATAATTTATAATTTATAATTTATAATTTATAATTTATAATTTATAATTTATAATTTATAATTTATAATTTATAATTTATAATTTATAATTTATAATTTATAATTTATAATTTATAATTTATAATTTATAATTTATAATTTATAATTTATAATTTATAATTTATAATTTATAATTTATAATTTATAATTTATAATTTATAATTTATAATTTATAATTTATAATTTATAATTTATAATTTATAATTTATAATTTATAATTTATAATTTATAATTTATAATTTATAATTTATAATTTATAATTTATAATTTATAATTTATAATTTATAATTTATAATTTATAATTTATAATTTATAATTTATAATTTATAATTTATAATTTATAATTTATAATTTATAATTTATAATTTATAATTTATAATTTATAATTTATAATTTATAATTTATAATTTATAATTTATAATTTATAATTTATAATTTATAATTTATAATTTATAATTTATAATTTATAATTTATAATTTATAATTTATAATTTATAATTTATAATTTATAATTTATAATTTATAAGTTATAATTTATAATTTTTAATTTATGACATTGTTATAAGTTATATTACAAAAAGTCAGATTATAATAATTATTTATAACTTTTTTCCATTAAAATTTCTAATAACAAAAATATTTAATTTCTATTAATATATCGTCGATGATACTGTCTATCTGCATGTGAAAACCTTTCCATTCTTGCACTTACTTATAAGAACGTTGCAAAATTTTACTGTTTAAACTTTATATAAAAGATTATAGACAAATATTTTAAACTGCATATTCATTATGAAAACGAATGGAATTTGAACACTAATTTTATTTAGGTTACTTATTTTTCATATTTTCAATGTCTTCAACCAACAAGAAATTATTTTACTTACACAAGAACTAAAAATCCAATAACATAAAAATTTTAATTATATTTTAACAAAAATCAAAAAAAGAAGAAGAAATGGATAAATCAAGACAATTCAAATTTGAATACTATATATATATATATATATATATATATATATATATATATATATATATATATATATATATATATATATATAAAAATTTGTTCTGCCCCTTGCTATCATTGCATATATCATAAGGGTATAACGAACAGTGTCCAAATCATATTTTCATTTACCCCGATATTCTTACCAAAATTCCCCAATTGCCTATAATATTCCCCGCAATAATGTAATTTAAATACACTGATAATAAATAGTGTTTTCACTTCCTTTTTTAATAATAATCGAAATAATCCATAGAACAAATATTGCGCAATATGTTATTCATTTAATATTTTTTTGTATTTCTTGATTTCTTTAATTTTCGAATAACATTTATCAGCCGTTATAAATTGAGAAAAATTATTTGTTATTACCAAGTTCAGTGAAAGTTTAAACTTAGCATAAATAAATATTTAAAAAGTCTATAGTTCTAAATCAAATGTCCGACTTTCTTTAAACTTTACTGACAGATAGACAATTAAAACTCAGTTAATATGAAATTTTAATTATATGTGAAATAGTGACTATAATGTGACTGAAAAATTGGATCATATTAAATAAATTTATTATACTAAACTTGGTTTAAAATAGTGGGCAAGATAAAAATGTTTTTGAATACTACATTTTTGTCATTGATATTTTTATTTCAAAATTTTACATTTGCAATAATCGCAATCTTTAAAATACTGAAAACAATATTTTTTCAACTAAATACCAAAATAACTAAAAAATATTGAAATATCAAAAAAAAAATCATACAACATTTTTAACTTTCTACAATATTTTTATACATAACTTCTGAACCCGTAATTTTACCACTCTAGTTGAATTTTTAAAAAATAGATAAAAAGTCAACCTTGAACATATATTAATTTAAAAAAATTAAAAAGGTTACTTTTTGGGATATGTCCTTTTGAAATATACTTTGTTAAAAACTGACCATTAGTAAAGCAACATGACATGGATATTGTAAGGTATATTTTTGGCAATTCTATAATCTTTAAAATTAGACCTTTGTGTTTTATTTTGGTTCACTATATCTTAAGTTACAGTTTTTTAAACTTTTAAGCCACCAAATCTCTGAAACCACACCATCTAGGAAGCTAAAATCTTAATATTAATGCCATATCTTTTTCGAATCGTTGTCGATAGTCGAAAACGATGATAATATTCGTTCGAACGATACTGTTTCGAAATCATTTGTTATACGGTGATGTTATAAACCTTTTTTTTTGCAAATAAAAGTGTAAAGCAGATAACTAATAACCCAATTGATCTGCCTATCTCGGAAATACTAGCATTGCATATTTAGCGTTTTCTCCTTCCTTTGAAACATTCTAAATAAGGAATGCTTATTAAGTATTTGTGGGAATACATGAGGGGGAAAAAAAACTGACCTCAGGCCATGACCATGTACTGATCGGGCAATTCCCCATTTTATTATTTACCCGACAATTGCCCTGTCAGAGCTCGAGCATAAACATTGACTATTTAGATAATGTGAACTCTGGTATGGTAAGCATGATAAGGGCGTGCAAAGTCAATGATCATATTTGCTCTAATAGGGCTTACCCAACGAAAACCCGATCATTTCCCAATGGCGCATCGGGCAAATATCTACTACGGTTCATAAATATGTCAATTGAATTTTAAAACTATTTATTTTAAGTAAGAAGGTTAGGAACAAATAAAATTATTAATATTTTTTAGATTTCAGCAAATATTATCCTTAATTCGCTTTGACAGTAATTTTACAAGACATACCATCTTCATTTGGAATACACTAATAAAAAATCTACTATCTAATTATTATCTGGATGAAAAATTTAATTTGGATAAGCAAAATTTGGCATCCACATATGTTGGTTGTGAAACACAGTCGATGGAATAATTTACACAGGTAAAAGAACCTATGGTCAGCGAAATGTAAACGTTGGATAAAATATTGTTTTCTGGCTTATTTTTAGAAACAAGCTGGTCTGACAACAAAACATTTTTTACGTAACACTCGATGGCCGATTTAGAGGAATGAGTATCATCGGTATCCTTTGATAATACAAAGATTGCACGAAAAGGCCGCTGATAATAAAATAATCTGGTACACCGTCGCCCAGATAGGTCTAGGTCTGAGCTATATGGACGACGAAAACATTTGTCCGGACGCTGCTGGTTCATCGGGTGCAATTACGCTATCTTTGCTCGTCTAATGATCCAAAATGCGACCGAAATATACTAGAAACTGCATGCAAGCGGACAATGTGCAACATGCACACCGAAATATACATCTTTGCTGCATTATCTGTTGATTTTCCATTTTATTTTTCTTTTATACCATTATAATACCACACAGTATATTGTTAAATTACTTATAACTCTCAATAATC
The DNA here is from genome assembly GCA_951804985.1 of Dryomyza anilis. Taxonomy (NCBI): domain Eukaryota; kingdom Metazoa; phylum Arthropoda; class Insecta; order Diptera; family Dryomyzidae; genus Dryomyza; species Dryomyza anilis. The sequence goes on along the minus strand of OX638131.1, from coordinate 50,662,059 downwards.
AATAAAACATTTAAAAAAACACTAAAAACAAACCAAAACTTTATTTTTCTTTGACATTCTTCATACAAAATATATATATAGATATTTACGGGTACCCAGGTACCCTTGTCAGGAGGGTAAGGACTATTTGACTTTGAGCAGTTCCACAGCCGAACCAAATATTTCTGTCGCTGACTGCAGTAGCAAAGTCATCGGACAGTGTGATATTTTCACAATTTAGGTGGACATAAATCGAACTTTAAAGTAATAGACTTGAAATTTTGTATAGAGATGTTTTCTTGATTTTTTTTTTATTTTATATTCTATATTTAATAATTGAATCTTCTCTATTATAAAGAATAACAATAAGTATTCAAATTTTACAAACTTAACGTTATAAATAATTCCACTTAAATAAATAAATTGGAAAAGTATTGTGGTTACGATACTCCTTAGAACAGGGTAAGTATTTAATTTTTATTCATTTTTATATTTCATTTTATTTATTATTATTATTATTTTTGTATTTTTATTTTATTTGCTGGTCCATGATATTCAATTCACCATATTTTGTGGGACATGTATGTGTTTTTTGTGGCAAGGTTTGTTTGGTCGTGATCACTGCAACATCCTTCGAAGTTGTGTTGTATATGTGTTATTTATCAACGATCGTGCTCACGCATTGGGATGATTTAAAAGTTTTTGTTCCCAGATAGCAAACGTGCGTCGCACAAAAAATCATGTCGTGCGGGCTCACATGATGCGTGCTATATGCGAACAAAATGAACGCACAAAGTGAGGGCGCACGACATGAGTGCGTAGTGAGAGATATATGCGAGCACACAAATATCACAAAACTCGCATACATGCGGGCGCACGACGTGATTGTGTAGTGATATCATAGTGCGAGCACTCGAAAAAAACTATTTCATATAAAATCAGGCGCACGACATGAGTGTGTAATGCGAGCATAGTGCGAGCACACAAACATCACAAAACTCGCATTCGGTAGAGTACTTTACTATAATTTGAAAGGTAGATTTTTCAAATCGTCATTGATACTTCAAACAATTTATATACTAATTGTATTTATTATTTAAATTTTAATTTGTTTGTTGAAGATTGAATCTTTCTGCTTAACACTAGATACACAAAATTCAAAAATATGCCGAACACATTTATTCGTCGATCCAGCTCTCGGCGGCTGGGTCAACGGCGAGTTCGCTGTATTGTAACCACAGACCGATTTTCTTGTTGGCAGAATCGACGGCGTCTGAGCCATGGATGATGTTGCGGCCAACTTGGATGCAGTAGTCACAGCGGAAGGTGCCGGGCTTTGAGTCGGCAATGTTGGTCTCTCTCTGTCCCAACATAACACGTCAAGACTTCACAACGTTCAAACCTTCCCACACCATTGGAACCACTGGGCCGGATGCCATGTAATTAACCAAACCGGGCAAGAAGGGACGAGCTAAGAAATCGGCGTAGTGATGCTCCAACAATTCCTTCGAAGCCCACATGAATTTCATGGCGCCCAATTTGAAGCCCTTCTCTTCGAAGCGCTGGATGATTTTTCCAACGAGTCCAAGTTGGCCGCCATCAGGCTTAATCATGATGAACGAGAACTAGTTGACGAATGTTCAAATTTAAATGACATTAAAATGTATTTACATTTTTATTAATATTAAAAATAATGTCAAACCATATTTCATATTGTATGTTTTTGTTATTTTGTTTTGGCCGCACTCGCACTAGACTATTATGAGTCTCATTTTATTACGTCACAAATACGTTATACTATTTTTTCAGCATGCGTGCGGGGTATATGAGTCTCATATGCGCCTCACACAATTTTCTCGCACTCGTGCGACTATATTGAGATTCAAATGCGACGCACACTATTTTTTTCAGCATTCGTGCGAGCTATATGAGGCTCATATGCGCATCACACATTTTACTCGCACTCGTGCGACTATATTGAGGCGCATATGCGTCTCATGCTACTGATTTTTAAAATTTTGTACGCACTCGTGCGACTATATTGATGATGAATGCGACTCACAAATGCCTCGCACTAGTGCGAGCGTATTGAGTCTCAATTGCGGACCCACAATTGCTACTCTGTGCGCGCACGCGTACGACTTTTTTTATCAGGCGTGCGCTCAAAGTGCGGGCACAATGCGAGCATTTTGCTATCTGGGTTGATAATATTGTTTCAAAAGGTTAAATTCGTCTCTGATTATTGGTATATCCAGGTCTCTGTGAATCTTTTCATTTCTAGAATACCATGTAGCTATTGTTATTGTTCCAAGAATTTTAGATTGTATGAATTCAAGATTTCTTCAGCTTGGTGTGCCCCTTAACTGAATTCCATAAGTCCAGATGGGTTATAAAATACTTTCGTACAGGAGTACTTCGTATTCGTACTTCGTAGCCAATGTAGTGTAAGTGCTTTTAATTTTATGTGTGCCGTTTTGGCTTGAATATTTTTTCGCCATGTTAGTCTTCTATCAAGGTGAATTCCAAGGTAGGTGACTTGATTAGAGTGCGGGATTTGAATGTTATTAAGAGTAAGTGTGGGACATATGTCTATTCTAAGTGCGAAGGTTACATTTCTTCATTTATTTTTATCCGCCAATTCGACAACCATTTTTCTATAAGTCTCATGTGCTCCTACAAATTTGTAGATGCCATAACAGGGCACTGGTGGGAGCTCATTATTGCTGTATCATCGGCAAATGTTGACGTAATAATATGACTATTTATTGGTAAGTGCGACGTAAACAGAACATATAAAGTTGGTCTTAGAACACTTCCCTGAAAAACAGCCGCTTTGATTTATGTTCATCTGTAATATTTTCTTCATGTCTTACCCTAAATGATCTATTTGAAAGATACGATTCTAGGATCTGATGATCATTTTGCGGTAAGACGCATTTTATTTTGTGCCACACTCTATGAAATGCCTGAGCACCATCCAGGAATATTGCAGGGCAATATTTCCGGTGCTCAAAAGTTGTCCTTATCTTGTTTGTGATACGGTTCATTTGCTCTATGGGATGGTATTAAGTTCTGGTTACAGAGATAAGGTGACAGGGGCGGATCCAGAAGTATGATTTAGGGGGGGCCGATTGGGACGCCTTTTTTCCAATTTTTTCTAAAATGCGCCCCAAAAATTTATTTTACGCCCTTTTTTATATTTTCTGTACTTTATATTTTATACAACTGTACTTCTTTAAAGCAACTTTTTTTCTTTAAATCAACCGCTTTATTTGCTTAAAAAACAAAAAAAAATATAGTATGCGGTCGGATCTGTGGTACCATATCCGGTGCATCTACATATTTGATCATATAGGTACTCAAATGAAAGGTAATAATGCCACATTTGTAATTATATAGTTATTTTTATGATCTAATAACCATAGCGATTAGGATTTGTAATTATGTAGAAAATAAAATTAAAATGAAATGCTGATTGTTGAGAATAATATTTAATTATTTATCAAAATGACGTAGAAAATTTTGAAATGAATAGGTAACGCTGAAACGCTTTTTTAAAATTTTCTAAAAGTGGCCCAACATTTAATTATAATATTTCGTTGGCAAGTTATATCGAAGAAGCGCCGCAGACGAAATTTTTTTATAAAATATTAAATTTTATATTTTTAAAACATAAATACAAAAGTGTATAATATACTCGTGATTAAATTTCTTTTCGTTTGAGTACCCACACTTGTATTTATATATTATTCGTTTATAAAATGAACTCAGTTGTTAAACCTAAAAAGTGTAACCTCAGGACTGGGGTTATCGGATCATGAACATTAATCGTGAGATCAATATCTTTCATTTCAGTACCTACATATTCATGTAGGTAGGTTCATAAGGTTTCGATTTATCTGGGGTACCACAAGTCCGATAGTTTGAAGAAAAAATATTTCACTTCATCCGGTTATCTAAAGTTCAGCCAATTTGTTTGTTTGTTTGGAGATTTTTTGGTAGGACTTTTTTTTCCATATATATATCAAAAATAATAATGAATTTTGATTTTAATAAATATTTATCTAAAATTAAAATTATATTTGAATTTTGAAAGTATTTATCAAAAATAATTATTTTTAACTTTAATAACATTAACTTTTATTTATATTTCTCAAATATAATTATTAAAAAATATTTTAAAATTTAACAGTCCTATAATAAAAAGACCATACATTAAAAATGTTAATCGAATGTTATCTAATGGTACCATTTGTTTTACAGTACCATCATTTCTTACAATGACTTTTTACATATAAATAAGAAAAAAAATATATTTTTGGTCTCTGATTTTACGAAGCTGTACATATCTCAGTATCCTTTGGAAACAAAATTCAATTTGTGTATTATATTAAAGGTGAGCAATACCGACATCTCATTGGAAAACTACTTCAGATATATACAATGTATTTTTAATGATTATTTTCACTTAATAAGTCAGCATATTTCGAAAACCAAAAATATTTGAATTTGATTTTTTTCTCAAGTATAACATTTGTACCAAACATAAGTTTGATATTTAAACTGGTTTTTGTACCATTTATTCAAGAATTAAAAGGTAATAGTTATTTCACCAATTGTTAAATTAATTTACAACAGTGTTTTTTAATTTCAAAAATACTAAAAACGTAAAAATCGGATTATAAATCGTCGTTATAGAACTAAAAGTCATCAAATAAATGTTGTTTCAATATCGATTTTTTTTGTTAATAACTTCTTCAATTATAATTTGAAACAATCATAACCTTTTAGCGCAGTGCCGAATGGACATACTTAAAAACTATATTTTGTGAATAATTGATTTTTAATTATGAAAAATACACCAACACATCTTAAACTATGAATTGTCGAACTTTTATCAAACTTTCATAAATGGTATTTGGACTTATATTTGTTTCGTTGTACAACTATGAGTCCAAATACCATTTATGAAAGTTTGATAAAAGTTCGACAATTCATAGTTTGGTGTATTTTTCATAATTAAAAATCAATTATTCAAAAAAATATGTATATTTTTTAAAAACTAAATTCAAAATCATAGAATAAATTGTAAAATAAATTTATTCTATACAAAAATTTTAAATAAGTCGAATTTTTTTTAAGTCGAATTATTAAAGTTGTTTTAAATTGTCTATGTTTAAATTCGATTTAATATTGATACCCCGAGACAAAATTTATGTCATTTTTCAGGAATATTTCCGGCCAACACACAGATAAATGGAATATTTTGGGAAGTGTATAGCAGGTTGTAAAATTTTGTAAAATTTTGATGACAGATTCACGGCATATTTTGGGATCGGACAGTTCGGGCAGACAGCTTGTGATACAAACTCCGCCTACCTCTTTTTAAAATATGTCGAAAAAATGTTTCTAAACTGTCTCGACATTGCCTAAAATTTGTGTCTTGGATATAGATCTCAAAACACTTAAAACTCGAATTGTGTATTCTTCAGAATCTTTGTCAAAATACAATGGCGCATATTCGTAGACAATTTAAAGTCAACTTTAAAATAAAAGTTACCCGATATTTTGGGCAATTTTAACGAAGATTAAAATGTCAAAAAGTTTTTTTTAAGTCGCAAAATTTAAAAAAAAGCGAACAATTAAAAAGGTAATTTACAGAATATTAGTAATCTGGAAATAGTTAGTTATTTTTACTCAAGGCGCAATGTAGAGAGAAAAGCTCAAAAAGGCGTAAACTATTCAAATAACAATCAAAATTAAAACAGCGCATAATTTACAGTATTTTATCGTCTTTACAAGCGCAAAATTATCAAAACAAACCAAAAATGAATATGACGCATATATACTCTGTAAATTAATTGTGTTTTTTTTTTTTTTTGAAAATTTAGCGCGTTTCTCTGTAGTTTCCGGTCTTTTAAAAAAGCCTAAAAATTCTGAAATTTGGCGCCTTTTACTATATTTTGCGCCCTTCTGTAGAGGCGCAAAAATTTTGTAAATTAGGCGCATTTGCAATTTAATGCTTTTTAGAAAATTTTTGCGCCTTTCTGTATAGTTTGCGCCCTTCTATAGAGGCACAAACATTTTGTAAATAAGGCGCGTTTGAAATTTTATTTTTTTTAGAAAATTTTTCGCCTTTCTGTATATTTTGCGCCCTTCTACAGAGGCGCAAAAATTTTGTAAATAAGGCGCATCTGAAATTTTATGCTTTTTAGAAAATTTTGCGCCTTTCTGTATATTTTCGCCCTTCTACAGAGGCGCAAACATTTTGTAAATAAGGCGCATTTGAAATTTTATGCTTTTTAGACAATTTTGCGCCTTTCTGTATATTTGCGCTCTTCTATAGAGACGCAAACATTTTGTAAATAAGGCGCGTTTGAAATTTTATGCTTTTTTGAGAATTTTGCGCCTTTCTCTATATTTTGCGCCCTTCTATAGAGGCGCAAACATTTTGTAAATAAGGCGCATTTGCAATTTAATGCTTTTTTGAAAACTTTGCGCCCTTCTGTAGAGGTGCAAAATTTGCAATTTTATGATTTTTTGCAAATTTTTCGCCTTTCTCTATAGTTTCCGCTCATTTTTTTCATGTTGTTTTTTCATTCAAAAGTGCGCCTTTTTTTGGGGTGGGGGGGCGATCGCACCCCCACCCCTTTGAGGCAGGGGATCTCTGGGCTTACCATTCTCTTCTTGATCGATGTTTTTCTGCAACCAGTTGTTCAATTTGTCTATTTGATTTGTCAATAAACACACGGGGCTTAGGTGTGGCTAGTTCTGCTGCAGATGTTAACCCTTTATTAAAATTATGAACAAACTCGTCAATTTCCCGCTCACATAAAATTTTGGGATTTGTATTTGTATGTTTTTTTTGAATTTCAATCAATTGATTCTTGAAGGTATAAAAACTTTTCCACACAAAATTGGCGTGGTCAGACAAGTGCCACGCACATTTGCACATTTAGCAAAGATTCTTCAACAACAACAACAACTAGTATGTAGTTAATAGTAGGAATTCCAAACATATTTCTGACCAACCTTTATACTAAATGTGTTCTGAAAGGGGAATAATGCGGAACAACTTATTAATAGCTCTTTGAATTTCAACCATTACAATTTAAATACGTTTTTAATACTCACATATTAAATTATTATTTGAGCCTAAACTAAATCATTTATGTAAAAAATCTTATACAACAAATTAAACTAATTTAATGCTTAAAAATTTTGCATTTTCAAAAATTGTAAAATACTAAAACGTGTAAAGCATAAAGCATGTGATCTTTAGATACGAATACTTGCTTCTTCACACAATTTTACGTTTTTGTAGAAATCATTTTTAAAAAATATGCGAAAAAAGAAATTATTTGGAAAAACTTTATCTTTTGCCTTTTGTTTGTACCAAAAGAGTCTTTCGTTTGTTTTTTAGGTTAAAAAATTAAAAAAATATTTTTTTTATATTTAGTTTAATTTTAATCATTATTAATTTTTTTTTTATAAAATTTGTATCAATTCATTTGAGTACCTGTTCATTAGTTCATTTTATTTTACTTTTGAACCCAAACAGAGGGGATAGTTTAAAGAAGAAAAAAATATATTTCACTTCAGCATGTAAAGTAATGTTTAGCCTAAATATATTTATTTTCAGTTGGTCACCTAATAAATTAATTATTCTTTTTAAAAGCTATTAAATAAATTTAAATAACTTCTATAGTTTAATAAATTTACAAAGGAAATAATTACAAAATTTTATAATAAAAATTTCATATGAACATGTCTACTTCATAAAACATTTTTATTAATAATTTGCAAACGAGTCCGAACTAATTTTTTCAGTTTGTTAGCAAAAGCAACTCTTTAACATTTTTTTTTTAATTTTTAAGAAAGGAATTATTGAGATAATCTTTTAATAATATTATGATTATTATCTACATATGGTCACCCTAATATTAAAAATTTTAATATTTCCCCTTTTGCTAATTTTTATAACCTATACAACTTGGCCAGTTAAATAGTTTCGGCAAGTTAACTATTTCGTAAGTAAAGAAATTATTTTGCCGCAAAAGTTTTGTAAACTTTTTGTTAACTTTTTGTAAACGTTTTTTTTTTTCTATGCTTGTAGAAATCAAAAATATTACACTGTTCATCGTCCGGGAGCTGAGGTCGACCATGAACACTAGGCCGGGTCCGCCCCTAAAATGAAAGCTTTCCTCGTGAAAGTAATAGAAATTATTTTTTATTTTTGGACACCGCCAAACAGTTTTTTTTTGTCATAGCTTCTTTATTTGATGAAGTTTTATATGCCGTTGAAAATGTCTCAGCGGTTAACACATTTGTCGTATAGGTTAAATTGATCTCAGAGAGAAGATCTTCGATGAGTGACGTCACTTTTTTCGGACTTCTACCCCAAAATGCAATTTTTTTTAGTGTCTATCAAAATCAGTCGAAGTAAAAGGTTTATTTTTGGCTGTCGCTCGTTTACGCGACTTGTCGAATAATCAACCCTGAAATTCTAGTTTATTCGAGAAAGTGTTTACAGGAAACAATTTATTTTGTGTGTAGGTGACTTCGCTAGGAAACTTCGCTGCATTTCTGTGCCATCATAAAGTAACACAATATGAAATTAAAAAAATACAAAATAAAAAGTAAAATTTTTTTATATAAAATTTAGAAAATAAACTAAAAAAATTGAAAAATTTGGAAAATATGGACAATTTATGAAATCAACGAAAAAGCATTTTCAGTAAAAAATCAATTTTATATTTTAATCATTGGTAGTACTAGAGAGAATACATATTTCGACAAAAAAATGTAAATAATTATAGGCCCATCGCCAAACTCTCATAAATACCGAAACTAGTTGAGCGTATTGTGTACGATCAAATTAAAAATCACTGTAGACATGTAATTGACACACGTCAGTACGGATTTGTAACTGGAAGATCCACAGTGTCCAACCTATTCGACTTTACTTCTTTTTCAATAGGCTCAATAGAATCTGGGAAACAAGTGGATTGTATTTATACATATTTAAGTAAAGCTTTCGATAAAATTACTCACAATTTAATTCTATTCAAACTAAATGCTCTTGGATTTCCTAAATTCTTTGTTAATTGGATTGGATCTTATGATATGATATATAAAATACATTATTTGAATTTATTAATTTTTGCCGATGACATGAAAATCTATAAATCATTAACAAACGAATATGGCGTACTACTACTTCAGTCTGACTTAAAATCATTTGAAACGTGGTGTTTTAAGAACCATATGATTCTAAATCCAGAAAAGTGTGAGACCATGTCATTTTCTCGAAAACGAAAAAATATAGAATACAATTATATTCTAAAAGAGAAAAATATTTGTTTAGTTCATATTATGAAAGATCTTGGTGTGTTTGTTGACTCTAACTTATCGTTTAATTTTCATTTTGAAAATATTTGTAAAAAAGCGTCATTATTACTTGGGTTTATCAAGTGATGGGCTAAAGAATTTAATAGTCCCCTAACAACTTTCACTTTATACTGCATTCTAGTTCGTTCACAATTGGAGTATGCAAGTCAAGTTTGGTCTACTTTCTATAAAATACATATTGATCGTATTAAAAGAATACTGAAAAATTTTACGTATTGCTCTGAAGGGTTTGAATTGGGTAGATAACTTACATCTTCCACCATAAGAAGATCGTCTGAAACTACTAAATTTAAAGACTCTTAGCGAACGTAGAAAGAATGTCGATATAACCTACATACACCAACATATTACAGGTGGACTGGATTCCCCTGAACTTCTTAATTATGTTACATTTAACCACAATCTTAGAAGTATTAGAAATCGTGACACTCTGTTTTATCTATCATACAGTAGAACTAATTTTGCTGCTGTGTCACCCTTCAATCGAATGTGTAATTTAGTTAACAATTGCCCACAGTACAATATAAATATGTCAAAAAATCAACTCAAATGTAGATTAAAACTATAAACTTTTGCTTTTGTTCACGAGCCCAACTATTTTTAGTGGGTAAATATTTTCCAGCATTCGTGCTGGGAAAGTGCAAGCTAGCTGTATTAGCTAAAAACGATTTTGAGTTATATGAAATTTAGATTTTTTTTTTGTTAATTAAGATAATGAATATATATTTATTATATTTCTATAGAATTTTTATTTTATATTTTAATTGCAACAGAAATAACAGTAAAATGCTGCTACGGACTGATATACAATAGACATCTGCACAAGTCCATTTGAAACCCACTTCAAGACATTCACTTCGTTTCAAAACATTTACTGTCGTCAACTCTATGCTTGAAAATCAAATGAATGTCTTGCTCACAACAACAAAGAACCAAGTACTGTCAAAACAAAACATAAGCAAAACAAAGCTGAAGTGAAGAGGTCTATGATGATGTGCAATTAACATCCAAATACTGAAATGAACTGCTTATGACACCGAGTACTTAGTGCATTTTTAATCATTCTTTTTTTTATCATTCTTACTAGAGTAAGGAATAGAGTAGGAATTTTCATTAATATTGAAAAAAAGAAAAAAACAAAAGGTATAAGAAAATAACATAATATTTTATATTAAGTTTTTTATTTATCGAAAAACATTTTTTTCATTATTTAATTTTTTCATTATTTAATTAAATTTTTTTTTTCATTATTTAATTATTTTTTTTTGATATATTGCTTTTCGACCAAAGCGTTGTTTTTGTCGTACGAAATTTTTTTTAACAATTTTTTTTTTTTTTAAATATTGTTTGTTGTATTTTTTATTAACACATAAATACCAATAACAACATTACTGCCGTCGAACGAGCGTCAGATTTGTTGTTGTTTTCAATGTTCGTCTTCTCACTCGTTACTCGTTGCGCTTACTCGCTGCACCTACTGTATTCGTAGCATGTTTAGCGACAGTGTTGTCGTTTGTTGTGTTTTTCAAAACATTGAACGTTTTGAATGGCTTGATGTTTTGACAGTGCTTGACACCAATGAAACAAATACTGAAGTGAAGTGAAGTCGCTCAAAGAGACCACTATAATACTGTCGATTGTCATTTGTGAAATGAATTCAAAACTGTAGAGTGCAGTAATGCATATTTGCAGAGGAAACTTCAAAACCATTTGTGCAGATGTCTAATATACAATAAACACCTGCATGAATATGCTTGAAACGCGTTTCAAGCCATTCCCTTGTTTTTCAATACTTACTGTCTTGTACTTACAGCTTAAAAAACTAATATATGCATGCTTTGATCATTTGTTTTACGAATGAGTTAAAACTAAAAGAGAGTCAAAACATTACTGCAGTTTACTCACAAAACATTTGTATAATAGAACAAAAGTGCTTGAACTGCACTACTCGCTTTAGTAAGGCACACCGAGTGCAGCGAATATTCAACTAAGTAAACGAATACAGCGAGTATACAAGTATTACAACGAGTGCTGCGAGCATGCAAAAGGTAGTTTTAAATGTTTTATACTAAGTATTATTAAATCAAAAGGCAAATTTAATATTAACTTATAAATGTATATAATTTATATCATTAATTAAAATCGGAGATCAGAAATAACTTTTAATCTTTATTTCTATTTGGATTTTCACTGAGAGATATTACATTTTTAAAAATTTAAAAGGGTTTGGTTGAGAGTTATACGAAAACCTTTTTTTAAAGGTCTTTGGTTAATAGTTGTTAGTAGACAGAAAATTCAATTGGTCTCATTTATATGGAATTTTGTTGGAATATGGTGATTTCGACCATTGCGTTGTATTTGTCTTCCAAACATTTGTTTACAACTTCTTTTTCGAAATTTCTCGAACATAGTTGTTTTTGTCGAATATTTTTATTTGTAAAATGGTGATTTTTGACCATTGCGTTGTTTTTTAGGCGTTCAAACATTTTTTAACCACATTTTTTTTTCTAAATTTTTCGAAAATTGTTGTTTTTGCGGAATAAATGTTTTGATCAAATATATTGTTTTCGAATATTAAGAGTCAAATGAAAAGAGGATTGTGTATCAACGCTCTCAGCTTCTCAAAAATTACTAATGAGAGATATATTTTGAAAACCTTTATATCTCTCGCTGTTCAACACCAACCGAAAAATTTTAAAAATAGAGTTTGCTCTCAGACTTTATTTTAATTTTTGGTTTTTACTGATTTATTTAATAAATGTCATTTAGTGAGAGTTATTGAGAAACCTTTTATCTCTTACCTTTCTTTACATATATTGTAGTAAAAACTTCCAATTTTGAATGATTTAAACACCAAATTATATGAAAACAACAAAAATTAATGAGACTTGATTTACGAAAATAAAATAATTTGATTAACCACCATCATGAAATAAAACAAAATTTAACAACGACAAATGAAATGAAAAAAATATTCAGTACTTCACTCGGTGCACTCGCTGCATTTTATAAAGATTCTATTGTTTTAGTTTTTATTTTAGAAAAAAAAACAGTTTTCTACAACTTCAAGCACTGCAGTGTTTTGTTTTGAAGCAAACGAATGTTGTGCAGTATTCGTTTACTCTTTTGAGTTCATTCTATTATACTCTCTTTCAATTAAATGAGTCGATCATGCATTGTTCAATGAAGTACTGTGCACTACTGTATGTGATGAAACGAATGCCTTCATGCAGATGTTTCATATACAGCTAAACCGAAAAATCCTAATCTTAGGATAAAGATTTAATTGTCAAAAAAGTAATTAAGTAGAATTATTATTGAGTTATTATTCAGTTATTCATATCTTAGGTATCACAAAAGTAACTAAGTAGAATTATTCTCGAATTGAGTTAATTATTTCTTAGGTTTCAAAAATGTGTTTGTGTTTTCTTCCCAAAATATAATGAACACGTGTTCGTATAGTTGTTATTTTTTCGATCTTGCTTCGTCGCTATTATGTTTTGTTTTGCGTTGTCCGTCTGTCAGCGCCATATGTTTGTTCATGTTTCTGTCTGTCGATATGTTGCAAGTAACTCAAAGCAATTATTTTAAAGCTAACATAAAAAAATATATATTAGGTAATTTATTGTTTATTTGGAATTTTATTACTTTTGAATATTACAATTTGATTGAATATTTTATATTCTTTTTTTTAATATTTTTATTATTTAATCTACGTATATTATTTTGAAACCGTTTACTTACCTAATACACTTTTTCCTCTTCTGCTGCCCCTACTGTTGATCATGTATAAATCTTCCGCACGATAACCAATGGAATGAAATCAATTTGGTATTTATGCGTAATTTCATCCCAAAAAATGTTTACGAACTGAAGCCATACCAATATTCTTAGGAATATTCGTGTTTTCTATTTTTATATCTTGAACATTCATTGTCTGGCAGTGCTGTTGTTCTATTAGTAAAAACATACACATTGTACATCTATACCTTACAATCGAAAGATTGTAACCAACAAAAAGCAAATTTCATAGGAGGCGAAAAATGTGTATGGATTTTTTCCTAAAGTATCCTTTAAACGAGCTGACATCAATATTAGTATGACTCTATTTCCAAAATAACCATTACATGCAGAAGTATTTGAAGAAAATTGTAGTTACGATGTTTTGCCTGTCCAAATTTATTTCGAAACATTTTTTAATTGTGCTACATACGATGCTAAGGTAAAACGGCCTCAGCAGTCCAGAGGTAGCGTGCTGGACTTGCATTCTAAAGGTCTCGGATTCGAATCCCGGCTTGGGCATGAGCGTTCGTGGTGATATAGGTGAAAAACACGTATAGGAATATTTTGGCACATGTTTAATGAAAATTGGGACTATGCAGCGGTCAGTATATTTTCTTTGATGATAACATGAATTGTACATTATAAATTTAAATTTTATATTTCTGCTTTAAAATTGGAAATATTCTCTACAAATACTCATATTTTTTTAATTTTCTACTATTACCAGAAACAGAGTTCAAAATACTTGGAGTAGTCACAAACAGAAATATTAAAATTAATTGACCATTCTGACATAAAATATTCAGTATGCATCTATAAACAATGTTTTTTATGTGTTTTACATATTGTACTTTATAGTTCGAAATTCGAATGCCTTCGCAAAGTCTTCTAATAGCGCACAAAATTTAATTAAAATTTGTATCGTAACCAACATTTTTCACAATGTAATTACGATAATAAGTGTTATTTGGCTTAATTTCAAATTTGGACTCGCAAAACAAAGCATAAGAGCTTATATTAAAGAAATAGAGAAATTGACGAAAACAACAGCAGATAAAAACATTTTTAATTAAATATGCTTTTCCGGTGATTTCATAAATTCCTTTTTTTCTAAGTTAACTTCAACCGGTTATTGCAACCAAATCTTAAACGATATTTAATTTGACTTAAAGCAATAACATTCCTTGATTTGTTCATGGACAATAACTGTTTTAATTTCCATTCAATGGATGTTCAGTCTTTTCATAATTTTTTTTTTTTTTTTTGTAAAACGAAGTAAAAATGCAAAAATCATAAATTGCATTTTTCTCAAAAACGTTACGTATAGGGAAATAACTAAAAACGCAGTTCGAATTTTTGGAAATTCCAAAGTTTTACAATATTATTATGCTTTAAAAACACACTTGTGTTTATAAAATTTTGCAATTTTATAAACCGCGGTAGCTCAGTGGTTTGTGCGTTGGACTGCGAGCCGAAAGGTCCCCGGTTCAAGCCTGGACTGGGGCTTGAACATCTATGAAAAGATGTTGTTAACATCTTTTCATAGAAACATTTTTCTATACCGCGCTACCTCTCGTCAGTAAATGGCAAACCTACGAGAGTAAAACATTGCCTATGAAAAAGCTCTCACCCGCCGTTCGGATTCGGCAATAAACTGTAGGTCCCACCACTTTGAGTACAAATATAACACGCACAGCTCAAAATGGTGAGAGAGCTCTGCCGAAGTTCTATACAGGACTGTAGCGCAAAACTATTATTATTATTATTATTTAAAAAAAGTTACATTTTTATGTAATTTTTATTACAAACGTAATAAAAAGTACTTTTTCAATAGGAAGTCTACTGTAATAATTGTTTATTTTTGTGGTCACGATTAGAAAAATCTGCATGCAGACAACATAATATTGTTTACAATCATACATTTTCTTACTTAAATTAGTTGTTACTTCTAAATCTAAATTTTTAAAATTGTGATGGACTTCATTCCATAACTTATGGTTGAATATTATTTTAAACTTATTTATTTAAAAAGTCTAACCGGCAAATCATGTATCTTTTTATTATCGTGTGACTACGATTCGTTTCCAATCCCCTTCGTCTAAAATTTGAATAACGTATTTCAAACGTTTCGTTCGTTTCGCTCTTTGAATCGAACGTTTGTTCAAAATTTTTGTTTTGCCAACTATTTTTCATAAAGAAAAATTTTATTTTTTTTTTACTTTGATTTATTTGCTGGCAACAAAAAAACTCTCAAAACGAGCGTACTCAACGTTTCGTTTGATACATGAATCAAAAATTGTAGTCACACGATATTCAACCGACATTCAAACGAATTGTAGCCGATATCGGAAATACATGATCGACACGTAAAGCTCGAATAACACGATTGACTAAATTGTATCAATTTCAGTTCGCATTAATTCAAATATTGATATATGTTGTTGATGCTCGAGTCTTCAACAAAAATGGACGCAATTTGGTTGATGCTTTTTCAATTTATATATTGAAACCAGGGCTAGGAACCGAAATTCTATTCTCTGCGGTTCAAGTTTTAGTTCAATAAAAAAATAAAAAAATGGTTCCGGTACCGGTTCCGGTTCTTAAATTATTTTTTATTTCGGTTTCAGTTCCGGTTCTATGAAAAATAAAATAATGATTACAGTTCCGGTTCCACATACAAGCAAAAAAACGCAATAAAAATATAAATATTTTTTATTTTTACGTAAAACATAATGAAATTTATATACATCTATCTTTGTATATAAAAATTAATTGACATGCATTAGTCTCGCAAAAACATGTGAACGGATAGACTGATTTGGATAATTCTTTTTTGTTTTATTCGTCTCAATACTGGGAATTCGAAAAACTCTCATGGAAAACCCGGAAAATCGATATTTGTGTTTTTTATGAGAATGCATTAAGTTCACCACCAATGCAGTAAGAAAACAAGATGTTTATGAAAGTCTTGCTGCAATCATTCTTTAAAATTTACGCCTTGTAGCAAATATTCAAACATCCCATAAATTTTAATAAAGTTGCAGCAAAACTATTAATATATTTTAAATATGACTTATATGCAGCTAGTTACGAGATGTTTGCCACAACAGCAATGAAAATTGAGATATTTACAGTTGACTAATAGAAAACATCCTAAGTTCTTGGACATTTGCAATAAAACTTTTGAGGTATTTTGACAGTTCACTACTATAAAAAAGGAAAATAGCGTACTTTTTCTTTACGCTCGATTTATCCACAACAATTAAGTAAATCCAATGGTTTAAAAAAGTGTCAACTCAAATATTACATTTTAATAGTAAAAGTGAAAATAAAATTCCCTGGTATGGAAATTATCAACACGTGATGGAAAATTATTTCATTTCAGAGTTTACTTTGATGACAGTATCGCCGGACGGACTTGGATCTTCCGTGAAGATTTCTCAAGTCGTTGTACAATTTTTTCTTCAAAGTATTTATAAAGACAATGTCGATTTATAACCAAGATACTGTTTTAATTCTAGAATAAATAAAAATACTTTTGATTCATTTTATTTTAACTCAATAAAAATTACACTGCGAATTCTTATGGAGTACCTTTTCCAAATATTCCAGAACTATCTTCCTATTTGTAAGATGTTTAATTGATGTTTACTATAAATTATCGTAAATATGAAAGATGGTTGTTAGCAATATTTTTCGTATTTGACGTATGTTTGAAAGATGGTTGTCTCGAAGACAATCTAAACAATTTGTAAATAACTTGATATTTAGGGCTGAGATATTTCTGGCAATCATCTTTGTTTTCTTACGTGTGGATCATATATTTCCTGGTGACAACGATATCGGCTACAATTCGTTTGAATGTCGGTTGAATATCGTGTGACTACAATTTTTTATTCATGTATCAAACGAAACGTTGAGTACGCTCGTTTTGAGAGTTTTTTTGTTGCCAGCATATAAATCATACGACAAAGTAAAAAAAAAAAAATTAAATTTTTGTTTATGAAAAATAGTTGGCAAAACTAAAATTTTGAACAAACGTTCGATTCAAAGAGCGAAACGAACGAAACGTTTGAAATACGTTATACATATTTTAGACGAAGAGGACTGGAAACGAATCGTAGTCTCACGATAATAAAAAGATACATGATTTGGGGCTTAGTGTGGGAATTGTATTTTAATAATGAGGATTCGTTTATATAGCCACTACGGATAGATTGGACAAATGGAGTGGCACGTCCCATACAACCAAACTTTATTAAATGCTATTACTCCTGACCTCCTAAGAGGAGATTTTAATAATGTGACGCGATATGTTTTTCCCTTGAGACGTTTTTCACATGTCGAAGATGTAAGGAAGGGCATTTTAGTTGTTGCATTACAAACTATTTGCAGTTTCTTATGTCCATATAATTTGTATTGCAACAACTAAAATTCTGCAAAAGTTGGTATATTCCAAAACTCCATTATATCTTTCTGCTAAGCTACGTCTTTGCGTTTCAAATTTAATTTGGCCAAAATTTAACTATCTACAATTCGCAATTCGACTCTGGAATTCATTACAACTTAATATTTAAAATATAAATAGAACATGTAGATTTAGGTATTACCCAAGTAGGAATTAACGATCGGCACACGCCTGACACAGGCTTGTGCCAATGCTACTAAGGCCTGTACCAACGCTATTATCCAAGCTAGTTCCGATACTGTGTCAAGACTGGAATGATAACTATGTTACACGACTGTTATTCAGGATTGCATCAAAGCTTGTGTCCCAGGCTTGTACTAAGGATTGTGCCTCAGTCGTGAAACAAGACCTAAGCCCCAGACTTGAGACAATCCTTGTGATACGCCTGAAGATTCAGGCTATTGGACATAATTTGTCATGGCTATTTCATTCATTATTCAAGTCATTACACTTGAGAGTTGAGTCTGTAGATAAATAAATATATAAGAGGTTAACAACCAATTTAACAGTAATACTTACGTTAATTTACAGACCTCCAAATCATGTATCTTTTTATTATCGTGTAACTGCGATTCGTTTCCAGTCCCCTTCGCATAAAATATGTATAACGTATTTCAAACGTTTCGTTAGTTTCGCTCTTTGAATCGAACGTTTGTTCAAAATTTTTGTTTTGCCAACTATTTTTCATAAACATTTTTTTTTTTTTACTTTGTGTATGATTTATATGCTTGCAACAAAAAAACTCTCAAAACGAGCGTACTCAATGTTTCGTTTGATAAATAAATCAAAAATTGTAGTCACACGATATTCAACCGACATTCAAACGAATTGTAGCCGATATCGTTGTCACCGGGAAATACATGATCGACACGTTATTGTTCAGACAACTTCAAAGAATATATTTTTTGACGTTTAAAAAATCGTCAACAAACATTTTTTTTTCATCAGATAAGTGTTCTTTAACATGGAAACAACACAGAAATGTCTCCATAGTAAACTTTAATTTACTCAAATAAAAGTCGGCACACATGCATTATTAGGCATGGGACGAAAAGTTGTCGAGACGGAATTTGTAATTTCCTTCAGCATATGCGGTTAAGATAATTTGACAATTTTTACATGTCGCTCAATATTGTGTCAGACTTGTGTCAATATTGGTATACCGA
The DNA here is from genome assembly GCA_951804985.1 of Dryomyza anilis. Taxonomy (NCBI): domain Eukaryota; kingdom Metazoa; phylum Arthropoda; class Insecta; order Diptera; family Dryomyzidae; genus Dryomyza; species Dryomyza anilis. Next base: position 50,643,252 of record OX638131.1, on the reverse strand, counting down.
GGCCTGTGTGGAGTCCGAGAATGAAAATTTTGCCAGGCTTGTGTCCAACATAAACTAAAGAGACGTGTTTGAAATCTGGGAATTACAAATGTGCCACTCCTGTGCCTAGTTTGGTATATCAAGGCCTGTGTGGAGTCTGTGAGTGACGATTGTGCCATGCTTGTGTCTAATCGAAACTAATGAGGCTTGTTTGAAATCTGGGAATGACAAATGTGCCAGGATTGTGTCTAGCTGGATATATCAAGGCTTGTGTGGAGTCTGTGACTAACGATTGTGCTAGCATTGTGTCTGGCCCGATATAAATACCAAGCCTTGGTAGTCAAGCTTGTAACAAGGCACTCACTTTTGTTGCAGCCTGGAAATTCCTACCTGAGATGATAAGGGCCTAATAAACTTTTACATAAAGTAGAAAATAATTTGTGTTTGTATTCAAATGTCGTGGGTTTCATTCCTACATGTGTTTAAAACTAACAAACAAATATTGATATAAAAAAGCATATGAATATGCATTATATGAGAATTGACCATTTATAAAGTCGCATGGTTTCATAGTCGTATTTAAGTTTCCTCGCGGGGACACGATCTTAAACGTAAGTACCGTCAACAAAAATTATAATATACATCTTTTGAGAAATAAGTGAATGAAATATTTGTCAAAAATACAAATCATATTTTGTATGACAATCAATATGTATAAAGAAAATTTGCAAAACTCAACATTTTTAAAATGCCATTGTCCACTTGTGTAACTTAATTAAAATTTGTTTTTGTTTCCAAATTCATTGTTTAAATTGATTTAGTTATTATTTTGTTGATTTCTGATCTAATTAATTTAGTAATGGTTCCAGTTCCGGTTCTGGTTTTCTGTTCCAGTTTCGGTTCCGGTTCTATAAAAAATAAAATAACTATTCCAGTTCTAGTTCCGGTTCAATAAAAAATTCAAAAACGGTTCCAGTTCCAATTCCGATTCTATAAAAATGAAACGGTTCCGGTCCGGTTCCGGTTCAGGTTCCAGTTCCGGTTCCACCCGAGCCCTGATTGAAACTGACACAAAAATAAACATTTTAAATTGATATAAAATTGCGTCAACAGGAAATTTCCCCTCATTTACTCATATTCGACAAAATTGATTTGATTGTTGATGCTTTGCATCAATCGTGTGATTCTAGCTTTAAAATTTAAAAAATATTGTAGCAAACAATATCATCGGTAATGCAATCCGGAATTAGTCCCGTGGTTTAAAAAATAATAACAAAAAAAAAAAAAAAAATCATGTAAATTTAAACAGAAATTAAACAGATTTCATGTAATTTTTTTTTTCATACCGATTGATCATTTTAAGTGATTTTTGTGATACTAAATTTAAATAGTTGAAAATGTTAAGTTAACATGAATATCTGTTTAATTTATAAAATTGTTGTTGTTTTCAATAGTTAAAAGTATCATGTAAAATTAACATGAGTCTGTTTAACAAATTATCTGTCAACATTTTCTGAGTGAACATAAAATTAAGATATTGGGCATATTTCAGCATCCCAGTGTGCTTTCAGAGATTTAGTGATTTAAAATTTGAAAACACTGTATAAATTTCACAAGAGTGGTGTTAATCAATTGAACGTAACTTAAGCTATAGTGAACCAATGTGAATCACAAAAGTTTCATTTTAAAGATAATAAAATCGTCAAAAATATTTCTTACAATATCCATACCATGTTGCTTTAATAGTGGTCAGATTTAAACAAAGTATAATTCCAAAGGACATATCTCAAAAAGCAACCTTTTTAAAATATTTACATTAATATATGTTCACGGTTGAGATTTCAACTATTATTTAAGATTTTAACTAGAGTGGTTAAATTACGGGTTCAGAAGTTATGTACACGGAGGGAAAAAAGTTCTAAAATCCAGAAGGAACCAAGAGGTATACGGAGTGATGTACAGCTAAACCGAAAAATTCTTAATTTCAAAAAATGGATTTTCTTAGTTGTCAAAAAAGTAACTAAGTAGAATTATTCTTGGATTCAGTTATTAATTTCTTGGGTATCAAAAAAGTAACTAAGTAGAATTATTCTTGGATTCAGTTATTAATTCCTTAGGTATAAAAAAAAGTAACTAAGTAGAATAAGTCTTGAATTCAGTTATTAATTTCTTAGGTATCAAAAATGTTGTTGTTGTTTTCGTGAACACGTGTTCGTATAGTTGTTGTTTTTTCGATCTTGCTTTGTCGTTATTATGTTTGGTTTTACTTTGTCCGTCTGCCAGCCCCATCTGTTTGTTCGTGTGTCTGTCTGTCGATATGTTGAAAGTAACTAAAACGCTAACATAAAATAAAAACGAGTTGGGAAAGTTAGGTCACATGGGTAAGTTAGGTCACATGGGGCGGATTTTTATAGTCGGTCGGGCCCGACTATGGAATACCCTACACCTTTGGTGGGGATATTAACCCTCAGAATATTATTCAAATATTAGAAATTTACGTCTTATATCCCCATAATTTAAAAAATTTATATAAAGTATAAAAAACTAAAAAAACAAATTTGAAAAACATAATTGGGCGGACCACGCCTATATTTAAAATTTTAAAAGGCTAATATTTCATAGATTTGATTTAAATAATTTACGGATCAAATTTCTACTATGAAAACCCGGGAAATAATGAAAAAAAAAAGTGGGCGGATCACGCCCATTTTTGGACCATATATTTTTAGGTGAATTCTAACAATACGTTTTAATTTTTATAACTGTACCTTGAATGCGTGTCCGTTAATCGATTTGGCTCATTTTCAAACTCAGTTCCTACTTTTGGCTAAAATATACTGAGACGAAATTTCATCGCATTCTGATCAGTATTTCTCAAGTTATTCTGTATTCGGACAGCAAGACAGCAAGACAGCAAGACGGACATACAGACGGACATGGCTAAACGGACTCGGGTAGTGATGCTGATCAAGAATATATATACTTTTCCATACCGGACACGCCTCCTAAGGGGCGTTACAATATATGCACAAAGTTAATATACCCTGTAACTCATAGGTGTAGGGTATAAAAATATAGTCGAGTTAATTTATTGTTTATATAGTACTTTATTACCTATATGCATTTTTGTATAATAAATGACTTCTTTGAATACTTAATGTAATTGAATTGTTTATTTTATTTTTATTATTATTTAATTTAATCTCTGTATATTATTCTGAAACCGTTTACTTACCTTATACACTTTCTCTTCTTCTGTTGGTTATGTATAAACCCTCCGCACGTTACCTATAAGCATTGTATAGTATATTTAGATAACAATGGAATGAAATCAACTTGGTATTTATGCAAAATTGAACCCAAATTTATGTTTACGAACTGAAACCATACCAATATTTGTAGGAAAAATCGATTTTTCTATTTATCTCTTTAACATTCATACATACACAGACGCTTGCTTGTCTGTCAGTGCTGTGTTGTTCTATTCGTGAAACACACACATGCAAACATTGTATATCATGCCGTTTTTTGATACCTAAGAAAAAAAAAATGCAATCCGGACAATGAGAGATTTGTGTTTTATTTTCGTTCACTATAGCATAAGTTACGTTCAATTGATTAACACCACTTTTGTGCAATTTATATAGTTTTTTCAAATTTTAAAGCACCAAATCTCTGAAACCACACCATCTGGGAAGCCGAAATTGGTCAAATATTTAAATTTTATGTTGTTTCATTATACTTCAAAATTTCATCAAATTCTGAGATGGTGCTACCAATCACTCGGTTGATTTGATATGAAATGACTCATATGTATTATTAATAAAGGTTACGTTCATTGACAATGGTTCCACACAAAAAAAAAAAATCTTCAATATGATGAATTTATTCATAAATATTATGATTTTTTTCACCAACTACCAGATTCATCATATTGATGCCACCGTTCATTAAATGACATATTAATGAATGCATTCATTATATATATGAACAAAATATTCAATACAAAGGATTTGAATTGTCATATTGATGAATTTGTTCATAATAATTTTTCAAAAAAAAAAATTTGTTTATAAAATAATTCGAAAAAAAAGTATTGTAAAAAGTTTATTTAAAAAATATTTTTATAGAAATTTGGTTTAATTTTTTTTTTTTTGGTTCATTTTATATTTTGGTTCATTAGTATGATGAATAGTATTTTTCACATGCAGTTCATTATATTGAAGAACACTTTTTCCACAGTTACCAAGCGGTCTTCATATTTCTGATAGCATTCATAAGATTGATGGCGTTAGTAATAAATATTATAAATGGAACATTTTTTTCTGTGCAGTTTTATAATACTATCCGAAACTCGGATTTAATTCGCCAGCAATGTAGATAGTAAATTTTTCGACTGTCTTCAAAATAAAATTAGTTTAAAGGAGACCGTCTTGATATTTTAATTTTTTACTATGTTTAAGTAATTTTTGTATTTTGACACGGAAGACTATTGGTCGAAAGTGATTTAATTTTTAACAATTGTGAACTTTCTAAAAGTCAAAAAGTATTTTATGCATTACTTTTGACGTCATTTTTTAGTGTTTTAAGATTACAGTCCATTAAATGTAAGATTTACTAATTTACACATTAAAAACATTGAAAGACTTTTGAACAAACTTTTAAAAATTTATTTAATAGATTTTTTTGCAATCCCGAAAAACCATTTTTCGTGACTGATTTGACTCAAATCCCGGGATCCCGACTTATAATAAAAAAATCTAAATTCGATACACCTACTCATTTTTTTAAAAATGAGTACTCAAATGAAAGAACATTTTTTCAAAAATGCAAGTTTGTAGTTATGAGCAGGATTCGTAAACTCAGCTGACACATGCACCACTTTAATTGGTAAGAGCATTATATTGATGTGCATAATTCTAACTAACTTCGTCACCAACTATCACAATTTTCCTACTTCATAATTTCCCATGTGACCTAAACTTCCTTACTGGTTTTTGTTATTAAGAATATATAGAATTTTATCGTACGGTTATATAGTTTTATGTGTATGGTGAAGCCAATATCTGCTTGGGATGACTAAAAATGGTGTTTTAATATCAAATATTTAGTCTATTGAGAACAATTTGTACGGTTAAGAGCATAACTATTTCGATTTTTCATTATTTCTTACATTAGAGACTGATGAATGATTTCACATAGATACTTGCATTTCTAGATATATTTTGCATTTGGTAAAATTTGTTGCCACAAAACATGTAATATAATTTATTTATTTTTCTCTCCTATATCAATAAAATATATATATTTTTTTATTTCTATATCTTTTGCTTTTTATACAATGATAATATCATTTTATTGCATTTACTAACATTTTTTTCACATGATTTATATCAAAGATATGCTGAACGAAAATAAAAGCTTTTTTATGTTCCAAAAAAAACTGTTTATTTTTTATTATAATAACCATCACGTTTGTGAAAGATACAAACTTTTATATGACCATAAGTTATCATTGTCCTATATGTTAGCCTATTAAACATAATGGAAATTGATGAGTGGCTAGTTTAGCAAATAAGTACAAATAAGGGTGGCTTCATAATAATGCCACCGGACAAAAACTCTTATATATGCGATTAAAATATGATATTGTGATATATTTCGATTATTACTGTCTGATGTTTAGAAAATATTTGAGTCGGCTCAAATAAGAGCTTAATCTTCATTTTAGATTCATGAAACTTCACACACAAAGGAAACATTATTTTTTAAACTTGAATTCAATAGGAGAGTCAGGGTTAAATTACGACACTTTTTGATATTCCTCTAAAAGATGTGTTTTATAATATTGTTTTTATTTTTATACCCTACACCTATGAGGTACAGGGTATATTAACTTTGTGCATATATTCTAACGCCCCCTTAGGAGGCGTGTCCGGTATGGAAAAGTATATATATTCTTGATCAGCATCACTACCCGAGTCCGTTTAGCCATGTCCGTCTGTCTGTCCGTCTTGCTGTCTTGCTGTCCGAATACAGAATAACTTGAGAAGCACTGATCAGAATGCGATGAAATTTCGTCTCAATATATTTTAGCCAAAAATAGGAACTGAGTTTGAAAATGAGCCAAATCGGTCAACGGACACGCCCACATCCCATACAAGTCACTTTTATATAACTCTTTAGGAACTAATAACTCGAAAAGTATTCAAGATATAAAATTTAAAACGTATTGTTATAATTCACATAAAAATATGTGGTACAAAAATGGGCGTGATCCGCCCACTTTTTTTTTCATTATTTCCCGGGTTTTCATAGTGGAAATTTGATCCGTAAATTATTAAAATCAAATCTATGAAATATTAGCCCTTCAAAATTTTAAATACAGGCGTGGTCCGCCCAATTATATTTTACAATTTTTTTTTTTAGTTTTTTATACTTTATATAAATTTTTTAAATTATGGGGATATAAGACGTAAATTTCTTATATATGAATAATATTCTGAGGGTGAATATCCCCACCGAAGGTGTAGAGTATTCCATAGTCGGGCCCGACCGACTATAAAAATCTGCCCACGCGTGACCGAATTTACCCATGTGACCTAACTTTCCCAACTCGTTTTTATTATTTTTATTCCATAGACTGGTTCATAATCTTCACTGTAAAAATGTCTGCAGTAAATTATATACTTTCTATGTCTTTGTTTTGAAAAAATGTAGTACATTTTGTTGGTTTTTAAATACATTTGTCTTTATTTGTCTTATTTTTACTACACTATGCATTAAAAATTCGTTCTGTACATATTGCGCAAACTGTATAGATGTTTTGTTTGTTGCTTTTAATTTAATTGTGAAATTCGTGTGGATACACTACGAACGAATTACGAAAGATCGTCCCCCGTGTAGGTATAAACGAATTCGTTGGTTTAATATTACAGAAGCTGTTGTTGTTTTTTTTTTTCGATCTCCGCCTGTGTTCTGTTTAGTCAATACTTAATAGTTCATATTCCAGCTTTATGGTTTTACCATGGTATGGTTGTACCATCGCATGATATTACCACCGTATATTATTCTTATGTCTCTTAACCGAAAAGAAACACTTAAGTGCTTGCCATTCCTTTGAGTCGTCAGAACTGATGATGCTTAGTTTTGCTGCCATCTCATCTTCAGGAGAATATTTTTATACCCTACACCTATGAGGTACAGGGTATATTAACTTTGTGCATATATTGTAACGCCCCTTAGGAGGCGTGTCCGGTATGGAAAAGTATATATATTCTTGATCAGCATCACTACCCGAGTCCGTTTAGCCATGTCCGTCTGTCTGTCTGTCTGTCTGTCCGTCTTGCTGTCTTGCTGTCTTGCTGTCCGAATACAGAATAACTTGAGAAATACTGATCAGAATGCGATGAAATTTCGTCTCAATATATTTTAGCCAAAAGTAGGAACTGAGTTTGAAAATGAGCCAAATCGGTCAACGGACACGCCCACCTCCCATACAAGTCACTTTTATATAACTCTTTCGGAACTAATAACTCGAAAAGTATTCAAGGTATAGTTATAAAATTTAAAACGTATTGCAAGATATGTGGTCCAAAAAAAAAATATGTGGTCCAAAAATGGGCGTGATCCGCCCACTTTTTTTTTTCATTATTTCCCGGGTTTTCATGGTGGAAATTTGATCCGTAAATTATTAAAATCAAATCTATGAAATATTAGCCTTTCAAAATTTTAAATATAGGCGTGGTCCGCCCAATTACATTTTTCAAATTTTTTTTTTTTAGTTTTTTATACTTTATATAATTTTTTTTATTTATGGGGATATAAGACGTAAATTTCTGATATATGAATAATATTCTGAGGGTTAATATTCCCACCAAAGGTGTAGGGTATTCCATAGTCGGGCCCGACCGACTATAAAAATCCGCCCCATGTGACCGAACTTACCCATGTGACCTAACTTTCCCAACTCGTTCTTAGTTATTTATATATTTACATATATTTTTTTCGAAGCCGCGGTAGCTCAGTGGTTAGTGCGTTGGACTGCGAGCCGAAAGGTTCCCGGTTCAAGCCTGTACTGGGGCTAACAACATCTTTTTATAGAAACGTTTTTCTAAACCGTTTACCTCTCGGCAGTAAATGGCAAACCTACGAGAGTAAAACATTGCCTATGAAAAGCTCTCACCCTCCGTTCGGATTCAGCAATCAACTGTAGGTCCCACCAATTTGAGTACAAATATAACACGCACAGCTAAAATGGGGAGAGAGCTCGGCCATAGTTCTATACAGGACTGTATCGCCAAACTATTATTATTAAAGAAAAGTTCTACCAAAACTAGTAAGTATTAAGAAATGTATTTATTGTATGTTTGAATGTAATTATAATGTAATTCGAAATCACCAAATAAATATTAGGAGTAAAATCTAATTACATTATAATTGAATTGTATTATTATTTTGCTCAGATGGAAATATTATTAAACGATATTTAAACATACATTACTTTATTCGCGGATTTATATGAATTCATTATATTATTGAATCTGTAGAAACAGATATATTTTATCAGATATTACTATATGTATGTTTGTAATTTCTGCTATTTTACACAGCCAACGTGGGTGAATGAATTTATTTAAGTACCGCCAATCACTGTAAATACCAGATAGTGGCTGTTTGTGAAATATCCAATTAATCCGGAATTCAATGAACTCAAAATAGGAACAATAAATGGAAATAAAATAATTAAGTGTAAATAAAAGATGTGTAATAATAAAAATAATAGTTTAAGTTTATAATTATATAATATAATTATATAATATAAAAATTAAATGTAATTAAAAAAAGGAAAAAAATGAATATTGTGTAAAAAATATATTAGCATTAAATTTATTTTTTATAATAATGTTTGGCAGTGCAATATAAAATTTTGTTTCCATAAAGCTCAAAAGATATATGTAAAGTCTGCAAAATTATGTTTGGGAGAGCTCTTTTTTTTGCAGTGTGTGTAAAGAAATTCGACAATTCTCATGCAATATTTCGGCTTGAATATCACAACAATTCACATAGATACTATCGATTTCTGTTTCATCCGGTAACATCAATAAAACGAATGTTAATGAAAAAATCACACTCATGGATACTGATTATTTAACAAAAAATATCGGAAGTGTAAGTGCATAAAAATGAAACTAAATACAATGCAATTAACGTTAGTGATGGGAAACAATTCTCTAAGGAATTACTATTTAACACTGGAGTATCAATTTCTCAAAACTTAATGAAAGACAACAAGCTAATAGCAACCACATGTATGACTGGTTTAACAGGCATTGTATGCACATATGTATATGTATACATATATTTGTATGACTTCTGAACTGTTTGTTTATTAAACTGCAAGGAAGACACGGGAAGGTTATTCGACCGAAGCAATTGGCATGTCAAATAGTTTAAGTGGAGGAACAAATTTGGGTCAGTGGTTTTTGTGCAAACGCAAACAACACATATTATTTTAACATTTGAAATGATATAATAAACATAATAATAATAATAGTTTGGCATTACAGTTCTATAAGAACTTAGGCCGAGCTCTCTCACCGTTTTGAGCTGTGCGTGTTATATTTGTACTCAAAGTGATATAATAAACATAAGTTTAACAAATATCGAATATCAGGTGAATATTTGATTAATCTAATACATTAAGTTCGGCTTCAATAATAGTTTCCTCTATTCCACAATATAAATAGTGCACAGAAATCCAGTAAATGAATGACACTTGTGCTCAAATTGATATGGCTATCAATGCTTCTACCGTCAGTGCTTATTATTGACATTTGACAACCTACGGCATTTCGTTGATTGCAGGTTATCGTTGCAGTATAATTAAACATATTACCGTAAATACTGACTCTGTATGCGCTGTGTAAAGGGTTTATCTACAAGACATAAGTGTTTTACTTCCAATCAAGTGACACACATTTAACATAAAGTTCATAAAAATAAATAAATAAATTGAGAGTAGTCAGTAGCAGGGACGGATCCAGAAGTACGGCTAGAGGGGGGCGATTGTTTACTTGGCATTTTTTTCTAAAATTCGCCCCAAAATTTTCTTTTTTGCCCTTTTTATATTTTCTTATTAAATACAGTGATTAATAAATTATGTACAACTTTAATTTTTTATACCAACTTTTTTTCTTTAAACCAACAGCTTTAAAAGAATAGGGTGCGGTTGGACCTGTGGTACTTTAGAGAAAACATATTTTGCTAAATTAAATTTTAAACAAACAAAATTTATAATCTCCGGAAAATATCTCTAATTGTTAAATTGATGTATGTGGGCGTACTCGTTAAAAGTATTAAAATTTTTTTAACATATTCTATACTTTACATATGGGTATTTCCTGGGGTTCCGGACGGGACATTCGTACACCTAAAACTTTAATATCTCGAAGGAAAATTAATGAATTTACTTGATTTTTTTATGCATGAGGTATTTAAATAAGACTAAACATATTCAAAAAAATTGTAGAATTATATACGGTACATCAAAAGATATAAATAAAATAGAGGGCGTTCCTGACAGGACAAAAACGGAGGTAAATATCAAGGTTCAATGGATATTCCAAAAAGTCAGCGAATTTTGCGTACAAATGATTGTTTGAATTAGTTGAAATCATGTGCTTTCTTTGTATATTTACACTTTGTTCCTAAAGTTTATAGTTTTTTAATAATAAATCACAGAAAAATTCCGGACGGGACAAAAAATTTCGTATTTAAATTATCAGTACTACTTTTTTCGTACAATATATTTTTTTGAATTATCTCTGAACATAGCTAAGACAATTTACTTTATTTTTGTATACGCACACTTTATTCCTAAAGTTATTTCGTAATAAATCGCAGAATAGAAATTTGCACAACGATTATTTGCTAGAATTTTTTTTTTCGCCAGAAATTATTTTGTATATGTTAATATTAATAATCATTATTACGAAATAAAATGTGATGTACTATTCAAATTTACAGATTTATTTTTTTATTACTTTTTTTGAATTTTTTTTTTATACTGTAGTTTTACACTTTTGGTACTCAAAGTTCCGGACCGGACATATTTCAATTAGCTCTCAAAAATTTTTTAGAATTCTAGAATGGAAATGCCGACGAAATTCTGCTTTAGAAACAGTGGATTGAACTCTTTTAAAAATAAATTCAGTTTACTATTGTAATAAATGTATCTTTTTGGTTCCGGACGGGACATCGAAAACCCTTATACAAAAATTGAAAATTTTCCGTTATTCATCATTATTTTTAAGCTTTAGAAATAATTATTAATGTTACCTAAACAAAACAGAGAATAATATTGTACATCTTTATTTCTTTAAAGTTAATTAATTTGGTTAATCAAAATACATGAAAAATGGGTATATTTACATATTTACTTTATGAGTATTTTTTTTATACTTACTTTACTTTAGTTGGCGTTACAGTCCCGTGCGGGTTTGAGCCTGCTTCAGTAAACCTCTCTATACATCTCGATCTGATGCTTTGGACTCCAATCTGCGATCTTATATTCCTTAAGATCCTCCTGGACAGACTTTAACCACCTAAGTCTTTGTCAACCAGGACGCTGTTTGCCTACCGGATCACTATATAGCACTATCCTGGTTGGGCGGTTCTCCGGTATTCTAAACACATGCCCCAACCAGCGTAAGCGTTGATTCTTAATTAAGTGAATTAGATCCACATCTTTGTACAGCTCATCGTTGAATCTTATTCTCCATTCCCCATTTTCGCAAATTGGACCAAAAATAATGCGGAGTACTTTTCTTTCAAAAACGCCAAGTAGCTCTGCGTCAGTTGCTGTTATCGTCCATGATTCAGCGCCATACATCACGACGGGGAGTATTAGTGTTCTATAGAGCTGAATTTTTGTCTTTAATGGCGTATCTTTCGATCTCATTAAATTTCCCAGCCCAAATATCCATTGGTTAGAGAGCATGATTCTTCGTTTTATTTCCATAGTATTGTCATTGTCAGAGTTAACTAGTGATCCTAAGTACACAAACTCATTGACCACCTCGAAGTTATGCGGCCCTATGCTGAGAAACTGCACAAGTCGAAGTTGCGCGTTATTATTTCGACTGCACATCATATATTTGGTCTTACTTTCATTAATTTCAAGCTCCATAGCACCTGCTTCACGCTTTAGGCTTCTAAAAACTTCCTTTATGCGGCCCTGGTCACATGCAATTATATCAATGTCGTCAGCATATGCAAGAAGTTGATATGGTTTTTGAAAGACCACTGGTGTACAGACCAGCATCACGAATAATTTTTTCCAGACATATATTAAACAAATCACACGATAGCGCATCACCTTGACGGAAGCCTCTGATTGTTGTGAAGGTCTCGGATAGCTCATCGAATATTCTGATGGCGCAACGAGTTTTTGTAAGTGTCATCTTACGGAGGACAATAATTTTAGTTGGGATACCTAATGCCGTCATTGCGCAATATAGCTTATCCCTTCTAACGCTATCGTACGCTTGCTTGAAGTCAATAAATAGATGGTGTGTATCAACCTGGAACTCACGAGTTTTCTCAAGAATCAGACGAAATGCAAACATTTGGTCCGTGGTGGATATACCTGGTCTGAAACCGCATTGATATGACCCGATTATATTACTTATATATGGTTTCAGACGTTCACATAGGATGGTGGATAGTATTTTATACGCAACGTTTAGATGCTAATGCCCCTATAGTTTCCACATTCTTTCTTATCACCTTTCTTATGGATAGGGCAAATTAGACTTAAATTCCATTCGTCAGGAATATTTTGCTGCTTCCAGATTTGTGTTACCAATATATGGAAATGCTGCACAAAGGTGTGACCAGCTGCTTTGAAAAGCTCTGCAGGTATTCCATCCGAGTCCGCACTCTTGTTACACTTGAGACGCTTGATGGCTATTTCAACCTCGCTTAGGTGCGGGGAAGGAACATCTTCACTCATCGGCAGCGGTTGAGTAAAAGAGGTAGGTTGTTGTGTTTCCTCACAGTTTCGAAGGTCACTAAAATGTTCCACACAACGTTTAAGGACATCTTCACTGTTAGTTATGAGATTACCATTTTTATCGTTACAGCAGGTGTTAATTGGCTGGAAACCATTTTTTGTAGCTTTACCTTCTTGTAGAACTTCCTGACATCGCTTCGGTCATACGCGCTTTGAATATCAGCGAGTTGATTCTTCTCATATTCTCTCCTTTTCCTGCGCAGTAATCTGTATGCGCATCTTCTTTTCTCATTAAATACATCGATGCTACATCTAGTTTTTCGCTGGAGCATAGTTTATCGCGCCGCATTTTTCTCTTCTATATACCGCATACATTCTTCATCGTACCAAGGGTTACGCTTCTTGCCTTCTGGTTCCCAAGAATTTCACTTGCCGTTGTTAACAGCACGTCATGGCAGATCTTCCAGAGTTCGTCAATATTTTCTGTGGATATATACTCTAGTTTGCGCGTAACTGCCTCAGCGTATTTAGTGGCCACATTCGGTTGCCTAAGCGCGTCGATATTAAACTTCTCTTATTTTTCAGTCAGAAACCCTTGCCGCGGATATCCTTAGCCGCACTTTTGATTTTACGAGGTAATGGTCTGAGCCAACACGTGGCCCTCGGTAGCTACGTACATCTAGTACACTTGAGGCATGTCTGGCATCGACTATCACATGGTCTATATGGTTTATCGTCCGTCGATTTGGCGATATCCATGTCCCTTTGTGTATGTCGCGATGTAGAAAGTAAGTGCTACAGATTACCAAGTTTCTTCCTGCCCCCAGATTTACCAGCCTTTCGCCATTGCTGGATGTTTCCAGATGCAGACTGTGCGAACCAATGATCCCTCGATACATGCCTTCTTTGCCAATCTTGGCGTTGAAATCTCCTAATATCATTTTCATGTCGTGGTTAGGGCAGCGCCCATATATCGTATCCAACTGGTCATAAAACATGTCTTTAACTGTTTCCACAGTATCTTCAATTTTTTCATTTCATTTCAATTTTTTCATTTTTTTATACGTTATACGGAAAATAAATTTCTTTTTAGATATTTAGATTCAGATATATAAGATTAAGATATGAGATTAGAGTTCTTTGCCATTCTAATTTCAAAAGTAGCCAAGCCTGGCAGTAAAGTGGCCGTAAATTGGCCCGAAAAGGGCCAACCTGGTGTAAAAGATGGCGGATTGGACGGATGGAAATTGTGATGAAAATTTTTTATTTATAATTTAATTATATACAATAAAACATGGAATATTTTTTTATGAAAAATTCAAAATGTGTAAATTTGTTTTCTTAAATTTTTGATATTTTCAGAAAAAAAAATTCCATTGTCCATTGTAACAGAGAAATTCATAAAAGATTGTTCAAGTATTTTCGAACAAGACAGACATTTTTCGAACGTCAGATGCGCTGAAAGACGTTAAATACGGTTGCACAAAAACAATAACAAAAAAAAAACCATAACAAAACTAAATGAAGAAAATTAGTATTGTTTGCATTTTTGCATCATTACACTACACAACAGCCATTCTGCGCAGCAGTCAAGGTTATTTTTGTATTATGTAAAATGACGCCTTTATTCCGAAAATATGGTTTAATAATGTTTCTTTGGATATGTTTACAAAATATGGGCCAATAACTTTTGGACCGAGCTTTCATAAAGGTGGTCACATATATTTTCAAATATCTCGCATTCTAAATAACACATATGATCAAATGTTATATCGAATGAAAAAACATTTCTTAGAACATTTTTAAACTGATTCATTAGTTAAAGAGAACTCGAAAGGAGAACTTGAAAAAACATTTTTTTTCAACAAAAATTTAAGAAAAAATTGATTTAAAAAAATGGAAAAAATCGAGAAAGTAAGATGATACACAAATTTTAATTTTTCAAAATTAGTTCACACTCTTTCAAGGAAATTCAGCTATAAATGACAAAAATATATGGGTACAATTTGAGGATAAAAAAGTTATGTGAAAGCAATATAATATACAAATAGGCATAAAAATAAAGAATAAAAAATGTGAGCGGATCACGATTGTTTTTTGAGCACCTATTGATAGATGATTTGCTTGTAATTAATTTTAAATTTTATAACTTTATCTTTAATACTTAACGAGATATGTGATCCTAAAAAGTAAACCCATATTTCGTAGTGGATAACGTTGAATAAATCGACTCATTTTCGAACTTTGAATTACTATTCTACTAAAATATATTGAAAATAAATTTCACATCATTCGGAATAGCAGTTTTAAAGTTATCGTGTATAGGCGGACCGACAGACGGTCATATCTAAATCGACTCGGAAAGTAATGTTGACCAAGAAAATATATACTTTTTCATACTAGTCACGCCTACTAAGAGGCGCTAAAATATCCCCACATATATTTTAAAACTTGTTACCCATGGGTATTGGGTATAAACATATTATGCGATTTTTTTTAGTTAATACCACATGATTTTTTTCTGTTCCCAAAACGTATCCATAGATTTCTTTTATTTTTACATTATTTTCTACATTGTTATGTAGAGGCTAATTTTGCAATATTACAAACTGTGCATCATCTTGCGTTTTCAATTTTTCGCCATTTTTTAAATGCATTTATTAACAAAATTTTGGTCAACAAAATTTACATTTTTCGAGTTCTTCTATAGAGTTTTCTTAAACCAGTAAACCAATTCCAAACTATTGTAAGAAATGTTTATTGAATATTTAATTATCTTTCATTCGGTATGTATGTATGTATGTATGTATGTATGTATGTATGTATGTATGTATGTATGTATGTATGTATGACTGTATGTTCCGAATAGACGTCTAAACGGCTAAACCTAATTAAATCAAATTTTGACACAATATGTATGTTGGGTCCGGGCAGAGTATAGGCTATATCTCGGTGAGTTTGCTGGACTGGGCGTGGCACCTCCCATATAACCCAAAAATTATAAAAACTTCTTTTCATTCATTCTTTTCATTCTTCGGTGAAAAATCTCTTTTAATTTTTCACCGACATACATACTTGCTTTCTGTTTTCATTAAACATTTTTTCAAGTCAAACCGGTTTTAAGTATATTTGTTTCTTTTGTTCTGCACATACGCAAGCAAAATTATTCTTTTAGCTATACAATAAATATTGAAAATCGCAATTGTCGCTATTTGTTTGATATTATCGTGCTTTTGAAAATACATATTTTATTCAGAGACAAAAATTTTTAATATTTTAAAATGTGCTACATACACATTTAAAAATATTAAAAATTTTCATTGTGTGATATAATTTTTCTTTTGAAGCATTAATATCATTTTGGATTTTTTAAATATTTAAATATTATTTTTGAAAAATTACATTTTTATAACTTTTCTTTTTTGAAAAATGTAATTTTTTAAACTTTAGTATTTCGAACAAATTTAAAAAATAAATCTTTTTTTTACTAATTATTTAAAAAAAAAATGTTTGAAAAATAGTGAAAAAAAAATTTTCGAATTTTTTTACTAAAAAAAAAATTTCATATATATATTTTTTTTCGAAAACATAAAAATATTTAAATAATTTTCGTTATAATTTTTCATCATTACTTTTTTTTAATTTGTCATAACTATTATTTTCATTATCATTCTAACTTTTGAGAAGTATTTATAAAAGTAGTTTTAATTATTATTTTAATATTATTAATATTATATTTAATATTGTTAAAAATTATTAATTAAAAAATATAATGAATTTATGAAAAATATTTTCATTATTATTTTTGAGAAATTTCGAAAGAAGCCAATTTTTATTCTTATTTTTAAATAAATCAATTTTCATTATTTTTGATATATGAAATATTCTTTATTATTTTTTATGAATATTTACAAAAGTCTATTATTATTATAATGATAATTATTATAATGATAATTATTATAATGATAATTATTATAATGATAATTATTATAATGATAATTATTATAATGATAATTATTATAATGATAATTATTATAATGATAATTATTACAATAGACTTTTGAAATATTTATGCAGAATAACAGATAAAATTGATTTTTATAATATTTCTTAAAATTGAAACTTAAAATTGACTATATTTTTTAAAATTTTATATTAAATTCTTTTTATTCGATACATTTTTCTTTTGGGCTTAAGAAAACTAGTCAGAAATGGTAAAGTAAAGGTAATTTCAGAATAGATTTCTTAAGCGCCAAAGAAAAATGTTAGTGATATCGAATAAAAAGAATGCAATATAAAATAAAAAATATAATACATTATAAAATATAGAAATAGTTTAATTAAAATTTATCTGAAGGGATTATTGCAGAAACATTCACAAAAAATGTTGTAATCCACGGTTAATTTTTATTATTATTTTTGAGATATATGTATATTTAAAAGTCAATATCAAGTTTCAATTTTAAGAAATTTTATTAATATCAATTTAATCTGTTATTCTGCAAAAATATTTCAAAAGTTAATTTTAATAATTATCATAAATAGTAATAATAATAATAGACTTTTGTAATTATTCATATAAAATAAAGAATATTACATAAATAAAAAAATTATGAAAATTGATGTTGAGTAAATAAAGAATAAGAGTAAATAACAATACAAATTGGCTTCTTTAGATATTTTTCAAAAATAATAATGAAAATATTTTTCATGAATTCATTATATTTTTTAATTAATAATTTATAATAATAATAAATATAATATTAATAATATTAAAATAATAATTAAAACTACTTTTATAAATATTCCTCAAAAATTAGAATGATAATGAATATTATAGTCATGACAATTAAAAAAAAATTAATGACAATTGGTACCCCAGACAAAATTTTAAACAGGAAAATGGTTCGAAACACGCAGGCAAACATGCTACCTATATGCATTGAAATCACATTATGTATGTAGTTTTGAGGTAGGCAAAGGTGGGAATGTGGACAAACGCTGCTAGTTCCCTGCTATAGCATGAAAATAAAATTGGTAGGGAAATGGCAGGCATATGGTAGCCAAACAGCTGTAAGCGAAATGGTAGGGAATGGTATGGAAAGGTAGGGATCATAAACATATGATTGAGATCATGGGTGGCATCCATTCCGCCCTCAACCACAACTTCTTGTTGTACAACAACTCCGATAAGTTTTGTTTGTTGTAGTTTCGCAAAAATCAATCACTTCGATGATGTGTTGTTGGTTACGCATATTTCTGCTGCTTCACACAAAAACAAGACGACACAATGCCTTGTTATTGTGATCGAAGTAAACAATAACAAAACACGTTTTATACAACAAGAAGATTATGTTGTGGGCGAAAATGGCAAAAACAGCCAGTCGCTGGTCACCTCCTGATGTAGATCATCATAGATCGCGGCGATAGGGAAAATATTCACTTAACAAACAAACTTAACAACCGACGGAATGAACACCGATAAATAAAAAACGAGTTGGGAAAGTTAGGTCACATGGGGCGGATTTTTATAGTCGGTCGGGCCCCACTATGGAATACCCTACACCTATGGTGGGCATATTAATGTGGGATATTTAATTGCATACCTTAATTTTAAAGTTTTTAATTATGCTGAACCTCCCCACCCTCAGAATATTATTCATATATCAGAAATTTACGTCTTATATCCCCATAAATTAAAAAATGTATATAAAAGTATAAAAAAAACTAAAAAAAAAAAATTGAAAAATATAATTGGGCGAACCACGCCTATATTTAAAATTTTGAAAGGCTAATATTTCATAGATTTGAATTTAATAATTTACGGATCAAATTTCCACTATGAAAACCCGGGAAATAATGAAAAAAAAAAGTTGGCGGATCACGCCCATTTTTGGACCAGGTAAATTATAACAATACCTTTTAAATTTTATAACTATACCTTGAATACTTTTCGAGTTATTAGTTCCGAAAGAGTTATATAAAAGTGACTTGTATGGGAGGTGGGCGTGTCCGTCAACCGATTTGGCTCATTTTCAAACTCAGTTCCTACTTTTGGCTAAAATATATTGAGTCGAAATTTCATCGCATTCTGATCAGTATTTCTCAAGTTATTCTGTATTCGGGCAGCAAGACAGCAAGACGGACAGACAGACAGACATACAGACGGACATGGCTAAACGGACTCGGGTAGTGATGCTGATCAAGAATATATATACTTTTCCATACCGGACACGCCTCCTAAGGGGCGTTACAATATATGCACAAAGTTAATATAACCTGTACCTCATAGGTGTAGGGTATAACAAACGCACAAAAGACGCAAATATTTTTTAAGGCAAATTTGCACGGATAGAAAAATTTATTTGTATATGTTTGAATGTAATTAAAAAGTAATACGAAATTACCATACATGTATTAGGAATGAAGTGTAATTAAATTTTAATCGAAATTGAATTTATTTTTGTTCACGTGTGAACATTATTACGTTGAATCTGTCAAATTTACCATAAATATGCTACAATACCAACATAAAATTTTAATTGCATTTGAATAAACTATTTCTTGCCAATTCACTTGGTTAAAACTACGTATCGAAACACAGAAAATGCTAATCAAATCTAAATACAACGAATGTTCGCAACGCTCGTCTTAATTCGATAATTTATCGACTGACGAAGTTGTCAACGTTGTGCAGCATTTTCTACCTACACTCTCTTTTGCCATGTTTGAACATATTGATGTTTAAAAACAAACAAAAAAGAAATTATATTTAAATAACTGTATTCTTTCAACATTCTTCTTGTATACGAAGTTGGCACGCGTTGAGCAGTAGCTGATCGGCATTTTCTGCGTACGTGTCTTTTGTTGTTCGTTGAGAAAACGTGTTCGCGTCGGTAATAATTTTGTTATTTGTAAATTAAATAAATATATAAATTGTGTTATAAAAAGTACAAAAAATTACAGAGTATAAATAGTGCAGGATATAATTTCTGAAACTAATGTTAAAAAACCACAAATAAAAATCTGTGTTTCGATTATTTATTTTAATATGTTTAAATATGTTTCTATGCAAACATACTATTTTTAGAACTGAAACAACTGATATGTTTCAATGGAAACATATTTATATTCAGGTCGTTCAAAATCATGTTATATTTTGAACATATTTATGTTCCGGTTCAAATATTTATTTTATTTGGATGTAGTAATTATTATGTTTCCACTAGAACATACTCCACTTTAAGGGGCAACATCAAAATGTTTCCGGGATATTATAATGTAAGTCAGAGCTCATTACAACACTGTTCAAGTGTCAATACAACCCTGTTTACAAATGATTTATCAGTCAATTATTATTATATGTTTACATAAAACTCCAAACATACATGTTAATGCCTGCAAAATTATGTTTGGGAGAGCGCTTTTTTTTGCAGCGTGTGCATTAGGTGTGTAATAATTTTAATTCGAACAGCGGGTGAGAGCTTTTCATATGCAATTTTTTACTCTCGAAGGTTTGCCATTGCCTGCTGGTATAGAAATGCGCGGTATAGAAAAATGTTTTTAATGAAAAAAATATTGTTAGCCCCAGGCAAGATTTGAACATAGAGCTACCGGCGCTACAAATTTCATAATCCTCACTTAAAAGTTAGTTTTTATTTGATATTTAAAAAAAAAAGATTTTGTAAGTAACAACAAAAAAACTGAAAAATCTGTGAATCAAATATTATTTTAGATTCACCGTGATGTATTTACGGTCGGATAATCGAGCAACCGGTGCACGGTGCTCTAGAAGCAATCATAAGTATGACAAAAATGGGTATAAAAAAAAATCGGAGTTCAATTAAAAGTTACCATTTTGGCGCACTGTGAAATATATTTTTTAATAAGAAATAGAGATAAATTGAAAAAAATCGTTGAAATTGAATGTAAATGACGATATCTTGAGAAAAGGAAATGGTAGGATTTTGGTTCAAACGGATTTTTAAACTAGAAATGATGATGAATATAACCCCATTTGTACTTTTTGTACCCATTTTTGTCATACTTATGATTGCTTCTAAGGCACCGTGGGTGGAAATCAGTTACATAACTATAAATTATACAAAAAGGTTTTAATTACGGTAGCTTTTGTAATTAGTATATTACTTTGTCGATACATGTTACAATAATGATACTAATGATGCTCTAAGCAAAACGCCTTCGTTATTATCACTTAAATTTACTCCATCATTTATTGAATCGGTTTGAATAGGCTGCTCCGAAGTATAGAGATCCGTATTACCAAAAACAGCACGACATCTATTTTTCATCATGCCAAAACTACTTTCAATTACACTTCTGGCTTTACTGTGAACTGTATTGAATGAGACTTCAGGTCCAGAAAGTATTCTGGTACGTTTAAACGGTGTTATAATGCTAATAGGCCGTAATGTACAAGTATATCCACTATCTCCTAATAAAAAAATATCCTGGTGGAGGAAAGTCTGCCTGTACAGTTGGCTATTTCGAAGCACTCGTTGGTCGTGATCGTAAAAAGGATATACTAATAAGCTAATAAAATTCCCAAAACTGTCGCAGACTGCTTTCAACTGTATTGTGGTGACCAATTTACGATTTAAATACTGATATCTAAGTCGAATGGGAACATGCACCTTGATATGCGAGCCGTCTATTGCACCTATGGCATTTTCAAATATATTTGTGTTTGCCCTTATATTAAATTTGTTGCCAATCTCTGCGTATGTTTTAATTTATTATTTTTGGAAGCAGTTTCAAAAATCCATGGTTTAGCGTCTGTTGGTGCAATTGTGCATTCATTGATGCTGTCACTTGTACTTGCAGTTTTAAACCAATTATTTATTTATGCATTTAAAAAATAGTATATGAATTCAATTATTATAAATTGCCACTGTGCATGTTTAAAGATTTTTAATAAAAATTAATGAAAAAAAACAACATTTTATTTTTATTTTATTTTCAGGATTTCTTTCCAAAAATATTTAAATATGTTTCTATGCAAACATACTATTTTTAGAACTGAAACAACTGATATGTTTCAATGGAAACATATTTATATTCAGGTCTCAAAATCATGTTATATTTTGAACATGTTTATGTTCCGGTTCAAATATTTATTTTATTTGGATGTAGTAATTATTATGTTTCCATTAGAACATACTCCACTTTAAGGGGTAACATCAAAATGTTTCCGGGATATTATAATGTAAGTCAGAGCTCATTACAACACTGTTCAAGTGTCAATACAACCCTGTTTACAAATGATTTATCAGTCAATTATTATTATATGTTTACATAAAACTCCAAACATACATGTTAATGCCTGCAAAATTATGTTTGGGAGAGCGCTTTTTTTTGCAGCGTGTGCATTAGGTGTGTAATAATTTTAATTCGAACAGCGGGTGAGAGCTTTTCATATGCAATTTTTTACTCTCGAAGGTTTGCCATTGCCTGCCGGTATAGAAATGCGCGGTATAGAAAAATGTTTTTAATGAAAAAGATATTGTTAGCCCCAGGCAAGATTTGAACATAGAGCTACCGGCGCTACAAATTTCATAATCCTCACTTAAAAGTTAGTTTTTATTTGATATTTTTTAAAAAAAGATTTTGTAAGTAACAACAAAAAACCTGAAAAATCTGTGAATCAAATATTATTTTAGATTCACCGTGATGTATTTACGGTCGGATAATCGAGCAACCGGTGCACGGTGCTCTAGAAGCAATCATTGTATGACAAAAATGGGTATAAAAAAAAATCGGAGTTAAATTAAAAGTTACCATTTTGGCGCACTGTGAAATATATTTTTTAATAAGAAATAGAGATAAATTGAAAAAAATCGACAAAATTGAATGTAAATGACGATATCTTGAGAAAAGGAAATGGTAGGATTTTGGTTCAAACGGATTTTTAAACTAGAAATGATGATGAATATAACCCTATTTGTACTTTTTGTACCCATTTTTGTCATACTTATGATTGCTTCTAGAGCACCGTGGGTGGAAATCAGTTACATAACTATAAATTATACAAAAAGGTTTTAATTACGGTAGCTTTTGTAATTAGTATATTACTTTGTCGATACATGTTACAATAATGATACTAATGATGCTCTAAGCAAAACGCCTTCGTTATTATCACTTAAATTTACTCCATCATTTATTGAATCGGTTTGAATAGGCTGCTCCGAAGTATAGAGATCCGTATCGATTCCAGAAACGCAAATATTATGCATTGTGCACGCACAAGTCATGGTTTTTATTGATCTCTCAATTGTAAGAGAAAGTGGCTTATCAAAAACAGCACGACATCTATTTTTCATCATGCCAACATACTTTCAATTACACTTCTGGCTTTACTGTGAACTGTATTGAATGAGACTTCAGGTCTAGAAAGTATTCTGGTACGTTTAAATGGTGTTATAATGCTAATAGGCCGTAATGTACAAGTATATCCACTATCTCCTAATAAAAAAATATCCTGGTGGAGGAAAGTCTGTCTGTACAGTTGGCTATTTCGAAGCACTCGTTGGTCGTGATCGGAAAAAGGATATACTAATAAGCTAATAAAATTCCCAAAACTGTCGCAGACTGCTTTCAACTGTATTGTGGTGACCAATTTACGATTTAAATACTGATATCTAAGTCGAATGGGAACATGCACCTTGATATGCGAGCCGTCTATTGCACCTATGGCATTTTCAAATATATTTGTGTTTGCCCCTATATTAAATTTGTTGCCAATCTCTGCGTATGTTTTAATTTATTATTTTTGGAAGCAGTTTCAAAAATCCATCCAACCAACAATTCCGTACAGTGTATCTTGAAATGTCAAATGACCTGGCTGTTATTCTGTAACTAGTTCCAGATGCAAGCCAATAATGAAACACAGATATTTCAAAACGACTGCACCATCCTCTTGTCTTGAATACAATTTCTTTTGATAAATTCACAATTTTGATGAAACCAGACATGGTTGCCCGCATGTTTTGATGAATAATGACATCTTTTTTTGCCACTACAGCTTTAAAAAGTAGTAGTAGTAAGTATCCGTCAATGCATTAAATGGTTGGCTAAAAATTAAAAAACAATATTTTAGATGTCCTTTTTGAGGTAATAATAAAATTTACTCTATTTTTTGCACGATTCCGATTTCGTACTTCAATCTTTTGCCTTTTTGCATATACATATTCTGAATATGCAACTAATACTTGGGAAAACAATGCAACTTCGTCTAAATGTTGTTCCATTTTTATTTGGTTTATTTAAAAATTCGAATTTATATTTTAATAACTGACAGTTTACGTCTATCAAAAATTTAGCCCTTCAAATTTAAGTTTATGAACAAATACGCACAACATTGGAAAGTTGTAAAGCAGTCCAATAGCAATTTAGTCAATTAGTCTTTATTCGCACAGGCCCTTAATATATATAGAGCCTTTGGTTCGAGCTACCCGGGAAGCTCGTTCATTCGTTCGTTCGTATGTTCGATTGACGATTGTTCATTTGATCGCTTGTTAATTTGGTTGTCCGTTCGTTTGCTTGATGAGGGAGTTGGTCGGAAGTGGTTGAAAAAATGTAGGTGGGCTAAAGTGGGCCGAAAGTGAAAAAAAACCAAAAAAATATTATTGCAGAAATCGGTAGCAGACATCGTGGGAAATCTAATGGAGCCACTCTCGGTGATCCATGACCCCCAAGGGGGTTCAAACCCCATTTATGACCCAAAAATGTTTATTTCGGAAATCGATAGCGGACATCATTAGAAGACTAATGGTACCCTGTGGCGTGGTTCGTGACCCCCAAAAGTGGCTCAAAATCCCTTTTATGGTCCAAATTTTGTATTACGGAAATCAATAAAGGACAATATTAGAAATACCCTTTGGTGTGATCCGTGACCCAATAAAGGGGTAAAACTCCATTTATGACCAATTTTTTTATTTTATTTCGAAATCGATCGACGACGACATTACCCGAGTGAAAATTTTGTTCAGGATGCGATCATTGTCTGATTTCAAATCAGGGGGTTTTCACCAAACGTGACGAACTTGCTATCCTGAACAGGTTGCTTGAGCAGGATTCCATATCTTACCCATACCTAACCCTATAAAATTCAATGTATATTTAAATTCTTCTTAAACTGCTTTTACAAAATTTGAGACCTTTCAAATAAAAAATAGTTTTGTGAACTAAGTTGTCTCAATAACTTTTTCAATGACAAAAAGTCAAAGTTTTGAGTCTAAATGAAATATTTAAAAGTTTTGCATTTGAGAAAGAAAAGAGATTATTGTGCATAGACTAGATATATTTTTTGATATGAATGGATATATATATCTATAAATAAATTACGGCCAAAATGGCATAAAACTAAATTTACTCTGTTAAATACAGAATTTTTAAAAAATTAAAATAATAGCAAATAATAGCCCATATTGCATAAAACAACAAAATTACTGTATGCAATCGATCTGGGATTTCACAAGAGGACAAAAGGCTCTTCAGGGATAATTCAGTGCGAATATTTCAAAAAGGGCGTTATGGTGCCTTACGCCCTTATTGCACCCAGCGCTTCAATTCTTTTAATTTATATGATTTTATATGTAAATATATTATCAGCACCAAAAAACAGCTCAGATTGAAATGGCAGGTACAGATATGGTGTGTTTTGCGAATTTTAAGAATGAAATGTATATTTAACTTTTTTACAAAGAATATAATATTTTTAGTAAACTATTCATGTTGTTTTCGTGGAAGATTAATAAAAAAAAACATATTCGATTCAGTCTACGGAAAACTGTTCTACGAATTCGTATCGTTGGATTGTGTACAAAATAAAAACACTCTTATGTTTAAATTATAACAATTAACTTTATTAACTCACTTTAATAAACAACTTTACTAATAACAAATTCTATCAACTGCTGCATGTCCCCAATTTAACTTGACAATTATCACACGAGATGGTCGAGGGCCACTTTACAATCACTACTGAAGTGAAGTACCTCAGACGCGGCTCCCTTATATACTGCATGCATCAGTTCGACACGTTTCGACAAGCTTCGACTTGTTTCGAAAACCTTCTACTCGTGTCGTGAATGACGCATGCTATTGGCATCTCATTCGCACTCATGTGTTTTAATGCGCTGATCTTCCATCTCTTTCTCGCACACTGCCTCAGTGCGCTGAATGATCTTCCGTCTCTTTCTAACACATGCTTAGTGCGCTGAATTGTCTTGCGTCTCATTAATTATTGTTGATTGCTTGCACTATGGGGCAAATTACCTCTTTTCGTAACAATATATTATCTTATAAATTCATATCTTATTAATTAAAATGCATATTAATTTTTATAGAAATACTAGTTTAACAGATTCTCTCATTAGTGAAATTAGTGATGAGGGTCCCACAACTTCAACGCAAAGTAATGCATTTAAAAGACCAAGAGTTTACACTCAAAATAAAAAGTCTGCTATTAATAGCAAACTCTGACTGCTAAATTTTAGCATACTTTAATTTGCATTTACAGCATACTTTTATCTGCAATAGCGAACTGTTTGCTGGGAATCTTAGTTCTGCTAGTGATCAAGTTCGTGCTAGTGTCACTGGTGTGTATATTGCTAGTGTAGCTAACCTGCACTAGATGGCGCCATAGTCACGAGACGCTGCAGCTAAATGTGTCTATAATTCGTAGACTCTTATTCGACAACATGTTTATTTAAATGAGATATTTCTTATACGTAATAATAATGCACGCATGCAAGAGTGAACTTGTGAAATAAAGGTAAAATAAAAATATGAGATAAATAAAAATAAATAAATAAAATAAATATAATAAAAAATAATAATATGAAAATAAAAAAGGTATATCAGAAATAAAAAAAAATATTAAAATACAAAAAAAAAAAAAATTGTATTTTCTTTTTTTATGAATTGGAGTTAACAGCAAACAATTTGTTAAAATAGCTAAAATTGTCTAATTCAATAGAATATTTTTTTTGGGAACCACAAGTCGTTTCGCGTGAAAATAATATTTCTATGTATTTAAGCATGAAGTCTATATATATTTGACCAAAAATGTTTACCTAAGCACGTATACAGTAAAATTGAACTGTAGATGTAAATTTTATATGAGTTATTTGAAAATGGTCAGATCACAGATCACAATGGACCGATCTCACCATATACAGCGTAGGTATATAAGTAATCTAAATTATTTCATTCATCTAACTCTTCAATTTTTTAAGTAGTAAGGATTTCAACAGACAGACAGACAGACAGACGGATGGACATCGGTAAATCGACTCAGGAGGTCATGCTGATGAAGAATGTACATACTTTTACATACCGGAGATGCTTCCTTCTGGGTGTTACAAACGGCGTACCAAACCCAATATACTCTTAGTAGTGAACTATCAGAGGAAATACATAAGGCGTTAGCAGAGTTTATTGCATCAAATCAGCTAAATTTATGAGCGTGGATGTTCCTGGATATACCTCATTACAGGATGAAGCTATAAAAAAAATATTAGAAGCTACATATACTTCCTTAAAAAACAAAATAAGATTAAAAATTTAAAATTCACCTGGGGTGTCATTAACGTCTGACATCTGGACCTCGTTGGCATAAGACAGTTATTTGACGATTACTGCCAATATAATCAATGATCTCTTTCAGTGTGAAAGTTTCACCTTAGACACTGTGGAATTGCAGACTAAACATACGGCAGAGCACATCAAAGATTTATAAGGAATTATAAATAATTGGAACATCCTATCCTATTAATATAATAAATCTCTTTGTTGGTTTGTCCTTTTGTTTGTTTATTTGTTTGTTCCTTTTCTCGGCACTTTCACCAGCTACGAACATGAAACAAAAACTCAAATACAAAAAAAAAAATTAAAAGCAAAAAATCAAAAGCACAAAACAAAAGCAAAAATTCAAAAACAAAAGCAATCACGTTTGTTCCGCTTCTCCGTCTAAACGGCTG
This sequence comes from Dryomyza anilis, assembly GCA_951804985.1. NCBI lineage: Eukaryota > Metazoa > Arthropoda > Insecta > Diptera > Dryomyzidae > Dryomyza > Dryomyza anilis. Next base: position 50,615,256 of record OX638131.1, on the reverse strand, counting down.
ATCCAATTTTCTTGAAATTGACCACAGATGCGGTATGGTCTGGAAGGAATGATAGGCTATATACGGGCGGGATTGGACAAAGAGACGACACTAAACTTTCAATACGATACAACCTAAACTTTCAATACGATATAACTCGGCACTTTCACCAGCAACAAACATGAAACAAAAAACTCAAATACAAAAAAAAATTAAAAAAAAGCAAAAGCACGAAACAAAACAAATACAATAACATAAACAAAACCAATCACATAAAATTACAATCCAAACTAAAGGAAAAACAAAAAAAGAAAGTACAAGAAAAACAAACTCACCACACTAAAACTCAACACAATAAAATTCACCACAATAAAATTGACCACACTAAATTCACCACACTAAAACTCACCACACTAAAACTCACCACATTAAAACTCATCACACTAAAACTCACCTCACTAAAATTCACCACATTAAAACTCACCACGCAAAAAATCACCACACAAAAATTCAACACACTAAAATTCACAACACTAAAACTCACCACACTAAAATGTACTAAAACTCACCACACTAAAATTCACCACACTAAAACTCACCACACTATAATTCACCACACTAATACTCACCATACTAAAATTTCACGACACTAAAATTCACCACACTAAAACTCACCACACAAAAATTCAACACACTGAAACTCACCACACTAAAATTCACCACACTAAAACCCACCACACTATAATTCACCACACTAAAACTCACCACAATAAAATTCACATCTCTTAAACTAACCACAATAAAATTCATCATATTAAAATTCATCACACTAAACTCACCACAATAAAATTCACCACACTAAAATTTTAGTGTGGCGAGTTTGATTGTGGCGAGTTTTAGTGTGGCGAGTTCTAGGCCACACTAAAACTCGCCACAATCAAACTCGCCACACTAAAATTCACAACACTAAAACCCACCACACTATAAAGGTTTTTTTTTATTAATAAAATCGCTCCATTTCTTTGAATTCACAAAATCTTGGCACGAGTCGTGCACGGGTCCAGCTAGTTAATATAATAAATCTCTTTGTTGGTTTGTCCTTTTGTTTGTTTGTTCCAATTCTCCGTCTAAACGGCTGATCCGATGTTCTTGAAATTTTTACCACGGTATGGTCTGGAAGGAATGATAGGGCGGGATTGGACAAAGAGGCGTGGCACCTCCCATACAACCTAAACTTTCAAAACGATATAACTCGGCACTTTCACCAGCTTTGAACATGAAACAAAAAACTCAAATACAAAAAAAAATTGAAAAGCAAAAACACAAAAGCAAAAGTACAAAACAAAAGCATAAATACAAAAACAAAAGCAATAACATAAAACAAAAATCCAAACTAAAGGAAAAAGAAAAAAATTAAAGAAAAAAAAAAAAAAAAAACAAAAAAAAAAAACAAAAGCAAAAATATATTTTTTTCAACATTGTTTTTGGCGATTTTTTTTGTTTTTTTGGAAAATGATGATTTTGACCATTGCATTGTTTTTGTCGTCCAAATTTTGTTTTTAACAATTTTTTTTTTCGAAATTTTTTGAACATTGTTTTTTTAGTTGATTATTTTTTTTCAAATGGTAATTTCGACCATTACGTTCTTTTTGTCTTCCAAAAAAAAATATTAACAACATTTTTTTTTTGAAAATTTTCGAACATTGTTGATTTTGTCTACATTTTTTTTTTTGTAAAACGGTCATATCGACCATTGCGTTTTATTGTCGTCCAAAATAATTTTTTTTAACAACATTTTTTTTTTCGAAATTTTTCGAACATTGTCGTTTTTGTCGAATATATATATTTTTAAATTCCGAATAGACGTCAAAACGACTGAACCAAATTGAATAACATTTTGGAACGATATGTATTTTGGGCCTGGGTACAGTATATGCTATATCTCGGTAAGATTGGTGGACTGGGCATGCACCTCCCATATAACCCAAAAATTAAAAACACAATATATTGGGATAGTAAATTTAACTAAATTTTGGTCAGCGTTATTTTTAACCATTCTAAATGGTTTCGCCGAATGTGGGAGTGACTGGGCCATTGGGCGTGGCAACCCCAATAGAAGATACATTTTACATTACGTGTATGTCAACAGTTAAGATATTTCACACCAGGTTAACAACCACCCAAAATTCTTCAAACTCACCACATCAAAATTCCCTACATTATAACTCACCACGCTAAAACTCACCATACAAAAACTCACCACACTAAAACTCATCACACTAAACTTCACCACACTAAAATTCATCACACTAAAACTCACGACAATAAAACTTACCACAATAAAATTCACCACACTAAAACTCACCACACTAAAATTCACCTCACTAAAACTCACCAAACCCACACTCACCACACCGAAACTCACCACACTAAAACTCACTACACTAAAACTCACCACACTAAAACATATACTGTGAAAAACTCTACGGAGAAAAATTCTACGGGAAATAATTCTACAGGGAACAATTCTACCGGGATGAATTCTACGGGAACAATTATACCGGGAAAGCGTTCTATGGGGAAGAATTTTTCGGGGAATATTTCTACAGGGAAGAATTCTACGGCGAAATGTTCTACGGGGAAGAATTCTAAGGGGAAGCGCAGTCTGAGAAAGAATGGTTTTTGATAAAAGTTTTTATTGCGGAGAATTATTATTTGGTTACTACATTTATAAAACCAATATAAAACTTCAACAGCTAAGCACGGGCCCCTCATATAAATAATAAAATTTTAACGGACAACGCAGAAAATATTATCAACTCATTGACTCTAATAAACATCGAAACCCTTTTCAAAAAAAATTCAACACGATGGAATTCAACATATATGATGCTTGATAGACTTTTGCAAAATAAGCAACCATTAATTAATGTCTTAACAGACAGAATACACACAAATGTGGCCACAGCAAAAAGATTAGAAATGTTCGAAGATGAATGGATTATAATAGAGAAATTAGCCGACGTCTTAAGACCAGCATTCACTTATACTGATGTACTATGATATAAAACGAATTCTCCAACTTCTGTTGTTCGTCCAATGGTTAACTTCTCAATAAAAAATCACTTAAATGAGGCACCCGACGACATCGATGTGATCAACGAATTTAAACGTACTACAGTGGAAGATCTTAGAAAGAGATTTCAGTTTTCCAATAGCAACATCGATTATATAACGCCAAGAATGATAGCGTCTTTCTATTTAGAAGTTAAAATTTTAACGATTTAGCCGATCCAGAAACTTTTCAAAATCCTGAACCTATGATTAATCGATCTAAACTGGACTTTTTCTTTAAGAAAGCTGTGACGCCAACAAATGATTTTAACCACCAATAGAATTCAAATATAGCAGATATATATACATATCTTTCAAAAATTGCACGAAAATACTTATCAGTACCAGCCACTTCGGCCAGTGCAGAGCGCTGTTTTTCAGCGGCCGGAATTATAGTTACCGCTAAGAGCTGCTCCTTATTACCTACTAATGTTAATATGCTAATTTTTATTAATAAAAATAAAAAAATATAGAATAAAATATTAGGTTTATTATTTGAGTCATAAATGGGTCTTTTGGCAACCTTTATCGAATTTCAAATGAAAAATTGTAGGCCATAAATGGTGTTTTAACCCTCTTTTCATATCACGGACTACACCAAAGGATACCATTAGCCTCGTCGTTGCCGTCCTCTATCGATTTTCGAAATAAAAAAAAGCGTCATAAATGGAGTTTTACCCTTTTTGCGGGACACGGACCACACTAAAGGGTACCATAAGCCTTCAAATATTGTCCGCTATCGATTTCCGTAATAAAAAAATTGGGTCATAAATGGGTTTTGGACTCCAAAGGGTACCATTAGTCTTCTAATGATGTCTGTTATCGATTTTCGGAATAAAAATGCGTGGGTCATAAATGCGTTTTTTGTCCCCCTTTTAGGGGTCACAGACCACACCAAAGTATACCATTAGCCTTCTAATGATGTCTGCTTTCGCTTACGGAAATAAAAAAAATTGGATCATAAATATGTTTTTGATCCACTTTTGGGGGTCACGGACCACACCAAAGGGTACCATAAGCCTTCTAATATTGTCCGCTATCGATTTCCGTAATGAATAAATTGGGTCATAAATGGGTTTTGAACTCCCTTTTGGGGATCACGGAGCACACCAAAGTGTACCATTAGCCTGCTAATGAAGTCCGCTTTCGAATACCGAAATACAACTTTTTGGGTCATCAATCAAATATTTAAATTAAATATATATTTAAAATTATAATAAAAATAATAATATAATAAAATGTTTATTTTAAAACCACTAATACTTTAACAGCGCACAGTGGTCCAAAATTGAAAAAAAGCTGGCCAAAATTCTAAAAATCGTCAATTTTGATTAAAGACAAGTAAACGTTCAATGTGTGATTCAAATTCTATTTTATATTAAAAATCCCATTTTTTAAAAATAAAGTTAGATTTTTTAGCAAAAGCAATTATTTGCAAAATTTAAAAACATTTGGCAGCAAAACTGCATTAAAAGTTTAGGATAACAATTCGGAACACTTTAACTTTTAACAATTTACTTTTTGTTTTAGAGGCTAATATATATTGTATGATATCTTATTGGTTCTTTAGACTAGTTCCGTTTTATGTTGTATTTTAATTTCTTAAAACATCAATTTATATAGTTATCATCAAATAATATGAATAGTATATTTACATTAGCAGTAATCTTAAAATCAAAACACACTAAAACATACATTTTTTTAATGAAAAAAGTACTTTAAGATTTCATATCTGAAAAAGAATATTTTCGAATATAATTCTTGCACACATTTATGGCCTGGAATGTTTATAAGTAAATTATAATACTATTGCTTGCATTCTAATTTAAAAAAAGTATTGAGTTTTGGCGGATCCGAAGATAGAAGCAGTATATCAAAAAATATATATATTTATATATCTATTATATTTTTTGTCATAAATAAGATTATATGTTTTGAATTAATTTTTTTTTTCTAGCGTCTTCTGCTTACATCGTGAACGTTGAACACATTATTAATTTTGATTTAATATAATTATAACCTCAGATCAGATCTCACAATAACATTTTGATTTTTTTTATACAAACTGAATAAAAATAAAACAAATTAGTTGACGTTTTTTTATTCCTTTTCTCTTGTACTTTTGCTTGTAACTACTTTTTGTACAAAAAAACAGCATATTTGTAGTAGAGGCATTCTGTTTCAAATCGGACGGATTTCGTCAAAAATATTCAGTTGCACTTTGGATTTGCTTACATTTTTTTATGGATTGTTTATTGAAAATAAGCTTACCCATTTTTTTTTACTTTTTGCCAATAGGTGTGAAAATACAGGGTGTTTAAAAATATTATTATATATTATTATTTAAAAATATGAAAATATGACGCATAATCTCAGTGAAATAATATGGTTGCGAAATGATCGCGACAATCATACCATGCACTTTACAATCATAGATGGTTGTCACAATCATATTATATTTCAACAATAATAAAGTCGCTATAATCATATTATAGTAGATAATTTATTATAATAGGATTGTCTTTCAGAAAAACCAAAATATGGGTGTAAAGAACCATTATATAATTACGATATCGACTGCCACGAACAAAATATGGTCAATACCAATAATACCATGACATTGACTGATTATAATATAGTAATTTATTATTTACAACTATATAATTCTCACTTACTGGTATTTTTACTGAGTACTCACTTTCCTACTCTCTTACTCACTCTCTTACTCACTCTCTTACTCACTGTCTTACTCACTTTAAAGTTGGCTATGGCGTTGTGTGATAAAACTCTTACATGAATTCTTAAGAAAGTGTCCATAATAAAGCGTAAAGCGTTTTTGTGCAGTCCGGCCAAGCAGTAATGCTGTGCTGTGTGCGAAGCTTTTTGCATGCGTTAAAACTTTTACACAGGTTCTTATGAGCGTGCGCACAGTCAAGCAGTAATGCTGTGCGGTGCGAAGCTGTAATACGCTGTTATCGCAAGCAGAGTTCGGAAATCCTCACTTACGCTCACTCAAACTCATGAGTTTTGCAAAATATTTTTTTCTCGTTGCTACTCACCTCATGAGTGAGTAGCCAGAAAATATACGGCATACTCACAACTCATAAGAGTGTCGCGTTTTGTGAGTAGAGATTTTGAAACTCACAAGAGAGTTTTGCGTTTCACCTCTCCATCCGCATTACACATGAAAGAGTGCAACAAGAAAACTCTAATTTTTCGTCAACTCATATTTGTTCAAGGACAAAGAGAATGCGTTGATCTACTCACTGTACAGGCTTGCAAAGTGTAACATCATTGTTGCCATTTCTGTTGGAATCTTCCCATCTGTGGTATTTTTGAAATGTTGTGTAAAATTATATAAATGATATTGTTTTTTTGGTATAACTTTTTATATGTACAAGATAAAATATTTATGTAAAAATGTGGGTTGTAAAATTTTCTATGCATCATTTTATGAGATATCAACCAATTACATTTTTACCGAGTTTTCAATAAGGTGGTCAAAAAATGTGGGAAAAATGGTTTGCAAATATCTCGCGTTTTAAATTACTAAGTATTATAACAAATAAAAGCGAATTAAAATCAATCATTTTTTCCCTGCTATAATCATATATAACAAATATTAAATCATTTTTATTATTCTTTGCTGGATATCATGATTAATTTTTGGTAAATTTATACGTATATGACATGATTTTTAAAACAGTGACGTCATTATGTATATATAAATATACATTATCTACAATAAAGGCACATTGAAGTTTTCGTGTCACCCTGTATATATCGCATGACAACAGCTAGACGCAACAGAGCAGCAAAACACTGCTTGCAACACAGTACAGCTTGTACAAAAAAAAGTTCTCGAATAAAAAGATCACAAGCTTGGATGCTGTCTTGTTATATTCGCATATGTTTGTTGTTTGTATATGCAGCGATCAGTGTTGACAATCTGTCTTGATATATTTCTAAAAAAACGCTAAAAAATGCAAATATAAATATTATTTAATATATTAACATTTATATCAAATTTTCTTCTTTTTTTTATTCATTATTTAGAGATTATAAAGTTATTAAAATACATTAAAAATATGTAAAAAAAAATCCCGTATTGAGATTGCACAATGCAACATTTATATTTTGATTTCGCGTAAATTGGAAAAACGTGCATTTATAAAAGAGAGTTTATAAATTAATGAAAATATGGGGAAAAAAAGAAATATTCTTTAATATTCTTAAATATTGACAGTTAAAAAATTAAGTTCTGAAGTTTAAAACTAATTTTAAACAAATTTAAATTCAAAATATTTTTTTCCGAACAAGCACGTTATAATGGTGCATATAAATGCTGGACTTCACAAGTCGTCATCATGATGTTCGCTTTAAATAAAACAAAAAGTATTTTTTTGTGACTCTTAATTCATAGACGGAAGACGGATCATTTGGGATTTATCTTAAATAACTTCTTCCATTGTGCTATTTCATTCATAAAATCAGACCTGTCCATGTTTTGTTATCGATAACATTCGATGACATTCAATCACATTTAAACTCAAATAATTATAAACAGCAATTTCGAAACTGTTGAGATCGCTGAATGCAGCCAATGTTAATCGGGCATTATTTATAAAATAAAACATTTTAAGTTTCAAGGCAACACCGTTTCTGGCAACACCGCTTACTCGTTGCATACATACAAAAAATGAGCACCATGTTTATACAATTTGGCCTTGTACTTTTATGAGTATGACATATGCGTGATGAGAAAATTAAATGAGTTGAAGACAGCACTCATGAGTAGTTAAGTTTTTATTCTCCGATGATTATCCATTTATGAGTAGAGAGTAAGTCGAATTTTTTTCTCTTACTCACTCATGTCGTGTGTTCTAAAATTAAATGTGTGCTTTCTCACTTATGCGGATTATGCATGAGTGAGTCATTATGTGTATTCATTTATGTGACTTTCCGAACTGTGATCACAAGCTCATCGCAACAAAACTCTTCTGATCACTTTTTCGCGCGTTTGCTTGCGTTTTTGTGGATTTTTGTGTTGATTATTTTAAAGAATTTCGATTTTATTATTAAGTTGAATGAAAACAAAGACAAAAAGAAACCCTATTCATAATGTTTTTTTAGTGCTATTTGAACTTAGTTTGTGGTTTAATTTTTGTTTAAAGTCAAAATGGAATTTTTCAGTGAACCTCTACAGTCTTTTAATTAACCTACTAATGTTGATGGGTTAAAATATTTGATAGCAAATTTTATCCCAACATTTTTCAACAATTTTCTGCCGCTCACAATTTAATATTTGTTTTATATTTTTGTACACCATACCTACATTAAAAATTAATGCTCAAGTGCACATTGTTTGCTACTATTTATATTCATATACATTTTCTGAAACAATTTTTTTAAATTCTGCACATCTTATCTTTTGTCTTGATCAGTGTTCATTAGAAATTGTTCATTAGATATTCTAAAGTCGTTTATTTTAAAGAGAAGTGTACCAAAGGAAGTTTAAATTAGCATTGAAAAACTGGCCCGAAATATATTAACAAAAATAATTAATGTAGAATAACTCAAATCGATAATTTTTGTCTATATTTTTGTTTCGGAAACAAATATCAATTTTTCACAACTGAATTGTTGGAGGCAAAAGCTGGAAAGCATAGCACTTCCATTGCTTTACTATGCGCACACAAACGCTTACAAAAACGCTTCAACAGTACAGCTCGAAAAAGCTTCGCACACAGTACAGCTTTACTGTTTAACCGTGCGCTCGGCCTTAAATAGAGCATACTTTTCTCATTACGTCGCAATCATGTAATGATATGTCAAATTGGTGCCATATGTATAAAATAATAAATTTAAATAAAAATTGATTAATTAAGCATGTGTCTTATTTATAATTTGTTTTCAATCCACTTTTTTATGGATAATCATAGCATAATAATATGATCATTATGGCTATATGATTACTGGTCACGTAGGACCATAGTATGGTTGTAAGAAATCGCAATACGGTGACGTTGTGTGGATCATAATATGGTCACTGCAACCATAGCATGTACGAAAGCTGGATATGGTCACTGACAACCATATTATGGTTGTGTAGAATTATAATATTGTCACTGCAACCATAGTATTGTTATATGAAATCTGAATATGGTCACTGACAACCATAGTAAGGATGGTTGTACGAAATCTGGATATGGTCACTGACAACCATAGTATGTCTGGGAGAATTTGTTATAAGGTCATTGAGGACCATATAATATGGTCACTGAAGACCACAGTATAGTTGTGGGAAATTGGAATACTGTCACAGAGGATCATATTAAGGTTGACAATATTGTCATTGAGGATCATAGTATATGATTGTCTACAACCAAACTCCCCTCTTAGTATGCTGACCTTCAAAGGTGATCACCACAACCATGTTTTTTTCTCTGCGTATAGACATTTTTAAAAATTATATAACTTTGCATCTGTGCTTCGTATAGAGTCATGTTTGTTCTCTTTTTGAAGGTAATAGAATTTTCTTTATAATTTTATTCAAATTTAATATATTTTTCATTATCGAGTAACTATTATAGGCCATTAAAATGTTTAAGGACATTTTACTAAATGAGAGGTTTTTTTTTAAAATTAAGACTATAATTTTCCTCGTTAAATTCTATACAAAGAATATTCTTTTGTTGAGTGGTAATTTGTGCACATCTATATGAAAACAATTTTTTTTTCAAACGACTGTGCGCATAAGCTTCTTTTTTATGTATTTTGACTGATTTGTCAGTATAATTAACCAACTCTTTGACCAACTTATAGCCCACCCAATGTCATCGGTTCTCTCAACTGCTTATAATTAAAACTAAAAAAAACATTTCATTCAGTAAAATGTCCTTAAACATTTTAATTGCCTATAATAGTTACATGTTAATGAAAAATATTTTAAATTTGTATTACCTTCAAAATGAAACCAAATTGACGCTATACGATGCATAGATGCAAAGTTATATAATTAAAAAAAAGGTACACACAAAAGAAAATTTGTGTAATTTTACGATCATAAAGCGAGCCAACTTGTTTCCTCGCTTTATAGTTGCATTTTTAAACACGCGTATCAAATTGATTCTCTAATGTTTAAATTTAAACTTTAAGAATCAACAATATGTGTGTAAAATTAAACATTTAAATGTGTAAAATTACTCTATTTTGGTGTGAAACTTTTACATAAAATGTGTAAAATTAAACATTTCTAAAATTAAATATGTGTAATATTAAAAATAAAATGTTTAATCTAAAATTCTAAAATTAAATATGTGTAATATTAAACATAAAATGTTTAATATGAACGGGGGTTGCGTTTCCGAAATGTTTAAGTATAATTTTGCTCTGAGAACATCAATGCATTGATTTTTGAATCATCTTTTTTGATTTTCTTTATTATTTAAATTATTTTTATAATCAAAATCAGAAAAGTAAATGCATTGATGTCCGCAGTATTTCATGCACACAAAGCAAAATGATACCCGTCCATTTCGTTCAGAACCTAAAAATAAAAGAAATGTTGTTAAAAAAGTAACAAGAACACTTTAATATAATAATAATAATAATTTGGCGCTACAGTCCTGTTTAGAACTTCGGCCGAGCTCTCTCACCATTTTGAGCTGTGCGTGTTATATTTGTACTCAAATTGGTGGGACCTACAGTTTATTGCCGAATCCGAACGGCGGGTGAGAGCTTTTCATAGGCAATGTTTTACTCTCGTAGGTTTGCCATTTACTGCCGAGAGGTAGCGCGGTATAGAAAAATGTTTCTATGAAAAGATGTTGTTAGCCCCAGTCCAGACTTGAACCGGTGACCTTTCGGCTCGCAGTCCAACGCACTAACCACTGAGCTACCGCGGCTACGGCTACACTTTAATATTCATGAATAAAAAATTCATATACAAATGTTTATAAAACCATTGTCGTCTGGTTTATATTTGAGTGATGTCCATTGATTATAGATCTCTTTACTGCAAGCTAGTTTTATTAGAATAAATAAGCATGGCTTGGCGTCATTTTCACTACAGACTAATTGTCGCAAGTTTCAACAAGATGTGCTTAAAATTCAAAAAAGCTTGTGTAAATATAAACAAATGATGTGAAAATTTAATACGCGTGTCTAATTTTAAACATGTACACGTAAATAGTACACGTAAATAGTACACGTAAATAGTACACGTAAATAGTTGTAACATTAAACAATAATTGTCTAAATCGTTTTTTTACACACACATATACGCATATATGCACACAATGCGTAAATTTTCACTAAATAATACACACTTTTACGTAGTAATTTTAAACTCAGTTTTTAGAGTGTATATGCGTCCTATTTGAAAAAGACTGCGTCAGTAGCATAATTAGCATTTCTATGCTTTCTATGGAACTCATACCGTAAAGATGAGCCGTCAAATATGCAATTTATTTTTTGGTCAATAAAATGCGCTAAAATTATGCTGTTTTATGGGTTAAGACACAAAAATGGTAACAATTATCGGTGTTGCAAGTGTATTTTGTAGAAATAAAAAGTAAACATTCTAAACTTTATTTTGATACCAATTGGCCTGGATAGGTCAGAATAGCTAACAAAGATTTATTCGACTAAACTTGGAAAATTTTTAGATTTTGTTACAATAAATTGTTATTTTATAAATATTTACTAAAAGTATTGCAAATATTTACAAGAACTACTTTTATGATTTACTAATCAAAATATTTCAAAAATAAGAAGCTGTTCATTAAAACATTATTAATTTTTTTAGTTTTTTCGTCAATTTTTACAACACAAATTTTATGCAACTTTGGTGATTTTAAGAAAAAAAAAAAAAAAAAAAACTATATTTTTTTTTGCTACAAAATAGTTTCTCCAGATTTGAAAAACTATATATACATATATAAAAAAGGACTTTTTCAGAAAAAAAAACCACGCCGAAGCACAGTGTGAGATTTTCACTATTTAGCTAGACAATTTTATATATTTTTAATTTGACAAATATTTAAATGAGGCATGATAGCGAATTATCCCCATAACAGGAAAATGTAAAGAAATGTTTCTTTAATGTGACACAATGCACATCGTCGAATGATAACACTGTTCTAAAGGATTTTAATCTGGATTTTAATCTCGACACACTTTCTTTTTGATTTTTTTTCTAAAACTAATATCTGAACACATATTTTTTTGCCAATTATCCGTAGAGCAAGGTTTATATTTTAATTTGTGATATATTTTTGCACCTGCAACATGTCGAAATCGTGCGAAACTTGCAATATAAAGTACCAAAAACGTCCTTGTTTGAACTTTGACTCGATATTTTGCAAAATTTTTGCACCTGCAACATGTCGAAATCGTGCGAAACTTGCAATATAAAGTACCAAAAACGTCCTTGTTTGAACTTTGACTCGATATTTTGCAAAATCTCGACGTATAGGAAATTCTGAGTACGCAGTAAGAATCAAGCAGACCGAAATCAACCAGAAAGGATAGGTTTCATTCCAGACTAGGCCAAAAACTCACAATTTGTATAACAGTGTATCAATTTGCTTACAACTACTTTGGCAAAATTTTGAATTGATGCAGTTTTTGAATTTCTTGCTTTTGCTTATTTTTTCAATGCACATAGGGGCGGATCGAAATTTTTTCTCAAAGTTGAAATAGGGCTTCAAAGTAACATTGTGGTGCTTAATGGTGATCATTTGCAAGAACAAGACAAGAAATGGTAATCTTGTTCTCGCACGCTAAGTCTTGCTCTTGTTCTTGCATAGGAACACATGATCTTTTTCTTGGTCTTGTTCTTGCAATACCTTTCTTGCTTGCTTTTTAAATTTTAAATAAAAGATCTACAACAAATATCTTAAGCTGCATATTACTTATGTTAACGAATAGAATTTAAACACCAAGGGCCGTTTTCACAATGTTCGGTTATGTTAAAATTTATTTGTAGGTTTGTTAACTGGCAGATAGCCTAACTTTCAGAATAAAGTTTCCGTTAAATATTTTCATTTTCATCAACACAAATATTTAACTTCCGGTTAGAACGATATTGTAATAGATTTTCTGTCATATCTGGCAACTAATTGACATAAATAAATGAATTCAAATTTAATTTTTCAAATTTAAAATTTCATGAAATGGTGAATTTGTTTCCCGTCATATTCGGATATTGCGACGACAGATTTGCAATGGCAATAGACCATTTCGCTAATATTTCTATTGCCATTTACCTTATGATATTTTGCGACATTGCATTTTGGTATTTCGGGAAAAATTTTATGCAGAAATTGCAGCATAATTTTTTCAATGGATTGTCAAAATCTGTCGGTTATAAACATAACGGAAACATGTTGTATCGGTTAAAGTATCTGCCGGTTAAAGAAAATTTAAACGACAAACAGACATAACAAATAATTGTGAAATCGAATTTTGCGCAAACTGATGGTTAAAGTGAAAGTAATATTTAACTAGATATTGTGAAAACGGCCCTAATTGTATTGAAGTTACTTATTTTCCATATTTTCAATTTCTTCAAAAAAAAAAAAATATTTTTTTTACTAACAAAAAAAAAATACAATAACATAAAAATTTTAATTATATTTTAACATGAATTAACTAATATAAAATAATTGTATAAATCAAGGATTGAAACCGTAACCGAAACCGATATCCATTTAAAACCGTTTCATTTTTAAAACCGAAACCGTAACCGAAACCGTTATACGAAAATCTGAAATAAACCGATATCCAAAACCGATATAAACGGTTTTGGTTTTATACCGGTTTAATACGGTTTTTAAAAAAGTACAAAAAGAAACAGAAAAACATATTTTATTTTATATAGACGATCTTAAGTAAAATGTCATTAATTAAAATTTGGAGTTCCCAAAATAAACATTTTTGGTTGTACAAAAATTCACATGTTGTTTTTTGAGAAACGATATTTCCAAAACAACGGTATTTGGTCTAAAATTTGTTTTTTGTTTCATTAATCGAATTAACAACAAAACACCAGCAACTCCAAGCAAAATTTTTACGTTAAAAAATGATTCAAATTTTAATAATATTGATTTTTTCTTTATTTTATTAGTAAAATATATAGGGGAGCTTGGGGTAAAGTGGAACAAGTTTTGAAAAGTTCATTTGAATATTTTTAAATTCTTTTAAAGGATCTATTCAATAGAATACCATTTATAAGTCTTCAAATGGATTTTTGACTGATGTTTCAAAACAGCTCAATTTCGGACATAAACAAAACAGTGGTAATGCAAGAAAAATGTAAAAAAAAAGTTTCAAATTATTAACATCTCAGTAACTATTTAAGGAAATACGAAAAATTAAGTGCAAGTTCGACAAGTTTAAACATTTCAAGTATAAGGCAGATATTTGTTTACATTAGTGATGATTAAAAATTTCTTGTTCTTGCATCTTGTTCTTGCATTTTTTTTTTGCAAGAACAAAAACGAGAACAAGATCGAGATTTTGCAAAAAAAAGAACAAGAGCAAGTGATTTTAATGTATTTATTATGTTTTTAAGGTAATAATGATATACAAAATAATTCATGATATTACTAAATATTGAACAACAAGTAACAATGGAAAGCGTGCAAAATATTTATGAACGGAACATTAATGAAGATGTTTTTGTCAATTCTAAAGAATATAAGCATCTTAAAAATAAGGCCTGTGAAGCACTTTTGAAGCGGTAAATAGCTTTAAAAGTGCTTCAAAAGTCGCTTCAAAAAGATTAAACAGACAAAACAATGTTTTTCTCTTTTCTTCGCTACGCTTGTTCGTACATCGATTGTGCATATGCACTGTGCTATGCACATTATTATTTTTGTTTTACTTTTATATATAGTTTTTGTGTTAATTGTAAAATCATGAAGTAATAAAAAATAATATATGAACATTTTACAGTGTGATATATTTAGCTGATATATTGCTTTTTGTGTTTTTCTTTTTTCTCAAATCCGCTGATTCGTTTGAAAGTGCAACAACAACAAAAATGCGAATAAAGCAGCATCCAAGCTTTTGATAGAATTTTTGGCGGGAAATTTTTTGTACCACAAGAGAACTCGTTGTTGTTGCCAATTAGAGAGCTGTACTAGATACATACATGTAGTGTGGTGCCATGCGACTGTTCGTTGTCATGCGTCTGTTTGTTGCCATGCGATGATACGGGATAGCAACGAAGAGTTGTCGTTGTGAAAGTGTGTGTATAATAATCGTAATCTTTATTGTTATATTCTCTTCTTTCTGTTGGTATTCGCTTTGTAGCGTTTGTGTTCGCATGGTGTTCGCAAAGAAAAATGTTACAATGCAAGATATTATTTGAGTTCTCTTGACATACGGTATGTGTAGCATACGGATTTTTTAATCTGTGACGAAAACAGATATGTGCCTATACGAAATATTCCTTATATTTATTGTATTGTAGAACGAAAAGTCACCAAACACATTTTTATGAAAAACTAAATTTTCGAGTTTGTTGATTAATATTATAAAAAGTAATTGATGCATTTTTAAAGATTTACATTTTCTTATCAATTGACAGATACATAAAGAAGTTTGTAAAAAAATATTTAGCATTTTGAAAATGTATTTGGTGACTTTTCGTTCATTTTATTATGGCCTTGAGATTTTAAATTGTCTCGTCAACATTTCATGATTTATACAATTATTTTTTATTAGTTAATTCTTGTTAAAATATAATTCAAATTTTTAGGTTATTGGATTTTTTTATTTGTTAGTAAAATGTTGAAGAAATTGAAAAAATATGGAAAATAAGTAACTTAAATACAATTAGTGTTCAAATTCTATTCGTTTTCATAATTAATATGCAGTTTAAGATATTTGTCTTCGATCTTTTATTTAAAAATTAAAAGATTTAGATTACCATTTCTTGCCTTGCTCTTGCAAATGATCATCACTAGTTTACATATATTGCAGTTCACAGAATTGTTGAAATTTAATTTCTTTGGCTCTTATGGATGAAAATTGTACAAAATTCTTCTTTGCAATTCAGATCATATCTCAGAAGAAGTCAAAATGTTGCTTTTCATTGGTTTGTGGTCACGAAATTTTAAATTATTTTTTTTCTTGGCGTAATCAATTAAATAATTCATATAACACAATATTTTTACTAAAATAACAACAAACATTGTTTAAATTACGTTTTCCACTTTACCCCAATATCATAATTTGAACATAATTTAGCACCATATAAAAAATGTAAAATTATTTGATAAATATGGAAATAAAGAAAATTTATACAAAAACCGAAATCAATACCGAAACCGTAACTTGGAACCGGTATACCGAAACCGTTTCGTTACAAAAACTTAAAACCGAAACCGTAACCGTAACCGAAACCGAAACGCAGAAAAAACCGAAACCGAAATCGAAACCGTTATTCGTTTAGGTTTCAATCCTTGGTATAAATCATGTGATGCTGACGAGACCATTCAAAATCTCAAAGCCATAATAAAATGAACATATCGACGCCCCTTACGAAAACTATTATATATTTTTCCCTTCCGAAAATAAATATGTTAATTTTTGAGGTTCGGAATAAAAGTATGTTATTGTTTTTGATGAGAAAAAAATATGTTTTATGGTTTGCCAGAAACTCTATTATGTTTTTAATATTTCTTAGAATATGCATATGTATATCTGTGTATCTACGAATATAAAAATGATTCAAATTTTGCAACGAAGATTGGAATCTTTTGTTGGACATGAATAATTGGGGCCTTCATATAAAATCTGTACATATTACTGCATTGTAATAAATATTTGTAATCGTTTAATAAATACCATAGACCATTAGGAACTTAAATCAGTCATGAAATTAAACCTAAATTCAATGTGTCAGTCTAGATTAGACAATAACCAATTACCTCGAAAATCCTAAAAATGGACATGTCTTACGGTACTAATAATAATCATAATACTAGTTTAGCGATACAGTTCTGAAGAACGTAGGCTGAACAGTCTCACCATTTAAACATGTTATATTTGTACTCAAATAGCGGAACCTACAGTTTAACGCCGAATCATAACTTTTCATTGGTGATGTTTTTACTCTCGAAGGTTATCTACCAAGAGGTAGCGCGGTCAAGAAAAACATTTTCTATTTATTTTTTTTGATGTTGCATTCACAGGTGTTTGAACCAGCGGCGTTTCGGCTTGTATTCCCTTACACTAACTTTCTGCGCATATTTTATATCATTATAGCGTAATTATTTTAAATTTTCTCAAACAAATTTTACAATATGATTTTGAAAAAATCTATTTCAATAAAAAGCTCCAATTTTCGTCTTAAAATATAAAACATAATATTTTCCACAGAAAACTGTTTGTTGTACTAATTTTCTGTGTAATTTTGAAAACATTATAATATTCGTCATTTAAGTAGAAATGAAATCGTATTCGTTTAAAAGTGATATATACTTTTTTTCGTAAGACAATTTCAATATAATATTTGTCGTAAGGGCGTCGATATACATTCATAAAAATATAAGGAATATTTCGTATAGGCATATTTCTGTTTTCGTCAGGGATTAAAAAAAATCCGTATGCTACACGTACCGTATGTCAAGAAAAGACAAATAATATCTTGCAAGGTAACATTTATATTAGCAAACACAAAATCAAACGATACATAGCGAACACTAACAGAAAGTAGAAAATGCAACAATAACGAATAACGAATTACGATGCGTATACACAGACTTTTACAACGACAACTCTTCGTTGCTTTCCTGTATCATCGCATGGCAACAAACAGACGCACGACAACGGACAGACGCATGACAACAAACAGTCGCATGGCACCACACTACATGTATGAAGTACAGCTATCTATTAGGCAACAACAACGAGTTTTCTTTGTGGTACAACAAATTTCCCACCAAAAATTATATCAAAAGCTTGGAAGCTATGGACTTGGACTATGTATAAAAGTAAAACAAAATAATAATGTGGATAGCACAGAGCATATGCACAATCGATGTACGCACTAGCGTAGCCAAGAAAAGAGAAACAACATTGTCTATTTTATCTTTTTGAAGCCACTTTTGAAGAACTTTTGAAGCTATTTACCGCTTTGAAAGTGCTTCACAGACCTTATTTTCAAGATGCTTATATTCTTTAACCTTGAAACCCAAAAAAAAAAAACACATCTATATTAATGTTCACGTTCATAAATATTTTGCACGCTTCCCATTGTTACTTGTTGTTCAATATTTAGTAATATCATGAATTCTTTTGAATTTCATTATTACCTTTAAAACTAAATAAATACATTAAAATGATAAAAAAAACGCAAGAGTCTTGCTTTCCTTGCATTTCTTGCAGTGTTAGTCTTGCACTTGCTCTTGTTCCTGCATTTCTTATCTTGCTCTTGTTCTTGCAAGAAAATCTCGATATTATTCTCACTGCAAGAACAAGATGCAAGAACAAGAAATTTTTGATAATCACAAGTGGTGCTAGAGTATACCACATAAAATTTGAGTCGAAAAAAATAATGTCCTGTGTACGCGCATTTCAGATTTTTATCGTAATAGACTCTAAAAATTAAATACTGTATCTATTAATGTCCTCCTAGGTTAGGTGTGTCGCAAGCCTCACTTCTCCTGAGAGAAAATCTGAAGACCGTCCTACGTGATTTTGATGCATCATGAATGATCCGGTCTTTGATGCAAATTTTTTCAATTTCGGAAGTTTCCATACTTGATACTTCAAGTAGTGATAAGATGTTCCAACGTTTCTTCTTGGTTGGGCTCGTTGCAGTTTCTGCACCAGTTGTTCGTTAGCAGCCCCATCTTATAGACATGGGGGCCAATGAGACAGTGTCCAATTAAAACCCCGAGCAGTAATCTGCAATCGCTTCTTTTAAAAGATATTAAGTAGGATGACTCCATTTTATTGTAATGAGGCCAAAATATTTTTGCGATTATACTGTTGTTTGATTGTACCCATCTTTCTTCCGCGACGGACATTATGTACTTATCCTGTTTTGGTAAAATAATTGTAAAGGAGCTGGTATGACAAGTGGGTCCTGTTCGACAAGTACTCCGTGTTTTGCGAGTTGGTCTGTTTTTTCGTTTCGCTCTATGTTTCAGTGGCCGGGAACGAAAATTAAATAGACAGTTTTTATGCTTGCCAACTTTTGCAGTGAGGTATAACAATTCTCGACAGTTTTAGAATTGCTTACGTTATTTTCTAGAACTTTAATAGTCGCTTTACTGTCTACGTAAATATTAATTATATTTTTGGTCGACTTTCCGGATAGATGGTCTGTTGCTTTTTGAATAGCTACAATCTCGGCCTGAAAATTGCTGATATGTTGAGTTAGTTTATATGATCAACGCCATTTTCTTGGTTAGAGCCGTCTGTATATACGATGGCAGTATTAGTCTGGTCATCTTCCCATGATAGCCACGATTCTATTGACGGAAATCAAGAAGCCATTAGATTCTTTAAGTCGTAATGCATTAGTTTGGTCATCTTCCTATCATAGCCACGATTCTATTGACGGAAATCAAGAAGCCATTAGATTCTTTAAGTCATAATGCGCAGAACTCTTTGAAAAAAGATCAAATTCACGATACTATTGAGTGACTCTGTTGATGTCATTTTGATAGCTCCAGAAATTCCCACACACATAAGACATTGAAGTGTTTCAACAGGTTTTCTTGTTGACATTGTTTCAAGAGCTTTCCACCAAACTAGAATTTCATAAAGTAGTATGGGTCTTACTATTGAAGTATAAACCCAGTATGTCACCATGGGATCAAGTCCCCTCGTGTGTCCAAATGTTTTTTTTTCATGCATTGTAGGCGTTTTTAATACGTTCGTCGATATTCGCTTTCCAGTAAGTTTTCTATTAAATTAATAGATATGATGGATAGATGGTCTGTTGTTTTTTAAATTGCTACAATCTCGGCCTGAAAAAAATTCTTGTTTAGAAAGTGGTATTTTTATGTTGTTAATGTGAATATCCTTAATTTTAGGGATTTTGTACTTCCCTGTGAAAAAAACTAATTCAGTTTTTTTAAGGTTTATGTTTAGTCCCTTAATTGAGGCCCATCTACATATTACTGCTAGTGCTCCTTCAAGTAGATCGCTCATTTCGTTGAGGAATTGTCCATGCCTTGACTGTGTAGTATGCCTTGACTGTGAAGTGTGTGTAAGATTTTGTTTACCACGAGATTCCAAAGCAGGGGTGACAGCACCCCAAATTGTTGCAATCTTTTTTAAACTAGTATTTTCCCATTTCTGCACATATAACCCGACCACATAGAATTCTATCTACACAGATTTATGTTTACATATGCTATAGTGAGTGCGTCTATTATTGCTTCTTTGGTTACGTTATTGAAGGCTCCCTCTATGTCCAAGAAAGCGGTTATAGGCAATTCCTTAATGTGTAGAGTTGATTCAATAGTTTGGACGTAATGAAAGGCGGTTTCTACAGATTTACCTTTATAATATGCGTGTTGTGATTTAGACAGAAAATGTTGCGGTATATTATCTCTAATATACGAATCTATAATTCTTTCTACTGTCTTTAGAAGACAGTCCTCCTAAAAACTTCATCTGCAATGCGCGAACACTGGACATTATTGTATTCGAATTTTTGTGGTAAACTCTAGCACCGGGATTAAAAAGTTTTAATTCCGGGATTGGCAAAAAATTACTATTTATAAATAGTACTGCAAACGATACGACATAAAATTAATTCCAGAGCTCTCAGTACATACTTACAACACATGAATTAAAATTGAGTATAATATCGTTTAATTTAATCTTGGTATAGGATTAAATTATAGAAATGCTAAATCCAAAGCTTTATATACGAGATGATGCAATGAGATTAAAAAATGATATACAAGTGAAAAAGTATTACTTATAGAAATGTTGACAACGTATTATTATATGTTTCATTTGATTCGATTTAGTTTTAATTTTTTAAAGAAAAAAGAGGTTAAACCCAGTTTTTATTTTTAAAGATATAAAGAAATTCCAATACTTTAATAAAATTTTATAAATTTGGCAAATTTTGATGGATTTAGACTCTTTTTGGATATTTTTAGTATTTTGGATATCATGATAAAAATAGTTTATAGGTATTTAGAACATAGTCAAATTCACGATTGAATTACCAAACATTTGTTAGCGATAGTAATTTTTAAAGTATTGTGTCTTAACCTAATTTGTGTTCTGCTTTTTATACCCTACACCTTTGAGGTACAGGGTATATTAACTTTGTGCATATATTGTAACGCCCCTTAGGAGGCGTGTCCGGTATGGAAAAGTATATATATTCTTGATCAGCATCACTACCCGAGTCCGTTTAGCCATGTCCGTCTGTCTGTCTGTCTGTCCGTCTTGCTGTCTTGCTGTCCGAATACAGAATAACTTGAGAAATACTGATCAGAATGCGATGAAATTTCGTCTCAATATATTTTAGCCAAAAGTAGGAACTAAGTCACTTTTATATAACTCTTTCGGAACTAATAACTCGAAAAGTATGCAAGTTATAGTTATAAAATTTAAAAGGTATTGTTAGAATTCACCTAAAAATATGTGGTCCAAAAATGGGCGTGATCCGCCCTCTTTTTTTTTCATTATTTCCCGGGTTTTCATAGTGGAAATTTGATCCGTAAATTATTGAAATCAAATCTATGAAATATTAGCCTTTCAAAATTTTAAATATAGGCGTGGTCCGCTTAATTACATTTTTCAATTTTTTTTTAGTTTTTTATACTTTATATAATTTTATAATTTATGGGGATATAAGACGTAAATTTCTGATATATGAATAATATTCTGAGGGTAAATATCCCCACCAAAGGTGTAGGGTATTCCATAGTCGGGCCCGACCGACTATAAAAATCCGCCCCATGTGACCGAACTTACCCATGTGACCTAACTTTCCCAACTCGTTTTTTATAAAAATAATCCAAAAAAAATATTATTAATTAATATTGCTGAAGAAATCTTCTAAAGATTACCATGCGTATAAAATACACACATTTTAATTTGGTTTTCGACGAAGAAATATTCTAAAAGCAAATTTAAAAATATAGAAAACTGCCAGAAATTTAGTAATTTTTATCGTCCAAACCAATCTCTTTAAACTAATTTCTTTTTAATATTATATCATAAATGCTAAAACAAAAACTAATATAAGTCCAATCGTGGTTTGAGTATGGAGTTAAACAAAGATTCTTGAAATTTTCTGGTAGTTTGCTCTAATCCAGGGATTTCAGGATTGAAAGTGCTTCATTAAATTGCTCGAAATTGTATTCCTTATCTGCCACTCAATGCATTTTTCAAATTTTTGTTGTTTTATTTGTTGGTACAAAGCACCCTATTTGTTTCGACTGAACCTTGAGCACGTTAAGATAATATTTTATATTTTTTTGTTATTTTATTATTTTAATTTATTTTGTTTTTTGTTCATACATTTTATTTAATATACACTCATGATGTTTCTGCTATTTGTTGTTGATCGATGTTAACTACCTGCGCGCGTTTCTTTGGATTTGAAACAAATAAGAAAAAGATTATTTATATATATACGAAATGAAATACGAATTAAAGGTCATGAACTGTATATATCTTCATCGACTATGGACGCGTCGCGACGAGCAGTGAAAATAATAACTGCCCGTCAGTGAAATAATCAATAATAATCAATTTATATAATGGTCAAAATGGTTACAAATGCGCAAAATACCTACCCCCTACATACTTTATGTCCACTTTTCTGTACTGGTTCTTTTATTTTCTCGCTTTACCAGGGATGGAATTGGACATGTCGTGGAGGCTGTGCTGCTGAATATGTTACTTCAATGAGCGCAATTCATAACAAATATGGATGCATTTATTATGTTAGTTTCGCACAAAATATGCGATTTATATACAAGAAGAATAGTTTATAAATAGAATGATTTTTTCATATATATTATGAAAAGTGTCTCAATTAACGGCATTCATTCCATTTATAAGAAACATTTTTTCTGTGTGCCCTTAGATATATCACAGAACTGATGTTCAAGATTCAGTCCTCAGTCGGTAACAATGATACCAGTCGCAGAACATGTATAATGATTACGAATTGTCTCTTTCCTGAATACCTGTGGACTAGAACAGTGACAAGTTGTCTTTACACCAGTCACGTGATAGTTATTTTTAGTGCAATTGACACTTCTTCCCCCAGGATGTTGCCTGTATACACCAGTGTTGCCATCACCCAACGGCCAAATATGGCTAAAATTTCTAAAAAAATTGCTAAAAATGGCTAAATTATATTTTATTTAATACAAAACACGAAATTAAGAACTTTTCGGTTAAGTGCTTCATTGTACCTATGTACCTCATATACCTATGAGGTACAGGATTTATTAACTTTGTGCATATATTGTAACGCCTCTTAATAGGCGTGTCCGGTATCGAAAAGTATATATATTATTGATCAGCATCATTACCCGAGTCCGTTTAGCTATGTCGTCTGTCTGTCTTGCTGTCATGCATAATATTATAATTCATATTAAAATATGTGGCACAAAAAATGGGAATGATTCAGATTTTCTTTTTCATTATTTCCAGGGTTATCATAGTAAAAATTTGAGCCGTAAATTATTAAAACCAAATCTATGAAATATTAGCTTTGCAAAATCTTTAACAGTTGTATACACATGTTTCTTAGCGTATATACATAATTCTCACATGTTATAATTGTTAAAAATGTACCAATTGAATAATTATGTGAATACCTAAGAAGCTAAAATTATGATTTGAAAATGTCTTGTTTCTGTTGATATACATATTGTATATTATAACTCCACAGTCTCTACAAAGTAATCATTCGATTCATTAAGCATGCTGAATAGCCTGAATTGTTTACGTTGCTTATTGTTAGTATATATACTTTTATTGGTTTTGTTTGGTATAAATAGTGTAGTGGGTATAATAGGTGATTGGAATCTGATTGTTTTATTGTTTGCGGCATCCGCAGAAATATAGGTACGTATGCCATCTGAGTTTCCTGCCCGAGGTGTGCGTCCAATTGAACAGTGGCTGGATTACGCAATGTTATAGAATAACGTTCAGAGTGATTTAATTTGTTTATTGATAAATTTATATGTTGATAAATAAAGAGAAAATCATTCGAAAAACTTAATTGCGGATATATTATAAAAAACAAATATAATTTCAAAAAAAAAAAGAATTTAGGAGCGACTCTAATAGAGCGTAAAGAACATATTTTATTATGGAAATATTTGTTCTATTTGATATATTTTTAATATATACCTACATTCATACATATGTAGGTGGTAATTTGAAATTAATGCTTGCAGTATATATTCAGTTATACATTAAAATTATACTCTATTGGATTGTACTATGTCAGCCAACCTTATAGATCAATGAGATAGTTATTTAAACCGGGCGCTTTTTGATAAAAATTGTCTCTAATGACTACTATTTTATCAACTTTGAAGCAGGGATTGAAACCGTAACTGTAACCGAAACAGATATCTATTTAAAACCATTCCTAAAACAAAAACCGCAACAGAAACTCTATATTAAAATTATTTCTTTTTTCTCCTCATCGCCGCACCATCTGCAAGTCTCGTTGGCTTCACATTGTCATTTGCTCAGTATTGAGTCTATTGCGCAGTGTCCTGTGAGAACTCTCGTAAGCAGTCGGATGGAGTATGTTGATAGTGACAGAAGGAGTCAAGAATTTGGTTCTGTGAAATAGCACCTAACGCAAAAATGCCTAACAAGAAAAATGAAATAAAGCTTAACATTGTACATATAAAGTTATGAGTTATTGCACATGATGTAACACCTAAACATTAAGTGTTATTTCATCAAAATTAGGATTAATTTCATTTTATTTTTTAGAAGTAATTTCATTGTGTAATAACCGCGAAAATATCATAAATGAAATAAGCCCTAATTAGGATTTAATTCATATTGTTTTGTTAGGAGTTAATTAATTATAGTTAGGAGTTAATTTACTTTTATTAAATTTGCTAAATTGAATATTTTGTATGTTTCGTACCGAAATTTTATAAAATAAACTCTTTTTTATTATTCCTAAATGTTAGGGATAATAAACAATAATAGGCATAAATAACAAACACACTACAAACTTTCGAGTGCCGTTTTATGTAATACGTAACGTTTTAAGAAAAGTGCTATCGAAATTGTATGTCCTTTAAAGCCAATTAAAAACGAGTTGGGAAAGTTAGGTCACATGGGTAAGTTCGGTCACGTGGAGCAGATTTTTATGGTCGGTCGGGCCCGACTATGGAATACCCTACACCTTTGGTGGGGATATTAACCCTCAGAATATTATTCATATATAAGAAATGTACGTCTTATATCCCCATAATTTAAAAAATTTATATAAAGTATAAAAAACTAAAAAAAAAATTTGAAAAATATAATTGGGCGGACCACGCCTATATTTAAAATTTTGAAATGCTAATATTTCATAGATTTGATTTTAAAAATTTACGGATCAAATTTCCACTATGAAAACCCGGGAAATAATGAAAAAAAAAGTGGGCGGATCACGCCCATTTTTGTACCACATATTTTTAGGTGAATTATAACAATTCAATTTAAATTGTATACCTATATCTTGAATACTTTTCGAGTTATTAGTTCCTAAAGAGTTATATAAAAGTGACTTGTATGGGTGGTGGGCGTGTCCGTTGACCGATTTGGCTCATTTTCAAACTCCAAACGCCTTTTTAAAAAAACGGAAACTACAGAGAAACGCACTAAATTTTCAAAAAAACACAAAATAGAAAAAGCGCCTAAAATGCAGAATATTTGCGGCTTTAAAAAGACCACATAATATAGAAAAAGGCGCAAAATTTTCAAAAAAAAAAAAAAAAACAATTAATTTACAGAGTAAATATGCGTCATATTCATTTTTTGTTTGTTTTGATAATTTTGCGCTTGTAAAGCCGATAAAATACTGTAATTTATGCGCTGTTTTAATTTTGATTGTTATTTGAATAGTTTACGCCTTTTTGAGCTTTTCTCTCTTTCTCGCCTTTGTGTAAAAATTACTAACTATTCCAGATTACTAATATTCTGTAAATTACCTTTTTAATTGTTCGCTTTTTTTTAATTTTGCGACTTAAAAAAAACTTTTTGACATTTTAATCTTCGTTAAAATTGCACAAAATATCGGGTAACTTTTATTTTAAAGTTGACTTTAAATTGTCTACGAATATGCGGCATTGTATTTTGACAAAGATTCTGAAGAATACACTAAGAAAAAAGTGACGTAATAAAATTAAATAAAATTTATTTAAATTTGATTTAAATACTTTTGTAATAAAAACGTAATACTCCATACAAAAAATATTACGCGCGTATTTAATTTCAAAATAAATTAAAAAGTATTTAATTTTATTAAAAATTTCGAAAAAAAGTAACATAAAATAAAAATTTTATCTGTTCATAATTTTTTTTATATGAAATAAATAGTTTTTATAATACCAATTTACATATTTATGATGTTGTGATTAAATTCAAATGTTATAACCTTAATACAAAGTGATAAAAAGTTTTTATTTCAAATTTTATTAGATACGTAATATATTTAAATAAAATGTATTTACTTCAAATTTTATTACGTACGTAATAAATTTGAATAAAAAGTATTTACATCAAGTTTAAATTAAAAGTATTTAATTTAAATACAAAAGACTCCGGGTGAAAAACGTGTCGAAAAGTATTTCAATTTATTACTTTTTTATTTAATTTTATTACTTTTTTCACTCAGTGTACACAATTCGAGTTTTAAGCAGAGCTCTCGATTTCATACGAGTATTTTCGAGTAGCCCGGGTACCCGGGCGCTCGAAAGCCCGGGTAATACCCGGGTAGTTCAAATACTCGAAAAACCCGGGTATTAAATGTTCGAGCTACCCGGGTAGTTTGTTCGTTCGTTTGTTCGAGCTATTCGAGTAGCTCGTTTGTTCGAGTAGCTCGATGGCTCGTTCGTTGTTCGAGTAGCTCGATCGATGTTCGAGCTTCGAGTAGCTTGTTCGTTCGTTCGTTTGTTCGATTGACGATTGTTCATTTGATCGCTTGTTAATTTGATCGCTTGTTAATTTGTCTGTCCGTTCGTTTGCTTGATGTGGGAGTTGGTCGGAAGTGGTTGGAAAAATGTAGGTGGACAAAAGTGGGCGGAAAGTGATAAAAAGACCGAAAAAAATTGCAGAAATCGGTAGCAGACATCAAGGAAAATCGAATGGTACCACTCTCAGTGGTCCCTGACCCCCAAAAGGGGTCAAAAACCCATTTATGACCCAAAAAATTTAATTTCAGAAATCGATAGCTGACACCGTTAGAATGCTATTGGTACACTTTGGAGTGGTCCATGACCCCCAAAAGGGGGTCAAAAACCCATTTATGACCCAAAATTTTTTATCAAGGAAATCGATAGTGGACATCATTAGAAGGCTAATAGTACCCTTTGGAGTGGTCCATGACCCCCAAAAGGGGGTCAAAAACCCATTTATGACCCAAAAATTTTTATCTCGGAAATCGATAGCGGACATCATTAGAAGGCTAATGGTACCCTTTGGAGTGGTCCAGGTCCCCCCAAAGGGGGTCCTGGACCACTCAAGGTGGTTCGATTCGATTACCCTTGATGTCTGCTACCGATTTCTGCAATCAAAATTTTGTCGGTCTTTTTATCACTTTCCGCCCACTTTTACCCACCCACTTTTGTCCACCCACATTTTTCCAACCACTTCCGACCAACTCCCACATCAAGCAAACGAACGGACAGACAAATTAACAAGCGATCAAATGAACAGTCGTCAATCGAACAAACGAACGAACGAACGAGCTACTCGAAGCTCGAACAACGATCGAGCAATCGAGCTACTCGAACAACGAACGAGCAATCGAGCTACTCGAGCAAACGAGCTACTCGAATAGCTCGAACAAACGAACGAACAAACTACCCGGGTAGCTCGAACATTTAATACCCGGGTTTTTCGAGTATTTGAACAAAAACCCGGACACCCGGGTAATCGAGAGCTCTGGTTTTAAGTGTTTTGAGATCTATATCAAAATGTCCCAAGACAAAAAAAATTAGGCAATGTCGAGAGAGTTTAGAAACATTTTTTCGACATATTTTAAAAAGAGATAGGCGGAGTTTGTATCACAAGCTGTCTGCCCGAACTGTCCGATCCCAAAATATGCCGTGAATCTGTCATTAAAATTCCACAAAATTTTACAACCTGCTATACACTTCCCAAAATATTCCATTTATCTGTGTGTTGGCCGGAAATATTCCTGAAAAATGACATAAATTTTGTCTCGGGGTATCAATATTAAATCGAATTTAAACATTATAGGCGCATAACCATAGACAATTTTAAACATAGATGATTTTGAATTTAGTTTTTAAAAAATATACATATTTTTTGTATATCTTCGTTGTACAACTATTAATATGTTATTATGTTCATGATCCGATAACCCCAGTAACCTCAGGACCCTTTTTAGTTTTAACAACTGAATTCATTTTATACACGAATAATATATAGATACAAGTGTGGGTACCCAAACGAAAAGAAATTTAATCAGGAGTCTATTATACACTTTTGTATTTATGTTTTAAAAAATATAAAATTTAATATTTTATAAAAAAATTTCGCCGGCGGCGCATCTTTGATATAACTTGCCAACGAAATATTATAATTAACTGTTGGGCCACTTCTAGAAAATTTTAAAAAAGCGTTTCAGCGTTTCCTATTCTTTTCAAAATTTTCTTCGTCATTTTGATAAATAATTAAATATTTTTCTCAACAATCAGCATTTCATTTTAATTTAATTTTTTACATAATTACAAATCCTATAGAAAGTATTTTTTTCAAATTTTATTACGTACGTAATAAATTTGAATAAAAAGTATTTACATCAAGTTTAAATAAAAAGTATTTAATTTAAATACAAAAGACTACGGGTGAAAAACGTGTCGAAAAGTATTTAAAGCAAGGATTGAAACCGTAACCGAAACCGAAACCGATATCCATTTAAAACCGTTTCATTTTTAAAACCGAAACCGTAACCGAAACCGTTATACGAAAATCAGAAATAATCCGATATCCAAAACCGATATAAACAGTTTCGGTTTTATACCGGTTTAAAACGGTTTTTAAAAAATAATAAAAAGAAACAGAAAAACATATTTTATTTTATATAGAAGATCTTAAGTACAGGTCATGTTTAAATGTCATTTAATAAAATTTGAAGTTCCCAAAATAAAAATGTTTTGTTGTACAAAAATTCACATGTTGTTTTTTGAGAAACGATATTTCCAAAAACAACGGTATTTGGTCTAAAATTTGTTCTTTTGTTTCATTAATCGAATTAACAACAAAACACCAGCAACTCCAAGCAAAATGTGTACGTTAAAAAATGATTCAAATTTTAATAATATTGGTTTTTTCTTTATTTTATTAGTAAAATATATAGGGGAGCTTGGGGTAAGTGGGACAAGTTTTGAAAAGTTCATTTGAATATTTTTTATATTTTTTTAAAGGATCAATTCAATAGAATACTATTTATAAGTCTTTTAATGAATTTTTGACTGATGTTTCAAAACAGCTCAATTTCGGAAATAAACAAAACAATGGTAATGCAAGAAAAAATGTAAAAAAAGTTTCAAATTATTAACATCTCAGTAACTATTTAAGGAAATACGAAAAATGAAGTGCAAGTTCGACTAGTTTAAACATTTCAAGTATAAGGCAGATATTTGTTTACATTAGTGATGATTAAAAATTTCTTGTTCTTGCATTTTTTTGAACGAGAACAAGATCGAGATTTTGCAAAAAAAAAGAACAAGAGCAAGTGCAAGACTAAGACTGCAAGAAAAGGAAGACTCTTGCGTTTTTTATGATTTTAATGTATTTATTATGTTTTTAAGGTAATAATGATATACAAAATAATTCATGATATTACTAAATATTGAACAACAAGTAACAATGGAAAGCGTGCAAAATATTTATGAACGTGAACATTAATGAAGATGTGTGTTTTTTTTTGTTTTTGTCAATTCTAAAGAATATAAGCATCGTAAAAATAAGGCCTGTGAAGCACTTTTGAAGCGGTAAATAGCTTTAAAAGTGCTTCAAAAGTCGCTTCAAAAAAATAAAACAGACAAAACAATGTTTTTCTCTTTTCTTCGCTACGCTAGTTCGTACATCGATTGTGCATATGCACAGTGCTATGCACATTTTTATTTTACTTTTATATATAGTTTTTTTGTTAATTGTAAAATCATGAAGTAATAAAAAATAATATATGAACATTTTTCAGTGTGATATATTTAGCTGATATATTGCTTTTTGTGTTTTTCTTTTTTCACAAATCCGCTGATTCGTTTGAAAGTGCAACAACAACAAAAATGCGTATAAAGCAGCATCCAAGCTTTTGATAGAATTTTTGGCGGGATTTTTGTTGCCAACTAGAGAGCTGTACTAGATACATACATGTAGTGTGGTGCCATGCGTCTGTCAGTTGCCATGCGTCTGTCTGTGTCATGCGTCTCTCCGTTGTCATGCGTCTGTCTGTTTGTCATGCGTCTGTTTGTTGCCATGCGATGATACAGGATAGCAACGAAGAGTTGTCGTTGTGAAAGTGTGTGTATAAGAATCGTAATCGTTATTGTTATATTCTCTTCTTTCTGTTAGTATTCGCTTTGTAGCGTTTGTGTTTGTGTTCGCATGGTGTTCGCAAAGAAAAATGTTACTATGCAAGATATTATTTGAGTTCTATTGACATACGGATTTTTTAATCTGTGACGAAAACAGAAATAAGCCTATACGAAATAATCCTTATATTTATTGTATATGTATATCGTATAATGTATGTCGTCGTTGTAGAACGAAAAGTCAAAAAACACATTTTTATGAAAAACTTAATTTTCGAGTTTGTTGATTAATATTATAAAAAGTAATTGATGCATTTTTAAAGTTGAAATATCAACTAATAGATTTACATTTTCTTATCAATTGACAGATACATAAAGAAGTTTGTAAAAAATATTTAGCATTTTGAAAATGTATTTGGTGACTTTCGTTCATTTTATTATGGCCTTGAGATTTTGAATTGTATCGTCAACATCACTTGATTTATACAATTTTTTTATTAGTTAATTCTTGTTAAAATATAATTCAAATTTTTATGTTATTGGTTTTTTTTTTTGTTGTCAGTAAAATGTTGAAGAAATTGAAAATAAGTACAATTATTACAATTATTGTTCAAATTCTATTCGTTTCATAATTAATATGTCTTCGATCTTTTATTTAAAAGATTAAGATTACCATTTCTTGTCTTGCTCTTGCAAATGATCATCACTAGTTTACATATATTGCAGTTCACAGAATTGTTGAAATTTAATTTCTTTGGCTTTTATGGATAAAAATTGTACAAAATTCTTCTTCTTTGCAATTCAGATCATATCTCAGGTGAAGTCAAAATGTTGCTTTTCATTGGTTGTGGTCACGAAATTTTAAATTAAATTTTTTCTTGGCGTAATCAATTAAATATTTCATATAACACAATATTTTTACTAAAATAACAACAAACATTGTTTAAATTACGTTTCCCACTTTACCCCAGTATCATAATTTGATCATAATTTAGCACCATAAAAATTATCAAAACCGAAACCGTAACATGGAACCGGTATACCGAAACCGTTTCGTTATAAAAACTTAAAACCGAAACCGTAACCGAAACCGATACGCGGAAAAAACCGAAACCGAAATCGAAACCGTTATTCGTTTAGGTTTCAATCCTTGATTTAAAGTTATTACTTTTTTATT
Source organism: Dryomyza anilis (assembly GCA_951804985.1). Classification (NCBI taxonomy): domain Eukaryota; kingdom Metazoa; phylum Arthropoda; class Insecta; order Diptera; family Dryomyzidae; genus Dryomyza; species Dryomyza anilis. The sequence goes on along the minus strand of OX638131.1, from coordinate 50,583,225 downwards.
TAATTTCATTACTTTTTTCCCTCAGTGTGATAGACATATGGACTGTAGCCGCGGTAGCTCAGTGGTTAGTGCGTTGGACTATGAGCCGAAAGGTCCCCGGTTCAAGCCTGGACGGGGGCTAACCACATCTTTTCATAGAAACATTTTTCTATACCGCGCTACCTCTCGTCAGTAAATGGCAAACCTACGAGAGTAAAACATTGCCTATGAAAAAGCTCTCACCCGCCGTTCGGAGTCGGCAATAAACTGTAGGTCCCACCACTTTGAGTACAAATATAACACGCACAGCTCAAAATGGTGAGAGAGCTCGGCCGAAGTTCTATACAGGACTGTAGCGCCAAACTATTATTATATTATGAACTGTGAAGTGATATTTTGGGAAAAATAAGAAAAATTACTTATTCAAGTGTTAAGCAATTTTTAGTATTGCTTATATTTAAAATATATGGTAATATGTATCTGAATATTTATTTTTTCATAAAAAATAGTGTATTCAGTGTCGAATGGTTGAATTTGAATATTTGTTTATATTTAAAATATTACACTAATTAATAATATACCATGTTTGGATTATTGATGATGATCAAACCATTTTTTTATTTAAACTTAAAGGGAATTTGTATTAATGGGCTTAAAAACCTTTAGTTAATATAAACCAGTTGGGAAGGTTAGATCACATGGGAAATTTTAAAGTAGGTGTAATTATGATAGTTAGGATTATCAAAATTATAGTCGGTCTAAGCCGACTATAAATACCCTACACATATGTGTGGTTACCATTCAAAGTGATATATAGGTCACCAGGGTATACGAATCCTGTAAATAACTACAAACATTCAATCGCTGAGGAATTTCCATTCATTTGATACCCATATTTACAAATGGGTAGGTGTACCGAATTTCGATTTTTTTTTTAATGAACCACAGGTCTTTTCGACGGAAAACATTATTATCACGTACTTGAGCATCATGTCAATATATATTTGACCAAAAAAGTTTACCTAAGCACGTATACATAAAAATTGATCTTTATATGTACATTTTATATGAGGTATTTGAACATAAGTGGTCGGATCATAGGTCACAATGAACCGATCTCACAATGAACTGATTTCGCACATACAGCGTAGGTATATTAGTAATCAAAGTTATAAGTTTCATTTATCTAGCTCTTCAATTTTAAAAGTAGTAGGGATTTCAACAGACAGACAGACGGACAGACGGACAGACAGACAGACAGACAGACAGACAGACGGACAGACAGACAGACGAACAGACAGACGGACAGACGGACATCGCTAAATCGACTCAGGAGGTCATGCTGATCAAGAATATATATACTTTTCCATACCGGAGATGCTTCCTTCTGGGTGTTACAAACGGCGTACCAAACTGAATATACCCTTTCACTCTTAGTGTAGGGTATAAAAATATTTACTGAAAGGGTTAAGAAAACATTAAATAGTAACGAAAGGGCACGGCGCATAAAAATACACAAATCCATTGATATAATTTTTATCCAAAGTGCAGTTCTCGTATTTGAACACTGTAGAGACTCTAAAGTAGACTGATTCAAATTTGTATGAAAAATATAGAACTATTTTTTCTTTCGCTCCGTGTCGACTCTCTGAAACTAGGATCTCTAAAACTGAGAAGAAGCTTTTAATACCCAAAAAAAAGTGGTCCTGTGATATTGCGCAAAGAACTTAAAGGTCATTTTTGAGCTCTTAACGACTATTTTCAATTAAATTATTGTTACACCAAGTATAAAAAGATATCACTCAATTTTATTTTTCTATTTAATTTAAAATCACTTACTGAAATTATTATTTTTTAAACTATAAATTTTTAGTTAACCGTTAAAATTTCATGACTTGCCAAACACGAAAAATTTCGACTTTTTTTTACTATAGTAATTTTAACGGTCGAAATTTTTCTAATTTTATTCTAATGGGTTTAAGAAAACATTTTTGTATTATTGCACATACAATTATCTTTAAAATGTTATGTAACTCTTATATTTTTAGGTATCGAATTATTAGTAAATACTAAAAGTATGCGGTGGCGCTAGCCTAAAAAATAATATATTTTGATTGAAATTTTGTCTCGGGGTATCATAATTAAATCGAATTTAAACATTATAGGCGCATAACCATAGACAATTTTAAACAACTTTAATAATTCGACTTAAAAAATTCGAATTTTTGTATAGAATTTTTTTTTGTATAGAATAAATTGTCAAATAGATGATTTTGAATTTAGTTTTTAAAAAATATACATATTTTTTGTATATCTTCGTTGAATAACTATTAATATGTTATTATGTTCATGATCCGATAATCCCAGTAACCTCAGGACCCTTTTTAGTTTTAACAACTGAGTTCATTTTATACAATTATCTTTAAAATGTTATGTAACTCTTATATTTTTAGGTATCGAATTATTAGTAAATACTAAAAGTATGCGGTGGCGCTAGCCTAAAAAATAATATATTTTGATTGAAATCAAATAAGAAAATTATATAAAGGGATAATTTCCACGATCCACGACAGGAGTTAGATTTTTTTCAAGAATGTAGCTAATATACTCTACTTTTAGAGTGTCAATAAGAATATCGATGAGTTTAAACTTCTTTATATATGGTTTACTAAAATGTTAAAATTTGTTAGACTAAATTTTCACGAAAATGGATTTTGAATTGTAATATCTCTTCAACCTTTGAAGTTATCTGATTGATTATTTTTACGTTTGGTAAATATTTGTATACAATTTAATCTATATAGGGACAACTTAAGGATATAATGCTCACTAAAGGACTCTTTTTGAATAAACACTTTTACCGCTTTTGTTACTATGTATTATGAACCATAACGGTGGACAAATTATGTAAAACTTTTTAAAGTTTTTTTTAGTGGAAAAAATTAATAGTTTAAGCAAAAAAAAAATTACTTTCAACTTATTGTTAAAAAAAAATCAAAAAAACCCAAAAAATTATTAAACCGTGATATCTAATAAAATGTGCCAACGATTTTTTATTTCTTTTGATCTTAAAATACTCGGGAGGGATATCAGAAACATTTTCTTGAATAATTTGGGGTGTGCATCAACTTTTGGTTTGAGAGTGTTTTAGGCAGGAGTGCAGAATTTTACTATGTACTAATAAAACGATATCTAAAAATATAAGAGTATGTATGTGCAATAATACAAAAATGTTATCGCAAACTCGTTAGAATTAAATTATAAAAATTTCGACCGTTAAAATTACTATAGTAAAAAAAATCGACATTTTTCGTGTTTGGCAAGTCATGAAATTTTAACGGTGAACTCAAGGTGTATTTAACAAGGTGAGGAAAGTATAAAAAACTCTTCTCATTTTTTATTTTTCAATTTTAATTTTTTTTTGTCATTCGTTTGAAAATTTTCCTCGTTTCCGGTTGACAAATACGGTTATTAAAATTAAATTTTGTCAAAACAATTATAAAACAAACATCGCGTATAAACTAATACCAAGACCATCTTATTCTGCCTGTGACCAGTTGCGGTAAATAAAAATTTCACGTTTCTCGCGATCTCCAGAAGAAAAAATATGGGGTGCACGAATTTTTTGAACCCGAAGTTCGCATTTATATCCGGTGTACCAAAATTCTGTCCTCATTGTCGCGTGTCTCAAATATATTAATGTTAAATCTACCGCACCAGTAAAGCTGCATCTCAAAAATAGCTACACGATCGTCGAGGCATCACCTGTTCCGGGATTCCCATTTATGCCTCCAACTGCTACGACATCTATTGCTTCAACTTTTGATGTAGCGGTTCAGACATGTCCGTGGCGTGGAACATTCCATATAACCAACATTTTTAAAATGCTAACACCTGACGTAGTTACAAATCGATGAAAAAATTTAACATTTTAATCGTCAAATAGAGTGTGGGCGAGCTTGTTAAAGATTTAATAATTATGAACCGTTGCACACTTGGACGAGGAGAAGGGATACTAAGAAATTGCGAGCATGTGTTATTGAAACGCTACATAACCGATATAACACTTTTGTACACATCAAGGGGTACATCCTCAAAAGTGCGACGCGTCTGAGTGTCCCTTATTGTCCTCGTTATCTCTATTAAAAAATATAGTTAAAATTGGTCAAAATAAAGTTTGTAGACAAACTTTATGTCATTTAAATTATTTAATAAAAGCAAATCAGAAAAAAAAACATTTCAAATATAAACAAAAACAAATAAATTGACTTTTATATACAGAAAACCTAAATAAAAACAAATATCGCAATGACTTTTGTATACAGAAAAATATTTCAAATTTGAAATATGTGTACAGAATTATGCTCAAATTTGTCGCCTCTCCAAATTTTCCTCACCTTCCTTAATACACCTTGGGTAAACTAAAAATTTATAGTTTAAAAAATCATAATTTCAGTAAGTGATTTTAAATTAAATAAAATGAGTTGGGAAAGTTAGGTCACATGGGTAAGTTCGGTCACAAGACGGACTTTTATAGTCGGTCGGGCCCGACTATGGAATACCCTACACCTTTGGTGTGAATATTAATGTTGGTAATTTAATTTCTTAATTATACTGAACATTCTTTCACTCAGAATATTATTTACATACTATAAAGCAACGCTACTTCGGCGTCGCAATGAAACAATATATTTATTTAAAATTTAAAACAATTATTTTTTATTTAGAGCCAACTGCTCGCTTTGCTGATTCGATTTGAATGAATATAAAAATATTTTTCGTTATACAAAATATTTTTGATAGAAACAATTTATAAAAGGCTAACATAATTTAAATTTGTACATGAGCATACAGTTATTTTAAAACAAGTAATAAAAATTAATAATTATAATAAACGACTCGTTACATTCTCCCCCTATGCTACAAAATCGTCCCGATAACGTAGCATATACCGTGATTTGCAGTACTCCTCCCCCTCTGCTACACAAATCGTCCCGATGCTGAAGCAGTATTATCAGTATTCAAAATTCTCGGTCGTCCTCGTTTTTTCAATGGATATCTTGGTTGCTGGATATGACCTCTAAACAATGTTAATGCTGATGCGTGATATGTTCCCAAAGGTACTTTAGGATTTTGGATTGATGCAATAACGTAGCAGGAAGACCCTTTCTTTTTAATTATAACATAAGGACCATCTCGACGGGGTACAAACTTTGATGATAAGCCCTGCAATTTTTTACTTTGCAAATGTGTAGCTACCAAAACACGTTCTCCAATATTGTACTTAATATGAGGTCTTCTTTTTATATCAGCGTACGCTTTATTTTTGTCTTGAACCTTTTCCTGAATTTCTTGTGCAAGTAAAAATGTATCTGCGAGACTTAAAAGATGCGGCGTTATTTGTGGTATAAAATTCTCTGATAATACTATGGCTTTGAAATCGTGATTTACTTCCGTAGGTGTTCTCAATTCACGACCAAAAGTTATATAAGCTGCTGTTTGACCAGTGCTATCACACTTCGCCGTATTCATTGCAAAACGAATAGCAGGTAGTTTCGAATCCCAGTTGGTATGATTTTTCCCAACATAAATTGATAATTGTGTTTTCAAATCCCTGTTCTTTCTTTCGACTGGATTAGATTCCGGATGATAAACTGGCGTAAATGTTTGTTCAATATCTAAACAATATGTAAGTTTTTGCATTAGAGCTGATACGAATTGACATCCATTATCTGTATGAATTCGTCTTGGTACTCCATATCTTAATATTATTTCGTTTAATAGAATTAGTGCACAGGTTTCTGCATTGCCATCCTTTAATGCAAAAATTTCTATCCACCGACTACACAAATCTTCACAAATCAATATCCACTGATGACCATCTCTTGTTCTCGGCAAAGGACCAAATAAATCAACTGCTATAATTTCAAATCGTTTATTACTACATACAGTTTGTAATAATCCGACTGGTTTTAAATTTGATGGTTTATATCTTTTGCATTCTATACAATGTTTGACATAATTAGTTATTTCCGTACGCATACCAAACCAGTAATAATGAAATTTTATACGATTTATAGTTTTATCAATGCCGTAATGTCCAGCCGTCGGAGCATCATGGTACTTATAAAGAATCAAACTTCTCATCGCTATTGGTACTACTAACTGCCCATTCTCAGAGTCCTCTTCGGAACAAAAACGATAAAGTACTCCATCAACCATCATAAATCCTCTATCAATATATCTTGCCAAATTCTCATCATTGTTTTCGAACGAATCAATGATTTTCTTAACATCAGGATCTTCTAATTGAGATTTTCTGAAACTCTCTGCTCCTTGTCTTGGGAAATCTATTTCGATCGCCATACATTCGCAAGTGTTTTGATTATGTTGTGAATTTCGGCAAGGTGGACGAGAAAGCATATCTGCTACAACATTTTGTCGACCGGGAACGTAATCAATCTGTAAATTATATGACTGTAGTTGAAGAGCCCATCTTGCAAGGCGTCCTGTTGGTGATTTTATGCTAAATAGCCATTTTAAAGGTTGGTGATCAGTTAAGACTGTAATTTCTGATCCTTCAATATAACCGCGATACTTTTGAAGTGCCCAGACAACCGCTAAAGCTTCTCTTTCAGTAGTAGAATAATTTATTTCTGCAGGTAGTAGCAAACGACTTGCATACTCAATTGGACGTTCTTTCTCCTTCTCCCCCTGAAGTAAAACTGCCCCAATAGCATATTTACTTGCATCCGCCTTCACAACAAATGGTTTATTTTCATCGACTTGTTGTAGTATAGGTGTTGATGTTAACAATTTCTTCAGTTTATTAAATGATGACTCTTCTAATATGGTCCACTTCCATGCCACATTTTTCTTAGTCAAGTGAGACAAAGGTTTGGAAATGTCAGCAAAATCTTGAATAAATCTTCGGTACCAAGAGCACGTTTGTAAAAACGACAATACCTCTTTGACACTTTTTGGTGCGGCGCGTTCTATAATTGCACTTGTTTTCTTTGGATCAATCTTAACACCATCAGACGTTAGGATATGCCCCAAATAATTTACTTCTGAACAACAGAAATTGCATTTTTGTCTATTCAAGTGAATACCAAATTTTCGTAATCTTTCAAACGTTATTTTTAGATCATTCATATGGTTAATAAAGGTATTTGAGCATATTATTATATCATCCAAATAAGCTAAAATTAAAATACTCGGAAGTCCTTTACGAAATTTATCAATTAATCGTTGAAAAGTTGCTGGAGCATTTTTTAAGCCAAAAGGCATTCGATTGAAAACATATATTCCAAAAGGTGTTGTAAATGCTGTTTTCAGTTTATCTTCATCTGCTATTTTAATTTGCCAGTATCCCGCTTTTAGATCCAATGTGGTCATAAAGGTGGTCGCTTTCGCTGCATGTAGCAAATCATCAATTCGTGGTAAAGGATACGTGTCTGTAACAGTGATTGCGTTTAAACGACGGTAGTCAATGCATACTCGAATATCTCCGTCCTTTTTGGGCACTATAACGACTGGGAATGCCCATGGGGACTCATTTTCTTCAATTATTCCTTTTGACAGCATATCATCAATTTCCTTCTTTAACTTTACTTTCATGGCAGGCGACAATCTATATGGAGTTGATGAAATCGGAATATGATTTCCAGTATCAATGTGGTGTTCGACCAATGGAACAGGAACAGATATATCACCAAAAAGATCTTTGTTCTTTTCAAGGATATTGATTAAATTGTTCTTATCTTCAATGCCAAGATTAGTACCTTCATTTGGTCTCAAATCTATCTCGATCGAATTAAAACACATTGAATAATAAGAATCATATTTATTATATTTTAATTTTTTAAAAGGTGGTAATAAATTATGACATACAGAAGTCTCAAAATTTTCCGGAACTACATCCTTAAATATATTGTCAACCATGGTTGCAGAATAATTTTCACAAAAATCGGTATCCAAAGTAGAGCTAGTATTTTCGTTTTCACGCTTGAACCAAGAAACGAACTTTTCGATTGATTTCTCGTGCTTTGACTGTTCCGGCGAATGGAGATTTGTTTGCAATATTTCCGTGATATTATGCTGCGGGCTTCTCATTTTAAATTCAAAAATTTTCCTGGGTTCATCCTTGAAGAACCATGTTCGCTGCGCTAAATCTAAAACAATGCCGGACTGTTCCATGAAATCTATACCCAACAATGTTCGATTATTTTCTGCATTCGGTAAGCATATAAATGTTACTCTTTTGAATCTTTTTCCGATAATTACATCCAGATTAATTTTCTGTACTACTTGTTTTCGAGGAATGCCGTCTGCGAGTATGACTTCAGCAAAAACTTTTTGAAATTCCAGCCCTTTCTCTTGCATTTTTTTGAACAACTTGTAACCGGCAATACTTGTTCTTGCGGCTGTGTCAAAGTATGCCTCACCATTGAGACCTTGAATGCATATATCAACTGTCGGCACATTTCTGCCTACAAGCGTGGTTTGGATTGAATTGAAATCAATTTGTTCAGGAACTGCATTTGTTGTTTTATTTGCACAGAAAGGACACTTCGAACGATAGTATCCTTCGGCACCGCAGCCATAACAATTGATGTTTGGATTTTGATTTTTTAGATGTCCTTTGCGTTCCATTTCCAACTTTCTATAACAGTTTTCTGTTGTGTGATTTTTTTTTCTGCAATAGGTACAGCGTTTGTTGCTGTCAATTTCACGTTCTGCAACTCGAATATTTGTTTCGCCGTTTTCCTGGAGCAACAATTCCACCTCGCGGGCCTTCATCAGAAGTTCTTGGAAACTGCGAACTTTTTCACGAGGTATACGCTCGCGAATTCTCACCAATAACTGAGAATAGATCATGTTTAGCATGATTTTTTCTGATAAGTTGTCAGACAGTTGTGCGAACAAACACCGTTTCCTGCATATGAACTTATCGGTTGGTTCAAAACTCTTTTGTTTGTCTTGATGGATTTCAGCATATATTCGCCAATCGGGCTTTGGTGGTGCGAATGCCTTCTTTAACAAGTCTATGGCTTGATCGAACGTTCTTGCTTTATCTTTCACGCCTTGCCACCATGTTGACGCGTACCCTTCTAATACAAGTGGAAGGCTCACCAATGCATGGGAATCTTTGATGTTCTCTGCTTCTTTGTATACCTGGATGGTGGCGATGAACTCTTCTAACTTGGACGAACTCTGCCCTCCGTTGAAACGAGCGGTACATGTGCTAAACGTTTTGCTAACTGGCCTATTCGATTGCATACCAGCCAAAAGTGAATTAAACTGGCTCTCGGACATCGTTATCATCGAATTGGAATGAACTGGTAATGAACTCGAATTGTTCTCATTGTTTGATGCAATATCGATGTTTGATGCGCTGCCGGCAATTGTACAGTCATCGGTATTCGGTCTTCCTCTGCTATTTATGGAAACTGCTTCTTTTGCCGCGCTGCTAGTTGATGGAATGTCGTCAATTGTGGGACTCTCGTTGACTGCCGAAATGCTGCTATTCATCGATCCATAGTCGTTCTGAAACGACACGCACTGTGTTTGATTGCGCGTCTTGCGTGGAGTTCTCTGCATTTTGATTTGCACTTTAGATTGGTATACCGCTGGAATGCCGGTTTACTCCTTTACCTGGAAAAGCGTGTGCTTGCTGGAACAGCTTCCGTATGTCTCGAGTTAGAACTGCGTTGCGTTGTATTCGTTTGTGAGCCACAAGAGTCAAAATTGTCTACAAGGGCTATACAAACTCTGCGATACTGCTGGTCAATCGTTACTATTTTGTATGCCACAAGAGCCGTTGTCGTCTTCAAGGGCTTTACAATGTTCACGATGATTCGATCACGAGTCTTCTTGATTCTGCTTCTTGATTCGCTTCTTGATTCGCTTCTTGCTTCTTGATTCGCTTGTTGCTTACCACCAGAGCCGTATTCGTCTTCAGGGGTATTTGCAAAAGCTACTGCGAACTGCGTTCTGTGTTTTTAACGTTGGGCGCCAATATAAAGCAACGCTACTTCGGCGTCGCAATGAAACAATATATTTATTTAAAATTTAAAACAATTATTTTTTATTTAGAGCCAACTGCTCGCTTTGCTGATTCGATTTGAATGAATATAAAAATATTTTTCGTTATACAAAATATTTTTGATAGAAACAATTTATAAAAGGCTAACATAATTTAAATTTGTACATGAGCATACAGTTATTTTAAAACAAGTAATAACAATTAATAATTATAATAAACGACTCGTTCTGAAGACGTACATTCAACTAATTTAAAAAATTGATGTAAAAGTGAAAAAAAAAATGTTTTTTTTGAAACATGTGTAAAAATAAATGTAGGCGGATCACGCCCACTTTTGAAACATATGTAGAGATTTAAGGGTAATATTTGATAATTTTGTTTTCATTATGTCCACTATGAAAAAGCGAAATGTAATAAAAATGTGGGCGTATCACGCCCATTTTGGATCACATATTCTTAGGTGAATTCTAACAATACTCTTTAAATATTATAAGTATATCTTGAATACTTTTCGAGTTATTGGTTCGTAAAGAGTTATATAAAAGAGACTTGTATGGGAGGTGGGCGTGTTCGTTGACCAATTTCCATTGACAAAACTAACTTTTAGCTAAAAAGTATTGAAACGAAATTTCATCGCATTCTAAGTAGTATTTCTCAAGTTATCGTATATACGGACAGCAAGACAGACGGACGGACAAACAGACAGACGGACATGGCTAAACGGACTCGGGTGGTGACGCTGATTAAGAATATATATACTTTTCCATACCGGACACGCCACGTAAGGGGCGTTACAATATATGCACAAAGTTAATATACGCTGTACCTCATAGGTGTAGGGTATAATAAAATGTGGGCGGATCACGCCCATTTTTGGAACACATATTTATAAGTGAATTCTAACAATATGTTTTAAATTATATAAGTATATCTTGAATTCTTTTCGAATTATTGGTTCCTAAAGTGTTATATATGAGTGACTTGTATGGGAGGTGGGCGTGTCCGTCCACCAATTTGGCTCATTTACATTGACAGAACTAACTTTTGGCTAAAAAGTATTGAAACGAAATTTCATCACATTCTAAACAGTATTTCTCAAGTTATCGTGTATACGGACAGCAAGACAGACGGACATACAGACAGACGGACATAGCTAAACGGACTCGGGTGGTGATGCTGATCAAGAATATATATACTTTTCCATACGGGCCAAGCCTCCTAAGGGGCGTTACAATATCTGCAAACTTAATATTCCATGTACCTAATAGGGTATAAAAATAAAATTGAGTGATATCTTTTTATACTTGGTGTAACAATAATTTATTTAAAAATAGAAATTAAAAGCTCAAAAATGTCCTTTAAACTCTTTGCGCAATATCACAGGATCACTTTTTTTTTGAGTTTTAAAAGCTTCTTCTCAGTTATAGAGGTCCTAGTTTCAGAAAGTCGACGCGGAGCGAAACATTTTAAGATTTTCTGTTTTTGAATCAGTCTACTCTACACCCTATTCGAACTTGCTACAACACAACAACAGTAATTGACAAATATTAAACTTGGTGCAGTTTTTGCATTTTCGCATTTTTTTCATTATACAAAGCTATGTTATAGGTTAGCTAAGAACAAACTGCATCAGTGTAGATATTTATGTTTTTATAATTAGTACTGAATCAATAAAAAAATAGTACCAAATTGGAAAATAATGTACTGAATTTTTGTATTTCGAGATAGTCTTTCTTCGAGATTATGTAATTTTGAATATTTTAGTGGGATTTTATGGAATTTCTTTCAAAATATCATTAATATCAGTTTTTCAATGAATTTTCATTTGTTTTGAAGTTATAGCAGAAAATATAAAAAAATAATATTCTTTAATATTATCAAGCTTTTTTTTAAATATTATCAAGCTTTCTAATAAAAATGCAATAATGCTAGATACTGACCACAGGCCCGTCTTAATTTTGATGAAATTGTAGCTACAATATGGCATTGTCATAGGAAGAGTTGAATAAGGACTCATGCAGACTTTTAGACCTATCACTGAACTGGTCTTCAATTGGAGAATTTTAAACAGAATCAAATTCTTCAATTGAAGACCAGTTCAGTGATATGTCTGAAGGGTAAAGTTGCCGATTGGTTTCATATTATTTTCATATTATTTTCCCATAGGTTTACACTGCAGTTTTCATAATCTGATTAATAGTTGAGGAGTTGCTCTGGTCATTTTCGTACATAAAATCAAATTTTCATTGCTAGATAAATTGTACCGAAAATGTCTCCGTAGTAGGAACGTACTTTTGAGATGTAAATGTACTGAAATCAGTACAATTGTATCGAAATTATCACCACTGAATTACATACAAGACCGTTGATGAGGAAGCTTGGCTGCTTTCGAAACAGCTGTACGGTCGGCCAACAAGTTTTTGGTTTTTTTGTCAATTACTGTTGTCGTATTTTTGAACCAGTGCAAAATACATATTGCATTTGGTAGACATAGATCCCGACAAATTAATTTTTGCATTAATTAGAACTATAAATATAATAAAAAATTAAACAATTTAAAATAATAAATAATATAATAATAAAAAAAAATAAAACCAAATATTAAATATAAAATATATTTTATTATTTATCTTAATAAAAACAAACAATTTTATACATAGATTCAAGCTTTATAAAGCCACAAATAATAATTATTATTATTTTTAGTATGTGCATTTTATGATAAAAACAATTTACATATTGAACAAAATTGAATTGAATTAGGTCAGTATATACAATAGTATACACATTGTCTACACACAAATGTAAACAATTCCGAAATACATAAAATTACCCAACCCTGGTATAGAACAACAAGTTGTAAACATAATAAAAAACCAGTTGGGAAGGTTAGATCAAATGGGAAATTTTAAAGTATGTGTAATTATGATATTTAGGATTATCAAAATTATAGTCGGTCTAAGCCGACTATAAATACCCTACACATATGTGTGGTTACCATTGAAAGTGATATATAGGTCACCAGGGTATTCGAATCCTGAAAATTACTACAAACATTCGATCGCTGAAGAATTTCCATTCATTTGATACCCATATTTACAAATGGGTAGGTGTACCGAATTTCGATTTTTTTTTGTGAACCACAAGTCTTTTCGCCGGAAAACTTTATTATCATGTATTTGAGCATGATGTCAATATATATTTGACCAAAAAAGTTTACCTAAGCACGTATACATAAAAATTGATCTTCATATGTACATTTTAGCCGCTGTAGCCGCGGTAGCTCAGTGGTTAGTGCGTTGGACTGCGAGCCGAAAGGTCCCCGGTTCAAGCCTGGACTGGGGCTAACAACATCTTTTCATACAAACATTTTTTTTATACCGCGCTACCTCTCGTCAGTAAATGGCAAACCTACGAGAGTAAAAAATTGTCTATGAAAAGCTCTCACCCGCCGTTCGGATTCGGCAATAAACTGTAGGTCCCACCACTTTGAGTACAAATATAACACGCACAGCTCAAAATGGTGAGAGAGCCCGGCCTAAGTTCTTATAGAGCTGTAGTGCCAAACTATTATTATGTACATTTTATATGAGGTATTTGAACATAAGTGGTCGGATCACAGGTCACAATGGACCGATCTCGCACATACAGCGTAGGTATATAAGTAATCTAAGTTATAAGTTTAATTTATCTAGCTCTTCAATTTTAAAAGTAGTAGGGATTTCAACAAACAGACAGACAAATCGATTCAGGAGGTCATGCTGATCAAGAATATATATACTTTTCCATACCGGAGATGCTTCCTTCTGGGTGTTACAAACGGCGTGCCAAACTGAATATACCCTTTCACTCATAATATATAACTGTAAGTGTTCGCCTTGTAGCGTTTGAGTTTGTGTTCGCAAAGAAAAATGTTACCCTGCAAGATAACGTGTGTGTTCTCTTGACATACGGTATATATATATATATATATACATATATATATATATATATATATATATATATATATATATATATATATATATATATATATATATATAATTGTTTATTATATAAATTTTTACGTATTTACATAGAAAACCATTTATATGCGATTATATTAAGGGTGTGTGCGAGTTCGACTAAATTGCTGACTAAACTAAATTGTAGGACCTTTCATTCGATCTCCATTCCGTAACCGATAATTGTTAAAGTCCGTAATAAATCTATAATCATACGTCTGTTTGCTATCATCAAATTTAAGTTTACTCGAACATTTGCTAAACTGAATTAATAAAAACTGCATTTCCGAAAAAATTTAGTTTAGTCAGCAATTTAGTCGAACTCGCCCACACCCTAAATTTAACTACTTTCAATATGTAAAAAAAGTCAAAAAATTGACTTACGCAATTTTGATAGAAAAGAAGGATTCCTTTTTTTGTGCACTCCTTTATATTTGCTCATTTATTTTTTTAACCCCATTCGAAATTGCTGTCAATCATCATGGTTGCATTTTATACGAAATGTGGTCTAACGTACACTGTAAAAATTTACATGTACACTAAAAAAAAAGTAACGCTATAAAATTAAATATAAATACATTTTATTACAACAATTTGATTTAAATACTTTTGTAATAAAAAACATATAAAAAATTTATTTCAAATTTTATTAGATACGTAATAAATTTAAATAAAATGTATTTACTTAAAATTGTATTACGTACGTAATAAATTTGAATAAAAAGTATTTACATCAAGTTTAAATAAAAAGTATTTAATTTAAATACAAAAGACTATGGGTGAAAAACGTGTCGAAAAGTATTTAAATTTATTACTTTTTTTACAAAAAAAAAAAAAATTACTCTTTACAAAAGTTTATTTATTCTAAAAAAGAACTCAGAAGAAAATGTCCCATTAAGTACGTAATTGTACGACCTTTGATTTTATGGTTCAAGTATTAATAGTTTCTTTTTTAAATCAAAATTTTCTAATTAATTTCATAATATTCGAAAAATTCAGTAACATTAATTTAAATATTTCAATATTATTATTTTTAATGTAATAAATACTGTTGTTTTATTGTTTCCCTCCTATAATAAATAATAAACATGGTATAAAAAACATAAACACGAATAAAAACATGTTCGTTTTGTACGTCATTCTGTGTGTTTGCTCAAAATTGTCGCATATATTTTTTGTTATAATCCAAATTATTAAATGCGGCATTTATAAGGCCTCAATGTATTTAATGTAAATTCATTATATTTTACTTTTTTTTTTATATATTACAGAAAATAAATAGCACTTCGAATTTCCACTACGGACTCAAAAATAAATGCAATTATTGGAAATTGAAGTGATAGTGATGTTCAAAAACTTCTTGTTCTCACTTTTTTTGCAAGATCGAGAACAAGATCGAGATTTATTTGCCAGAACAAGAGCAAGAAAAGATAAGATAAAAATAAGAAAAGATAAAATAGACATAACTATGTTGTTTCTCTTCTCTTCGCCATGCTAGTTCGTCGATGATTTTTATTATATTTTTTTTTACTTTTATGCATAGTTTTTTTGTTGTTAATTGTAAAAACATGAAGGTTTTATTAAGTTAAGTTCTATGTGCATTATTTCATTTAACTGATAAAGCCAAAAAATCTATTTTTAATATGTGAACATTCTAACACTGTTTCTCATTTGGCTGATATTGCTTTTTGTGTTTTTGTTTTTTCACGTATCCGCTGATTCGTTTGAAAGTGCAACAACAACAAAAATGCGAATAAAGCAGCAAAGAATTTGTGTCGGAAATTTTTTTGTAAAACAATGAAAACTCGTTATTGTTGTTGCCAACTGGATGGCTGTACTAGATACATACATGCAGTGCGGTGCCATGCGACTGTATGTTGCCATGCGAATGTCTTTTGTCATGCGTCTGTTTGTTGCCATGTGATGATACAGGGTAGCAACGAAAAGTTGTTCTTATTTCTGTAAGTGTTCGCCTTGTAGCGTTTGAGTTTGTGTTCGCAAAGAAAAATGTTACCCTGCAAGATAACGTGTGTGTTCTCTTGACATACGGTATGGGTTGCACGGTCCATCCGCATTACACATGAAAGAGTGCAACAAGAAAACTCTCACTTTTCGTCAACTCATATTTGTTCAAGGACAAAGAGAATGCGTTGATCTACTCACTGTACAGGCTTGCAAAGTGTAACATCATTGTTGCCATTTCTGTTGGAATCTTCCCATCTGTGGTATTTTTGAAATGTTGTGTAAAATTATATAATTGATATTGTTTTTTTGGTATAACTTTTTATATGTACAAGATAAAATATTTATGTAAAAGCATTAAATGTTTGTTTTTAAAGTGCCATCGATTGACCTAAACTTTAAATAAAAATTCCAAATATGCCAACAAATGTTCAAGCATATTATGGGAAATGACCTGCAACATTCTAAAATGTGGGTTATAAAATTTTCTATGCATCATTTTATGAGATATCAACCAATTACATTTTTACCGAGCTTTTAATAAGGTGGTAAAAAATTACTAAGTATAACAAATTATAACAAATAAAATCGAATTAAAATCAAACATTTTTCCCTGCTATAATCATATATAACAAATATTAAATCATTTTTATTATTCTTTACTGGATATCATGATTAATTTTTGGTAAATTTATACGTATATGACATGATTTTTAAAACAGCGACGTCATTATGTATATATAAATATACATTATCTACAATAAAGGCACATTGAAGTTTTCGTGTCACCCTGTATATATCGCATGACAACAGCTAGATGCAACAGAGCAGCAAAACACTGCTAGCAACACAGTACAGCTTGTACAAAAAAAAGTTCTCGAATAAAAAGATCACAAGCTTGGATGCTGTCTTGTTATATTCGCATATGTTTGTTGTTTGTATATGCAGCGATCAGTGTTGACAATCTGTCTTGATATATTTCTAAAAAAACGCTAAAAAATGCAAATATAAATATTATTTAATATATTAACATTTATATCAAATTTTCTTCTTTTTTTTATTCATTATTTAGAGATTATAAAGTTATTAAAATACATTAAAAATATGTAAAAAAAAATCCCGTATTGAGATTGCACAATGCAACATTTATATTTTGATTTCGCGTTAATAGAAAAACGTTGCGAATTTGTTTAATGTTTGTTGGCTGAGCTGTGCGTAGGTTTTGGTTTTCAGCATTAGTGCATTTATAAAAGAGTTTATAAATTAATAAAAATATGGGGAAAAAAAGAAATATTCTTTAATATTCTTAAATATTGACAGTTAAAAAATTAAGTTCTGAAGTTTAAAACTAATTTTAAACAAATTTAAATTCAAAATATTTTTTTCCGAACAAGCACGTTATAATGGTGCATATAAATGCTGGACTTCACAAGTCGTCATCATGATGTTCGCTTTAAATAAAACAAAAAGTATTTTTTTGTGACTCTTAATTCATAGACGGAAGACGGATCATTTGGGATTGATCTTAAATAACTTTTTCCATTGTGCTATTTCATTCATAAAATCAGACCTGTCCATGTTTTGTTATCGATAACATTCGATGACATTCAATCACATTTAAACTCAAATAATTATAAACAGCAATTTCGAAACTGTTGAGATCGCTGAATGCAGCCAATGTAAATCGGGCATTATTTATAAAATAAAACATTTTAAGTTTCAAGGCAACACCGTTTCTGGCAACACCGCTTACTCGTTGCATACATACAAAAAATACGCATCATGTTTATACAATTTGGCCTTGTACTTTTATGAGTATGAGAAAAAGATAAAATGCGTAATGCTACTCCCTCGTGATGAGAAAATTAAATGAGTTGAAGACAGCACTCATGAGTAGTTAAGTTTTTATTCTCCGATGATTATCCATTTATGAGTAGAGAGTAAGTCGAATTTTTTCTCTTACTCACTCATGTCGTGTGTTGTAAAATTAAATGTGTGCTTTCTCACTTATGCGGATTATGCATGAGTGAGTCATTATTTGTATTCATTTATGTGACTTTCCGAACTCTGGTCAACATCACTTGATTTATACATTTCTTTTTTTTTATTGATTTTTGTTAAAATATAATTCAACTGTTTTTGTTATTGTGTAGTTCTTGTGTAAGTAAAAGAATTTATCTCTTGATTGAAGACATTGAAAATATGAAAAATAAGTTAACTAAATACAATTAGTGTTCAAATTTTATTTGTCATAATTAATATGTAGTTCATGATAAAAAGTAAAACTTTGCAAAATTCTTGCAAGCAAGAGCAAGAAAGGTATTGCAAGAACAAGAGCAAGAACAAGATGATATGTACCTATGTAAGATCAAAAGCAAGTCTTAGTTTTCAATAACAAGAGCAATAACAAGATTACCATTTCTTGCCTTGCTCTTGTAAATGATCATCACTATGAAGTGAACATTAAATGTAACTTTGCGAGAAGTGTCTTGGATTTTTTTAAAGTGAATTTCAATTTAGACATTTAAATATAATAAATTATAAAATAAATTAACTAAAATCCATTTAGGGTATGTGATAATTAGGATGCAATTACTGATGCAAATACATTTCTTTATATCCTACACTTAGACGGTAAGGGTAAGGGTATATATATATACCAGGCATGTCAAACTCATTTGGTATCACGGGCCGCATTGGCAATTCAAAAGACGAGGCGGTCCGCATTTGTGTACCATAAGAAAAAATCACTCGTTTTTTACATTATGTTTTTCGGTTCTAAAATAAAATATAAAGTTAAGATAATCAAATTTTCCATTATCTTCATTATAGTGCCGCTGGCGAATTTTATTTGGAAAAAATGGTGCGATTTTTGTCTGTTTGAAATGTATCGAAAAAAATGTCCGAACATCTTTGATCCTGTCAATAATTTTGTCTGAGGTATTTAAAATGGAGTATATTTCAAACAGTAGAGAAAATTTTATACAACATGAGTTATGACAAAGTTTGTTTTAATATCATTAAAACGAAGTTTGCAGCATTCTACGGTAGAGTTTTTTCTACAATCACAAAAAGTGATTATTGATTAA
The DNA here is from genome assembly GCA_951804985.1 of Dryomyza anilis. NCBI lineage: Eukaryota > Metazoa > Arthropoda > Insecta > Diptera > Dryomyzidae > Dryomyza > Dryomyza anilis. The sequence goes on along the minus strand of OX638131.1, from coordinate 50,564,146 downwards.
TTTTTCAAACTTAGGACATCTGTATTTCTGGAGAAGGTGAGTCTTGAACACTGGTAGATTTGGCGTGGAATGTCCCTAATATAAAAAGTTTACTTACTAAAAAAAAAATAATAATATGATTCCGATTCCAGTTTGTGCAAAGCAAGACTCTTGGTTGAAAACATGACGATATTTTTTTAATAAACGTAATTTTGGTATCTTGTTTTATTCTAATTTCGCCATTACTTGATACTGGAGCTGATTCCTAAAATGGTTTTGTTTTTAAGTTTTAATTATTTTTTTCTCCTTTTATTTTTAATAGTCAAAACAAAAACAATAATGTAAATTTCTCTTCGGTATTAGACGTACAAGACTATGCGCTACCGTATTTGTTTTATATATACCTGCGAAATATAACCAAGAGTAATTCAAAATTTTACAATCAATTTAAAATTGTATGAATAAAAAACAATATTATTGGATGAAAAAAAAACCATTGTTATGCCATTTATAAAAATATATTCTTCTAAAGTTCTGAGTCAATTAAGCGATGTCCATCTGTTAATATCACGATTACAGAAAAACTAGAAGAGCTAGATCAATGAAATATAGACAACTTGTTAGAGATCACTTTGCGCACAATCACTGTCTCAAAAAACGAATTTAAAACTCAATTTATCATTTACTTTATTTTCAATTTTACTTTTGATTCAAATAAAACTTTCATTCATATTTTCAAAATGGAGAAATTCAGTTATTTTTATTTCCACAACATAAGTTTTTAAATTCATGTGCAATAGTGATCGTGATTTTTTGTGAATCTTTGCCGCCTATATTTTATTCACATTTGCCCGTGTTCATTTTCACGACTCCTGAACGGATTTAGTGACTGAACTTTTGGAAAGCGTTTGCCAAACGCATATCGCCATTTAGTTGAATGCACAAATACTCGACGTGCACTATGCCGAAGGAATATAATTTAAGAAACAATGCTAGGTCAAAGGAACCAGCCTTCAGTACAACGTAGCGAAAGTGGAGAGGATGAATTTCATACGTCGCATGAAACCCAGCCCTCTCTAACTATGGAAGTTGCAGATCAGTTGGCTGCTTTACTATTTATCTGGGATGACTGCACTGACAAAAACGGTTACCGAAAGTCGCAGAGACATCGAACTTTTACGAACGATAGTCAGATTTCATCGGATCCACAGTGCCCCAATGCCGAAAGAAATGCAACAAGGAATGAGGCGTCGATGCAATGCAATGATATAACATACCGCATCGATACATCATTGCAGAGCGATGTATTATAACATACGGAAAGATGGTCAAAAAAGTTGTATGATTTTTCAGGCAACGCAGAAGATTGGCCTCTGTTCTTCGTAAACTTTAGGGTCAGTACGGATGTTTTCAAGTATAGTCCTCGACAGAACCTTATGCGCTTACACAAATGACTTCCTGGTCCAGTCGTATCCATGCTTATGATATACCTAAAGTTTTGGAGGAGTTGAAGTTCAGATTTGGAGGACCAGACCTATTAATACGGTGGCAGTTCAGCAAGGTGCAACAATTTCCATCAATTAGCCAATATAAGCTGGATCAGATTATTCTATTCTCAACTACAATAAGAAACTTGGTAGCATTTCTGACTTCCGCAAATTGCGCACAACATCTCAATAATACATCACTTCCGGAGGAATTAGTTTCAAAATTGCCTTTGGTAAAACAACTCGATTGGGAGTTGTCAGCAGTCACAATCAAACCATTTCCAACTATAACGGATTTTTCAGTTTGGTTAAGAGAGTTGGCTAAAGCTGTGAACCTTATACATACATTAATCTACTCAATAGCCACCAACCGCCTCGTCAGTTGATGTTAAACGACTAACGTTCCAACCCTTGTTTATGTTTATTCTGACAAGGGAGCCACTTCATCACCAGTTGCAAGACATTTAGAGACACACTAACGGTTTCTGCACGTTTGGTCACAGTACTGCCAATTGTCGATCCAAGAAGTATTGTGGGGTTAATGGCTGTCGTCGTTACCACAACAAAGCATTCCATGAAGATGTTACACTGGCTAGTTCAAACACTACACCATTATTAAACTGTAGCACACCTGAAAAGCAATCAAGTCATCTTTTTAAGATATTGCCTGTTACCCTTTTTGACCCAAAGGGAAATCTTCAAGTTTTTGCGAGGTTCGATGAAAGTTCTCCAATATCTCTTTTGGAAAAAGGTGTCGCACGTTAATTGGGTCTTAAAGGAAATTTACAGCCGCTAACGTTACAATGATATGGAAAAAATCTAGTCGCGGAAATGTCATCGAAAGTAAGCCATGAAGTAGAATGCAAGGGCGAGCCAAAAACTAAATACAGATTTCATAATGTCCGCACAATCTGCCAATGCAATCGTTCAGAAAAGAATTCTTCGAACATTTTAAAAATTTTCCTTTGGACGATTATATTAATATTTCGCCTGTTTTTAGCTTTGTGTGGATAATATTCATTTGGGCATCTCATCTAGCATCGTAGAAGACGGAAGCAAATATACACTAGCAGGCAAGAATAAATTCGGTTGGGTAGCATATGGACCAACAGAAGAAAACGCATCGTCAAGTCCATTTGCGTTGCATATAATGGAAGGGAATCGAAATTTAGGGAAAAAAAACAACGAAGAGGATTGTAAGACAATTTGAAACCGGTTTAGTGTGGAACAAATATCCCCAAGAATTACCTTGCCGATTGCAGATGGCTGAAAAAAGGGTCATTGGCATAGAAAGGAAAATGGGTCAAGATGTTAATTTTGCTAAAAAATACCTTATGGAGATGGCTAAATATTTTGACAAAGGGTATGCCCAAAACTTACCAATGAAGAGATCCGAAATTTCACAAATCCAGTCTGGTATTTGGCGCACTTCGGAGTTGTAAATCCACATAAGCCAGGAAAGTTACGTATTGTATTTGACGCTACTGCGACTTCGTTTGGAACCTCTCTAAATTCAACATTGGTGAAAGGACCTGAGCAAGCTAAACTCTTAAATATATTGCTGCAGATATACGTAAAATGTTTTCACTAGTACGTTTACGACTTGTGGACCAAAGCGCGCAGAGGTTTCTGTGGAGAAATGGAGACACCACTCAACCAATTGAACATTACGCGATGGATTCCATGATATTTGGTGCTATATGCTCGTCCTGCTGTGCGGAATATATCAAAAACAGAAATGCTGTTGAGTTCAAAATCAAATATCCACGTGCAGCTGTCGTCATCATTGAAAAACATAACGTGGATGATTTTGTGTGCAGTCGTCGCAGAGTTAAAGGATGGCTGTTATTTTCACTTGTTTGACGGTAAGAGCAGCACAATTAGAGTTAGCAGACAATTTGTCTAGAGATGCGTTCCTCATATGTGTTCGAAATTTTGTGAATCGTCGTGGGACGCCAATAAGAATAAGGTGTGATAATGGGATAAACTTTGTTGGTGCTCAAAATGAGTTAAAGAAATGTGAACGTTTATTGGATTTCGATCGAATTATCATCGAATCAACTACACGAAATATTGAATCCAAGTTCTGTAGGTTGTTGGGAACGTCTAATACGAATAATAAAAAGATTACTTACAAGGACTTTACGGGAAAAATCTCCAAGAGTGGAAACTTTGAGGAATGTGCTAATTAAAGCTGAACATATAATAAATTCAAGTCACAAAAATTCCAATATCATCAGATGGCAACGAACCCTTAACTCCGAACCATTTTTTAATTGGATGTACAAATTCAACGCAGACACCGCAGTCTCCAGATACTAACATATGCCTTAGGAAACAGTGAATGATCGCACAAAATTTGAAGGATAGAATTTGGAAACGTTGGATCATCGAATATTTACCTCAATTAATGCATCGGCCGAAATGGACTCAGAAACAAATTCCAAAGCAATTGACGATATTGTAATAATTTATGACTTAGGCCAACCACGAAGTCAATGGAAGAAAGGACGAGTTATTCAAGTTTTTCTTGCAAAAAAAGACCAAATTCGGTTTGCTAACATCCAAACTAGCAACGGGATTGTTCGTAGGCCGATGTCGAAGCTAGCAGTCTTAAATTTGGATAGTGAATCCCCGTTTGATTCACGAGAGGGGAAATGTTAGAGGCTACTTTGCGCCCAATCACTGTCTCAAAAAACGAATTTAAAATACAATTTATTATTTATTTTAGTTTTCAATTTTACTTTTGATTCAAATAAAATGTTCATTCATATTTTCAAAACGAAGAAAATAAGTTATTTTTATTTCCGCAACACTTCTTATAAATCTATAGACCATTATTATTCAAATACCTCATATAAAACGTGCATTCAGTTGACTTTGTCTCTTTGTCAGTGCAGGTCGTTGTTACAAGTGCATGTAGTGATTTCTGTGATTTAAATAGTGTATTGAATATTAAATATACTTATAGTGAGTTTTCGTCAAAGTTCTGTTTTTTGTCGTTAAGTGTCGTTGTTTTTATAAAATATTAAATATATGTTATAATACATTTATATTTAAATCAATTTAAGTAATATATTTGTCTATTTCTGTGTAATATTAATGCGGTATGCATTGTTATTGTTATCTGTGATTTTCCATTCTTCTTTGTGCGATATTTGTTTACGTCGTTTATCTATTGTGTTGTTAGTGCGTATTTTAATTAGCAACAGCTGTAAGCATTTAACCCTTGGAGTGATCCAATTTTTTTATTCGGCACTAAATTTTTAATTTTTAAAATTTATAAAATTTTTTAATTTTGTACTTTTGTTATTTTCAAAAGTTATAATAAATGGAATTCTTTTCACTAGAAAATGTTGCTGCCTGCTCTTTGAAGGATAAGTGCAAGAGTCAAAACATATTAAATTCTATGTTTTCTTGTTCCGGTCCCTGCGGACAGCTGCCAATATTTCTATGGCGTGTACAGAATTTTTAAGTTCAGTGCACTCAGGTTTGCAATGGTATTGTCCTACTTGCAGACCTCTCTCTCCATCAGTTTTTTTTGTTAAAATTAAAAACTTTGGAGATACGCTAAATACTTTAAACATCAATTGTACAGAAATTTTAAATTCATTAAATGAATTTAATTCATTGGTACATGCAAGTGATACTGAGCATTTGGCGGATTGTATTGATAATCATACAGCAATTATCGACGATTCTGCCTCATCTGATATTGTTCCTCCACCCAAAAAAGTTGTCAAAAAGCGCAAACGAGCTAATAGTAATAACTCACTAAACCCTCCTCGGGCAAAGCGCATTTCACATAAAACTTCTATCACTCCTCCCCCTTAATCTCCTAATGCAGCGCCTTTACTAGTAGCAGTAAGCCTGCCCGAAAATTGCACTAATAATATTATCAATATTAATTCTGGATTGAAGGCAATACCTAAATTAAAATTTTTATTTATAGATTAATGCCTGACACGACTACTGACAAATTGGTAACAGGCCATCTTATGCATCATTCACTGTATCAATCGCTACAGAATATGCTGCGGATGTTATTCGCTCAAATCTTTGGGCAGACAATATTTTTGTTTCCGAATTCAAACAAAAAAAAGTTAACAAACCAACTGCACACCAAAATTCAAAAAACTAGATCGAATCACTCTTTACTATCAAAACGTAAGGGGTTTGCGCTCAAAGACTCGAGATATTTTTTTAGCTACTCAAACTTTTGAATATGATCTCATAGCATTAACTGAGACTTGGGTAAATAATAGCTTTTTAAGTATTGAAATATTTGATAATAGTTTCAATATCTTTAGAAAAGATCGGTTTGAGTGTGAAAATTCTCCAGTCGGTGGTGGTGTTTTAATTGCAGTCAAGAATACTTTTATAAGTTCCTTAGTAGAAATACCTGTTGCTTCTACATTAGAGCTTATTTGTGTAAAGATTGTATTACACAATTCCTGTGTATATATCTTAAATGCATATAATCTTCCTAAAAGTAATGTTGAAGCCTTTGAGACTTTATCGAAGTCAGTTGATTTTGTACTAGATTTACTTAATAGTTCTGACGATATTTTAATGATGGGAGATTTTAATCTACCTGATTTAAAATGGGATAGATCTGACGATGATACATATTACTGTGCATCTAACTCTAAAACCCGACAAGAACAAATTTTTGTTGACACTATCTCAACTAACTTACAACAAGTAAGTTGTATTTCTAACTGTCTAGATAGACAACTTGACCTGGTTTTTACTACTGACAGTAATAGTTCGGTTGTTAAACGGTCTATTCATGCTATAACAGACATTGATAATTATCATCCACCTTTAACAATTTATTACCAATCTGATAGAGATAATATAATTAATTCTCGCTCTTCAGATAAAGTATATGAATTTAATTTTACTAAAGCAGATTATGCTAAAATGAATGAATTGTTATTTGCAAAACGTGATTTTTTATCAAACTATATTTTCAATAATCAACTCGATTGTTCCATAAAATTCTTTTACTTTGAACTATTTTCTTGTATTGCACTATCGGTACCTTACAGTTTGAAATTTTCTAAGCAATCATCGTATCCATGGTACAACAAAGAATTAAAGAATTTACATAATTCTAGGAATAGAGCAAATCAGCTTCACTTTATTCTGATTATGTTGAAAAAATTAAGCTTAAAATATTATCAGACCCTAAGAAGTTTTGGGGTTTTATTAATACCAAAAAGAAAAGTGATGGTTTTCCAGCATCATTTAAAAATAACGAGGAGTTCACGAGTGACCCTGATATTATATGTGGCTTATTTGCTAGCATTTTTAAACAGTCGTTTAGTAGTGATCCGTTCATTATTGATAATAACTATATTCAATACATGCACTCAGCACCCAAAACTTCACTAGATTCTATGTTCTTTACACCGGATTTAATCTTGCAATACATTTCGTCAATTGATGATAGCTCTGGGCCAGACGGTATTCCTGCTACAGTTTTAAAGAACTGTGGTGCGTCGTTATGTATGCCCCTTAGTATCATATTTAATAAATCAATTAATGAAAGTAATTTTCCACAATTTTGGAGAAACTCATTTATAAGTCCAATTTTTAAAAAAGGGTGCAAAAACGATGTTACCAATTATAGACCAATTGCTAAACTCTCATCTATCCCGAAATTGTTTGAAGGCATATCAAAAATTCATTGTAAACATATAATTACAACACGTCAGCATGGATTTGTTACCGGTAGATCCACTGTATCAAACCTACTGGATTTCACCTCATTTACAACTGACGAAATCGAGTCAGGAAATCAAGTTGATTGCATATATACTGACTTCAGTAATTTAATTTTGTTCAAATTAAAGATACTTGGTTTTCTAGAAGTCTTTGTGAAATGGATACAATCTTATTGATCTGATCGGTCATATCTAATACGTTTCAGAAAAGTTTTATCTTCACCTTTTATCGCAACATCCGGGGTACCTCAGGGTAGCCATCTTGTACCTCTTTTATTTATGTTGGCGATTAGTGATGTCATATACAATATAAAGTACTCCAATCTATTAATTTATGCCGATGACATGAACATTTATAAGGCTATCAAGGATGAGAAGGACGCTAAATTACTGCAGACAGATTTAAATTTTTTTGAGATTTGGTGTTTTTAGAACCATTTGGTACTTAATCCAGATAAGTGTCAGTCTATGGTATTTTCTCGAAAGAGAAACAATATAGAGTACAACTATATGTTAAAAGAGGAAAATGTTAGTCGAGTACATATAGTAAAGGGTCCAGGTCTGTTTGTTGATCCCACTTTATCGTTCAAACTTCATATTGAACATATATGTAAAAAAGCCTCTTCATTGCTTGGTTTTATCAAGCGATGGGCTAAAGAATTTAATAGTCCTTTGACTACATTAACTCTATATAATACTATAGTACGTTGTCATCTAGAATATAAAAGTCAAGTATGGTCTCCTTTTTATAAAGTGCACACTGATCGTATCGAACGTATACAAAAAAACTTTGTACGATTCGCTCTCAATGGTTTGAATTGGGTTGATAATTACAATCTTCCTCAATACGAGGATCGGCTGAAGCTATTAAACTTGAAATCACTTGAAGATCGCAGAAAAAATGCTGATGTAATCTATATACATCAACTCATTACTGGTAAATTGGATACGATGTATCAGAGTTCGGAAATCCTCACTCACGCTCACTCAAACTCATGAGTTTTGCAAAATATTTTATTCTTGTTGCTACTCACCTCATGAGTGAGTAGCCAGAAAATATACGGCAAACTCACAACTCATAAGAGATTCGCGTTTTGTGAGTAGAGATTTTGCTACTCAGAAGAGAGTTTTGCGTTTCACCTCTCCATTCACATTACACATGAGAGAGTGCAACAAGCAAACTCTCACTTTTCGTCAACTCATATTTGTTCAAGGACAAAGAGAATGCGGTGATCTACTCACTGTACAGGCTTGCAAAGTGTAACATCATTGTTGCCATTTCTGTTGGAATCTTCCTATATGTGGTATTTTTGAAATGTTGTGTAAAATTATATATTGGATATTGTTTTTTTTGCTATAACTTTTTATATGTACAAGATAAATATTTATGTAAAGGCATTAAATGTTTGTTTTTAAAGTGCCTATCGATTGACATAAACCTTAAATAAAAATTCCAAATATACCGACAAATGTTCAAGCATATTATTTGAAATAACCTGCAACATTCTAAAATGTGGGTTATAAAATTGTCTATGCATAATTTTATGATATCAACCAATAACATTTTTACCGAGCTTTCAATAAGGTGGTGAAAAAGTGTGGAAAAAATGGTTTGCAAAAATCTCGCGTTTTAATTTACTATGTATTATAACAAATAAAAGCGAATTAAAAATCCAAACATTTTTTCCCTTTCTTTTTATTATTCTTTGCTGGATATCACGATTAATTTTTGCTAAATTTATACGTATATTACATAATTTTTAAAATAGCGACGTCATTATGTATATATAGTATACATATACATAATCTACAATAAAGGCACATTGAAGTTTTCGTGGCACCCTGTATATGACAACAGCTGTATATGACAACAGCTAGACGCAACACAGCAGCAAAACACTGCTAGCAACACAGTACAGCTTGTACAAAAATAAGATCTCGAATAAAAAGATCACAAGCTTGGATGCTGTCTTGTTATATTCGCATATGTTTGTTGTTTGTATATGCAGCGATCAGTGTTGACAATCTCTACTAATATATTTCTAAAAAAAGGCTAAAAAAATGCAAATATAAATATTATTTATTATTTTAACATTTATATCAAATTGTCTTCTTTTTTTTATTCATTATTTGGAATGATAATAAAGTTATTGAAATACATTCAAAAAATATGTAAAAAAAAATCCCGTATTGAGATTGCACAATGCAACATTTATATTTTGATTTCACGTTAATTGGAAAAACGTTGCGAATTTGTTTAATGTTTGTTGGCTGAGCTGTGCGTAGGTTTTGGTTTTCAGCATTAGTGCATTTATAAAAGAAAGTTTATAAATTAATAAAAAGATGGGGAAAAAAAGAAATATTCTTAAATAATGACAGTTAACAAATTAGGTTCTGAAGTTTAAAACTAATTTCAAACAAATTTAAATTCAATATATTTTTCCGAACGCGCACGTGATAATGGTGCACATAAATGCTGGACTTCACAAGTCAAGTCATCATGACGTTCGCATTAAATAAAAAAAAAAGTATTTTTTTGTGACTGTTAATTCATAGACGGAAGACGGATCATTTGGGATTGATTTCAAATAACTTTTTCCATTGTGCTATTTCATTCACACCCAGGGAAAAAACATTGTAAATCCGTTATCATTCATAGTAAATTCGTTATATATCTTAACGATATGATGTCAAATTTAGTTATAGTAAAAACATTATTTTTCAAAATAATTTTTTTAAATTGTCAAATGTCTCAAATTTACTATGTTTAATTTGAATTTATTATGTGTAATAATGTTTTTTTTGTTTACAATCTGCTGCATATAAATTTACTATGTTTAATAATATTTTGAATTCAAATACAAATTTAGGATTATTTTTATTTATGGTATTTTAATTCGAAACAAAAATTTTAGCATATATTCACACAATTTGACTACAATGCGGCAGCTGCGACGTCGGAAAAGTTAACGTCGTCCGCCGAAGAAATACATTATAACCTGGACTCAGCGAGGCTGCTGTCCATCTCGCAACTTCAGCATCTGCAAGATATTCGCAGGGGCGCAACCTGGAACTGAGTTGATGCAACGATTACTCTTCGGTATGCCGGATGGTTCGGCTACTGTGGCTCACGGATTCGTAGAGGCGGCAACAGAGGCGGCTGATGCAGCTGCCGCTCTTTGGTATCGGCGGATGCTTTTGCAGACTTTACCGTGTATCCTTTACACTCATCACCGGTGGCGGCACCAGCGGGCATCAGTAATCCTAATAATATTAGAGACATCCGCCATAAGAAGTATCGTGTTGCCGCCAGCTGGTACATGTAAAAATATAATTATTTAAATATATTTAATTAATTTTGTGATAGTTTACCCGTTGTTAAACAATTTTTTTAAATGACAAAAGAAAAAACAGACAGCCAATTTCAAGAAATTCATACAATTTACTATGAAATATTAATGATCAAACCAATTCATAGTAAACTTACTAAAAACGCTAACAATAATAAAATATTATTGTGCATAGTAAAAATATATGAAACGTAGTAAAATGTTCGATATATTTTTTCCCTGGGTGCATAAAATCAGACCTGTCCATGTTTTGTTATCGATAACATTCGATGATATTCAATCACATTTCAACTCAAATAATTATAAACGGCAATTTCGAAACTGTTGAGATCGCTTAATGCAGCCAATGTAAATCGGGCATTATTTATAAAATAAAACATTTTAAGTTTCAACGCAACTCGTCTGGCAACACCGCTTACTCGTTGCATACATACAAAAAATGAGCACCATGTTTATACAATTTGGCCTTGTACTTTTATGAGTATGAGAAAAAGATAAAATGCGTAATGCTACTCCCTCGTGAGGAGAAAAATAAATGAGTTTAAGACAGCACTCATGAGTAGTAAAGTTTTTACTCTCCGATGATTATCCATTTATGAGTAGAGAGTAGTCGGATTTTTTTCTCTTACTCACTCATGTCGTGTGTTGTAAAATCATATGTGTGCTTTCACACTTATGCGGATTATGCATGAGTGAGTCATTATGTGTATTCATTTATGTGACTTTCCGAACTCTGCGATATATAACCTTTAACCAAAATCGTAGAAGTAGTAGATATGGTGATACATTATTCTGTCTTCCATTTAGTAGAACAAATTATGTTGTATCATCACCTTTTAACCGTATGTGTAATATAGTTAATAATTGCACACATTTTAATGTTAATCTGTCAAAAAGTCAACTCAAATGTAGATTGAAGTTTTAATAACAAAAATAATATTGTAGATATTTTAACAACTGCATGCGTTTGTTACGAGCCCAACTACTATTAGTGGGTAAATTTTTTCAAGCATTTATGCTTTGAAAGTACAATCTAGCTGTATTAGCTAAACTCGATTATTATTACGATTATTATTAAAGATGAACCTAAATCGGCTTAACTGAACTTTTTTTTGATAATAATTTATATATTGAATTTATGCGAAAAAAAAATCGAAATTCGGCACACCTACCCATTTGTACATATGGGTACTCAAATAAAAATAAATTCCTTCAAGATTTGCAAGTTTGTAGTTAATTTCAGGATTCTTAAACCCTGGTGACTTATGCATCACTTTGAAATAAACAAAATAACTATACGGATTCGATCCCTAGCGATTGCCAACATCTTTTTCATAGAAAACATTTTTTTATGCGTGCTACCTCTCGGCAGAAAATGTCAAACATTGCCTATGAAAAGCTCTAACCCGCCGTTCGGAATCCGAACAACCTTGTTTTAATGTTTTCCCTTTAAATGATGTACTACATCCAAAAAAAATTAATATTTAAACTGAAAAATTAAAATATTTTCAAAATAAAACATGATTTGAAACGACCTGAATACAAATATGTTTCCAGAGAATCATATCAATTGTTTATGTTCAAAAAGTTCACCCCTTTCGTGAATGACGCATGCTATTGGCATCTCATTCGCACTTATGTGTTTTAATGTGCTGATCTTAAATCTCATTCTCGCACATTGCTCAGTACGCTGAATGATCTTCCGTGTCTTTCTAACACATTGCTTAGTGCGCTGAATTGTCTTTCGTCTCATTTATTATTGTTGAATGCTTGCACTATGGGACAAATTACATCTTTTCGTAACAATATTAATGAAAAAAGAAAATTTAGTGCTTATAAATGTTTTACTCAATATTAATTTTTTTCCTTTTTTTAATTACATTGAAATGTTTACCACAGATACGCTAGGGTCTAGAAAGAATGATAGGCTATATACAGGCGGGATTGGACAAAAGGGGCGTAGCACCTCCGATACAGCCGAAATTTTCAAACTGATATAACTTGGCACTTACAGCAGCTACAATATGAAACAAAAAACTCAAATAAAAAAAATATTTAAAAGCGAAAACACAAAAGCAAAAATATAAAAAGAAAAGCAATAACATAAAATTAAAAGCCAAACTAAAGAAACAACAAAAAAAAACAAAAGCAAAAACAAATTTTTTCTTTTCGACATTGTTTTTAACGAATACCTTTTATTTTGGAAAAATGGTGATTTCGACCATTGCATTGTTTTTGTCGTCCAAAAAAACTTTTTAACATATTTTTTTTTCGAACATTGTTGTTTTTTTCTAATTTTTTTTTTGTTGTAAAATGGTAATTTCGACCATGGCGTTTTTTTTTTGTCCTCCAAAATTTTTTTAACAAATTTTTTTATTCGAAATTTTTCGAACATAATTGTTTTTGTTGAATAATTTTGTTTGTAAAAAGGTTATTTCGACCATTGCGTTCTTTTTGTCGTTCAACAATTTGTTTATTACTTTTTTAAACGAAATTCACCACATTAAAACTGGCCACATTAAAACTCACCACAATGAAACTCAATACACCAAAATTCACAGCACTAAAACCAACCGCACCAAAATTCACCACATTAAACCTCACCACACTAAAACTCACCACACCGAAACTCTTCACACTAAAACTTCTACTGGGAAAAACTCTACGGGGAAGAATTCTACGGGAAAGAATTCCACCAGGAAGATTTCTACCGGAAAGAATTCTACGGGAAAAATTCTACGGGAACGCGTTCTATGGGAACGCGTTTTACGGGGAAGATTTCTACTGGGAAGAATTCTACGAGGAAGCACAGTCTAAGAAAGAATTGTCTTTGAGAAAAGCTGTTTTAGCGGAGAATTATTTTTGTTTTGTTTACTATAGTTATAAAAGCAATAAAAAAAACGTCCACAGCGAAGCACGGGTAATAAAAATGTTTTTTTATTATTAATAAAATTGCATATCCTTGCATTCACAAAATCTTTGCATGAGTCGTGCACGGGTCTAGCTAGTACTTAATAATTTTATTTCCATCTATTGTTTCTATTTTGAGTTCAGTCAATTACGGATTAATTGGATATTTCACAAACAGCCACTACTGATACTAACAGTCATTGGAGGTACTGAAACAAATTCATTCACCAAAAATAACTTTTGAACTATATGAAAATTATTAATGTGAGTGTTACTAAGTGTTAAAAGTAGGCAGCGTTTTTATTTAATTGTGATTTCGAATTGTCAAACATACATATAATCGAACTAATGCTATTATTTTTAAATTCGTTGTGACCCAGTAACAATCACGAATAACGAAATATGTATAATTCAAAGAACCTTTTTTTGACGTTGGGTGTGTTAAATAGCAGAAATATGATACATACATATATTAATATCTGAAGAAAAATATATATTTCTAAAGAACCATTAATTTAGTAAAATTAATTTGTCTGTCGATATGTTGACAGTAACTAAAAGCAATTATTTCGAAGCTAACATAAAAAAATATATTTTAATTAATTTAATGTTTTTTTAGAATGTTATTACCTTATATGTATTTTTGTATATTAAATGACTTCTTTGAATACTTAATGTAATTGAATAGTTTATTTTAATGTATTTGTATTATTATTATTTAAATAATCTATGTATAAACCATTTACTTAGCATATACACTTTCTCCTCTTCTGCTGCCTCTAAAATCCAGTTGAATAAAGTTTGTTTACTTTTTTGACAACTAAGTAATTAGCTTTCTTGATATCCAGATGACAAATGCTTGAATTTTAGTAGTATTTTATTGATATTAGTCATATTATACTATTTTTCTTTCTAACCGAATTCTTCTCGAGTTTTAGAATTTTATTTCCCTCCGTGTATACAATTCAATTATAATGTAATTATATTATACTGCTTATATTTTTATTGTGATTTCGAATTGCGTTATAATTACATTAAAACATATGCAAAGAAATCTATCCCTGCAGTTCCGGTTCCATAAAAAATAAAAAAAACGCTTTCAGTTCCGGTTCGGTACAACATAAATTATAGATTCCAGTTCCAGTTCCCAGTAATGGATTCAGTTCCGGATACACAAACAAACCAAAAAAACAAAATAATAATATAGGTAACTATTTTTAACTTTTACGTGAACAAATAATGAAATTTAAATAGATAAGGCAAAAACAGAGTTTTTTTAGAATGTGTTTTTTAGGGTACAAACACATTTTTTTTTAATGGCACATTAATTACGTTTTTTGCCAAAATACTCTGATATTAATGCATGTGAATTCCGTTTGCGTGAATCACTTATTGCAAGGGGCGCAAAAGTTAAGGCGGTTTTAAGTTGGACATTTAAAAAAAAATTCTTAATCCACGACTTTCACTTAATATTAGAAAAATATAGTATATTAATAAAGCGTATGAAGAGTTACCAATATAAGTTAAAATATATTGTTACGAAAAGAGGTTTTTTTTTTAATGTGGGATAAAAAATAGAGCCACAGCACTCAGACAGGGTTATATCCATTGTGCTGTGACCCAGTTCCCTGGTTTTTAATGATACTTCTTAGATTCATTATTGAATCTAAGAAGGCTATTGTGTGATAGAGTGTGAAGCTGATCCTCTCTCATCACGTCTGTGCCAAAGATCTGCCTTCTAATCCTTGAAAATGCTGGACAGTCACAGAGATAGTGCTCTGTGGTGCCAGTTTCTTCGTAGCAGGCAGAACATAATGCGCTTTCGGCCAGGCCGATTGCGTTCATGTGTTTTTCACATGCGTTGTATCCCGTTAGAAGTCCCGTCAGTTTTCTGCACTCCTTTCTACTTAAGGAAAGTAGAAACGAGGCCGATCTTTTGGTTATCGTCGGTGTCATGAGCTTGGAGAATCTGCATTTCGTCTCATTCAGCCATCTGCTCTTGTGTGCGGAGGCGACCCAAGAGCTGATGACGAATTTTCCCGTAGATGCAGGTAGTCCAGGCACAGGTTCTGGTCCAAATGGATTATCCTCAGATCCAGCACGTGCTAGTTTGTCAGATGTTTCATTGCCCGAAACTCCTTATGGCCCGGCACCCAAATCAGTTTCAGTGTATTGTATTTACCCACACAATTGAGACGTGATCTGCATTGACGTACAATTTTGGATGTGATGACCTGGTTGTTCAAAGTCATAAGAGCAGCCTGACTATCACAGCAAACTGAAATAGCCCTGTTCTGCCATCTATTATCCGCAATGTAGTCCATAGCCATAAGTATAGCATAGACTTCGGCTTGAAATACCGAGGCATTGCCGCCTAAGGCGAAGTGAAGTCTGCGGTCATCCGGTTCCACAAACACTCCAGCACCAGATCCCTGATCGGTTCTGGAGCCGTCTGTGAAAATGCGGTGTGACCCTCTACCTGGCTCACAGTCAGGCGTTAGCCAGTCTTGAATGTCAGGTTGGCAGACCTCAAAATTTCGTCTTGGTAATATTTCTGTTATAATTGCATCAGAGGGCATCTCCAGTAGACAGGTGTCTAATGGAGTGTCAAGTGCAATGTCAGAGATATTCCAGGGAACATTAAACCAGAAACCACCTCGTTTTAGTCTCCAGCAGCCTTTCATGGCTTCGCCTTTGATGAAGATGTCAAGTGGTGGTAGGTTTAAGATTGCATTCAGTGCTGGACCAGGTGTATTGGGAAAGGCACCCGTAACACCCAGACACACGGTTCTCTGAATCTTGGCAAGACTAGTTGTCACGCATTTTCGCGACAGCTTGTTCCACCAGACTACCGATGCGGTCTTATCATTGCCGTGTAAATCCATAAGGTTTTGCTCGGCGATAGTCCACATGTCTTCCCAAAAATTCCTCTGCATTGCCAGAAGGCATTCATTGCTCGCGAAATTTTATTTTCAACATGTTTTGTTCAAAGTAGTTTACTATCTAGAGTTAAGCCCAGATATTTTACTTCGTTAGACAGAGGAATAGTGACACCCTTAAGTACTGGTAGAGATAATCCTGTCATTATTCTTTTCCTAGTGAAGATAACAATCCCTGTTTTGTGAGGGTTGACGGAAAGTCCGTTTGCAGTACACCAGCTGTCAATTCGGTTCAATGAGTTTTGTGTTTTAACACAGACCTCATTGAGGGAAAAGCCTGTGGCAAGAATGGCAACATCATCTGCATAGGCCTGGGAATAGACACCTGGTCCATCGAGATCGTTGACTAGAGAGTCAACCAGCATACACCAGAGCAGGGGGGAGAGAACGCCTCCTTGAGGACAACCTCTATTCACCCCTGCCATAATATACTGACCGCACTTCGCCTCAGAAGTGATGGTCCTAAACATTAGCATTGACCTTAGCCATTTGACCAATGTTTCATCTATTCCATGCCTTCTAGCTGCGTCACACATTCCATCAAAAGTCGCATTATCAAAAGCACCCTCGATGTCAACAAATATGCCCATCACGTACATCTTCCTCTGAAAAGCATGCTCGATCAGGCCAACCAGATGTTGCAATGCTGTTTCACAGGATTTTTCACGTTGGTAGGCATGTTGTCTTGATGATAGTGGGTACCTTGACAGCGATGCAGCTCAACTAGTCTTTCTAGACACTTTAGTATGAAGGACATCATACTAATGGGTCTGAAGCTCTTGGCTATGGAATAGTCTTCTCTTCCAACTTGAGGAATGAAGGCTACTTTAACTAAACGCCAGGATGTCGGAATGTATGCCCATGCGAGACTTGTTCTAAAGATCTTCTTTAGGCATGGTAGCAATTGGGTTATACCTTCCTGTAGCATGACTGGGTAGATGCCATCCGGTCCAGGTGACTTGAAGCCATCAGAAGAGGCCACTGCGTATTGGATAGCTTCATCGTACACAACCAATCTGGCAACCTGCCAGTCATGTTTTGTCACATTAGAGTTGGTATTGCAGTCCCCAGTGCTGGGATTACAAAGTGGCCCTATGTGGATTTGATTTCCCGGAAAGTGAGTCTAAACTAGGACACTGAGTGCCTCGGTCTTAGACTCAGTATACGAGCCATCAGGTCTCCGCAGTGAGTCCAGACGAGCAGTTCGGTCTCTTTAAAGAAACTTGACCAATCTGCTAGTATAACTGCAGGATTCGATGCTACTGCAGAAGTCTTTATAGGAAACACTTTTCGATTTACGAATTCGTTTCTTATACTCTTTCTGCTTAGCTCGATAAAGAAACCAGTCACTAAGTTGCTCCTTAGGGCCCTATTTAGAAGCTTTCTGGAATCCTTGCGCAAGGTTTTTAAGACAAGCGTTCCACCAAGGAACGGGAGGTCTAGATAACGTTTTTCATACAAAACTAGAATTTATGACATCGTTCATAACTTGAACGGACGTCTCAATACTTTCTTTGGTACGAATTCTGAATTCTGACAGGAATATTGAGGGAATTCTCAAGTTCATGTCTGAAGCGTGCCCAGTTCGTTTTTCTAGGGTTTCTTAACGTCATAGAGGGCAGCACCTCTCGGTCAGTATGAAACTCGATATACCTGTGGTCCGATAAAGAATCTTCTTTAAGAACCTTCCAGTTAAAGATTGACTCTCTCAGTCTACAGTTAGACAAAGTAAGGTCAATCACTTCCTGTCTTCTAGCAGTCACAAAAGTGGGTTTATTACCAGTGTTGTGAATGTTCAGATTGGAGGTCATGATGAAGTTAAGGAGTCTGGTACCTCGTACGTTGCATTTACTG
This sequence comes from Dryomyza anilis, assembly GCA_951804985.1. Taxonomy (NCBI): domain Eukaryota; kingdom Metazoa; phylum Arthropoda; class Insecta; order Diptera; family Dryomyzidae; genus Dryomyza; species Dryomyza anilis. The sequence continues at coordinate 50,545,895 of OX638131.1, read as the reverse complement.
CTGCCCCACACAGTGTGTTGAGCATTAGCGTCACAGCAAATAATAAGGCCGGTCTCCTTAAGATCACAGTACTCTATGAGCTAAATAATTGCCTTTGGCGGAGGAGGCACTAGGGAGTCATAGGGGAAGTAGCCTGAGGCGACAATCAGATGTTTCCATCCACTATCGCTTTCATAGCTCACTTTGGCCGCCACCAGGTCTTACCCATAGAATTGGGTTAACTTGGTGACAGCAAAGTGTTTCGATACTATAAGACAGCTTCTAGGCCTTGCGGCTTGCTCATCGTATAGTATGGTTTCACCACGTAGTTCACTAAAACCACAGATGCGTTTGTTATACACCCATGGTTCTTGAATAGCTGTGGTGTGAGGTAATGTATGCAACATGGAGAGCCGCTTACCTAGTAAAGCGGTTTATGGCTATAGATTTTCCATCCGTTCGTTTCGATGCCCTGGTTCTGAGCAAGTAGGCAGGCAAACGATACTGCTAGCCTACCTCTGCCAGTGGATGTTGAAGGCAGTTCATCCGCAGCCGATCCGGAACATGAAGCACCAGTGCTCTTGCTTGTGGAAGCAATATCACTGGAAACTGTCGAGTTCTGGGAGTTACGGGGTTTCGCAGTAGCAGTGAAGGTTTTAAACTTCTTGCCATTGCGCTTCTCAGGTGCATTGGCAGCCACAACAGCAGCAGCGGATGGTCCGGCTTCAGTCGGAGTAACCTCCACCGATCGTTCGCGTTTTGCTGTGGTAGCTAGGGAAGAGAAAGCTCCAGCGTCGCCTTTAGCCTTTTCAGCCTCTTTGCGATCTTTCGCTTTATTCTTCCTTCTCCTACTCACCTGGGCATCGGACAACCTGACCTCTGTATTCAGAGATCCGGGTCCGGTCTCCAGTGGAAGTTTAGCTTCCAGTTGGGCGTCGGTCTCTCTAGGATTAGATGCTGGTAAGACACCACTTTCCTTCGATCGACCCATGTTTGCAAATACGTGACAGAATGGAGCTCTGAGAGGAAACAACACTGTCGAGCAGCCATACAGTGGAGGATTAGTTGTAGGCATAGCCGAACCGACACTTTCCTCTACTTGTATGGGAACCGCTGCGTTGTCGTTATCCTCCTCCAGATTCCTAGCTGTCTCATAAATTTTTGAGATGGAGGGGCACGATGAACCCCCTGCTACAGGAGCAGAGAGGTTCATCGTACCAGGGTTGGTTGCGTGGATTGAGGCCTCCAGAATCCTTGCCTCAGCCGCCGAAGCGGGTGGATTGCCACTTTTGTGGGTACCACCTGGAGTAGTTAAATCATTATGTTGACCCATCGCGGTGGTGTAGTGGGTACCATCTGGAGTAGTTAAATCTTTATGTTGACCCATCGCGGTGGTGTAGGGGTTTATTTAGAGTCTGCCACCCCACCAATAAAAAAGACTATGCTAGTATTTAGTTCATTACTCATCACAAGCCTGTCTGACAAGGGTGACACTACCAGAAACTTTAAAAAAAGTTTCCGTCAGCTAAGCCTTATTGAGTCATTGTAACTTAAGCCCCCACACCACGTCAAGTTAACCACCACGTGGGGAAAAAGAGGTTGCTCTAATGTGAAAAAGACAATTCAGCACACTAAGCAATGTGTTTGAAAGAGACGGAAGATTATTTAGCGCACTGAGGCAATGTGCTAGAAAGAGATAGAAGATCAGCGCATTAAAAACACATAACTACGATTATTGAATATTTTGACCTTTTTCGTGCAGTATTGTGGATGTGCCTCAATGTAATATTTATTGCCAAAAATGTCGCGATTTCACCACAAAGGGACAAAGGATAAAAATTATTGATTGCAATGAATTATTTGATTCGTAGCCATTCTACGTAGATGCTTAAAATCTTTTAAAAACATTATATATCATAAAAATTTGCGAAAACAATATATCAAAATTTTTCACAATTTAAAAAAAGTCCATAACATTTTTCATTTCAATATTTTTATATGCGCCATTTATTTATAAAACTCTGTTCACGCAATACACTAGATTATTTCAAATAATAATGGAAATGTGCCACGCGAACAATAGCTGTTTTGAACAAATTCACACTTCGACGTTTTCAGTGATCGTACTCTTTTCATTATGATGGCACATTATCGAGATATAGGATATACGGTGCAAATTTACAACAGTTTTAAACTAATATTTTCAAATTCATTGAGGGGCATATGTGCCCTGGCCTAAAACATTTAGAAAATTGGGAAAAAAAGATGGTTTCAATTTTGCACCACCATATTTCAATCTATCAAATCTACTATGTATGTATGTATGTATGTATGTATGTATGTATATATGTATGTATGTATGTATGTATGTATGTATGTATGTATGTATGCATGTATCTATGTATGTGTATGTATGTATTTATGTATGTATCTCAGTATGTCTGTATGTTCCGTATAGACGTCTAAATCGAATTGAATAAAATGTTGACAGAATATGTATGGCAGAGTATAGGCTATAGATCGGTGGGATTGGTGGCACCTCTCATATAACCTAAAAATTAAAAATACATTACATCAGTAAAAGGGTGGTTCAAATTCCGTTTTTTTAAGCGACAAGTCAACGTACCTCAAATTATGTGAGGGAGTCCCCTTCGTAACATCTTGACCAAATTTCAACACCCTACGATTATTGGATGACGGTGCTACACGGTCATATTGGTTGGCGATCTCCGAACAAATCTTCAAAATTTGTATTGTCATATCGCGATGACAACTATATGTAATGATAGCATAAATAAATTCAGTAAGATACATATAGTCATTATGTCCTGAGTTTGTATATGAAGAACATTTAGGAGCTTCCAATATATAATTAACAAGAAACAAAAAAAAATGTACATGATTTGGAACACCTCGTCAATTTTATCAATATATATATATGGGTCATTCCATATCAAATCAGCCAAGTGATTGGCAGCACCATCTCAGAATTTGACAAAATTTGGATGAATAGTGAAACAAAATAAAATGAATATATTGGAGAATTTTCAGCTTCCCAAAAGGTGTGGTTTCAGAAATATGGTTGTGTAAAATTTGAAAAAACTGTATAAAAATCATAAAGGTGGCGCAAATCAATTGAACGTAACTTAAGCTATAGTGAACCAAAATAAAACACAAATATAGATAAAGATATTAAAATTGCCAAAAAGATATAATACCATGTTGCTTTAATAGTGGTCAGTATTAAACAAAGTATATTTTAAAAGAACATATCTCAAAAAGCAACCTTTTTAAAATTTTTAAGTGAAGATATGCTGAAGGTTGACTTTTTATCTTTTATTTAAGATTTGAACTAGAGTGGTAAAATCACGGGTTCAGTAGTTATGTATAAAAATGTTCTAGAATGTTGAAAATTTTGTACGAATTTTTTTCTATATTTCATTTTTTTTTAGTTATTTTATAACATACATGCTCAGTAAAAAATGATTCTGCCCTACAATCGACTTCGATTTTCATTTTATGTTTAATTTTCTAAAAATATTATATTCATAATGTATAGTTTTTAGTGATGATCAAAAATTTCTTGTTCTTGCATCATGTTCTTGTTCTTTCCTTTTTTGCAAGAACAAGAGCGAGAACAAGATCTAGATTGTCTTGCAAGAACAAGAGCAAGATAAGAAATGCAAGAACAAGAGCAAGTGCAAAGCTGTAAAGGTTGGATGACGATTACTTTGATTACGATTACTAAAGAATCGTAATCAAATAATTTTGAATACGATTCTTAGTAGTCGTACTCAATAATTTTGATTACGATTAGAAATAATCAAAAAGTAATTTAGTACATTTTTTGATTATTTTTACGACTACTTTAAAATAATCAAAAACTAGTAATCCAACTACTTTATTTAATTATTTGGAAATAATCAAAAAAAGTAATCCGACTACTTTTTTTAGATTATTTGAAAATAATCAATAAAAGTAATTCGACTATTTCTTTTAATTATTTCTATTTTTCTTGATTATTTTTTGACTATCAAATAATCGAAAAATAATCTAACAAAAATAGATATAATCAAAAAAAAAGTCGGATTACTTTTTTTGATTATTTTCAAAAAATCAAAAAAAAAGTAGTCAGATTACAAGTTTTTGATCATTTTAAAGTAGTCGTGAAAATAATCAAAAAATGTACTAAGAATCAAATTACTTTTTGATAATTTCTAATCGTAATCAAAATTTTTGATTACGACTGCTAAGAACCGAAATCAAAATTTTTGATTACGATTCTTTAGTAATCGAAATCAAAATTTTTGATTACGACTACTAAGAATCATAATTAAAGTTTTTGATTACGATTCTTTAGTAATCGTAATCAAAGTAATCGTAATCCAACCTTTACATCTCTGTGGAAGACTAACACTGCAAGAAATGTAAGAAAAGCAAGACTCTTGCTTATTTTTATTATTTTAATCATTCAGAATTCATGATATTACTAAATATTGAACAACAAGTAACAATGGAAAGCGCGCAAAATATTTATGAACATTAATGAAGATGTGTGTTTTTATTTATTTTTTGTTTATCAAGGCTAAAGAATATAAGCATCTTAAAAATAAGATCTGTGAAGCACTTTGGAAGCGATAAATTGCTACAAAAGTCGTTTCAAAATGATAAAATAGACAACACGATTTTGATTCTCTTTTCTTCGCTACGCTAGTTCGTACATCGATTGTGCATATGCACTGTGCTATACACATTATTACTTTTGTGTACCTACCTCATTTAGCTGTTCTTGCTTTTTGTTTTTTTTTTTTCACAAATCCGCTGATTCGTTTGAAAGTGCAACAACGACAAAAATGAGAATCCAAGCAGCATCAAAGCTTTTGATAGAATTTTTGGCGGGAAATTTTTTGTACCACAAAGAAAACTCGTTGTTGCCAACTAGATATCTGTACTAGATACATACATGTAGTGTGGTGACATGCCACTGTCTGTTGTCATGCGTCTGTCCGTTGTCATGCGTCTGTCGGTGTCATGCGTCTGTTTGTTGCCATGCGATGATCAAAGAAGCCATTTTATGGCTAGATTTTGCCATTTTTAGAATTTTTTAGCCATTCAATTCTGAAATTACTATTAGCCGAAAATTTAGCCACTTTTTTATTTTAGCTATTTTTTATTAGATTTTTATTTGCATTTGGCTGAATTCATACTTAGTTAAATAATTAATTAAAATATATACGAAAAAATTGTGATATCGATTATTGCCATAACAAACATTGAAAAAAAATGTACAAAGTGGTAAAAAATCACTTTTAAAAGGTATTTTTTGTGAGTATTAAAATCGATTAATGAAAGAAATTTTGTTTTACACGAGTTAGACAAAGGGACTGAATATTTTCAGTGGAATAAACTGTGTCCTTTTTCAAACATGATATCATTGTAAAATGAGTATTTTTTTATATTAAATCAAAATGTTATTACTGAAAATGCATAAAAAATCAACATTTTTAGGTTTCGACTTGGATCTCGAATAGATGATATTTGCATTGAAGTAGTTAACAAATGAATATTAAAGTACTTCCGGAAACTTAAACGGGTTTATTTAAGTGCCCAATCCGCAAAATTGTTTAAAAAAAGGCACTTAACCGAAGAGTTTTTAATCTGGTGTTTTGTATGAAATAAAATAAAATTTAGCCATTTTTAGCCATAAATTCACCACACAAAATTCACCACACTAAATCTCACCATACTAAAATTCACGACACTAAAACATCTACTGGGAAAAACTCTACGGGGAAGAATTCTACTGGGAAGATATAAAAATGTTATTTATATTAATAAAATCTAGGCATGAGTCGTGCACGAGTCCAGCTAGTTATGATATAGAAATAAAACAAATACTAAATTGATTTCCCACGTATACCGATCACCTCTTTCTAAGCAAGATCCTAAAGTGAAGATCTTATAACAAAAACGGAGAAGAAACTATAATGCAATTTCAATGCATTTTTTAAATTTTCAACTTCGAAATAACTATAACAAATAGAAGTAAAGATTTGTGGATTTAAAATTCTGCATTCTTATAATTTAAGGTATACTTGATCCAAATCGATTAATGAATATTTTTAAATAAAAAAACTACGAAAGTTAAAACCAAATTAAAGTTTCAATGATTTTAAAAAATACAAATTTTTGCGCATATCTATGTATATAAAAATAAATTTCCGTGCTTAGTCTCGCAAAAACTTGAGAACGGATCGACATATTTAGATGAAATATCGAAGTTTTCGTTTTGTATGAGAATTCACTTAATACCACCAAGAAGAATTCGTTTATATAGCCACTACGGATGTATTGGACAAAGTGGCGTGGCACGTCCCATATAAGCAAACATTTATAAATACTATAACTCCTGATCTCCTAAGAGAAAAAACTGTATTAAAAGAAATACATTTATATTTGATTTGCATCCATAATCAAATGTATTCGTTTTTATTACATTATTTTATTGCATTTATATATAAATTTAAATAAATTGTATTGAAAATAACAACATTTTGTCTTTATTTATGCATCCGAAATATACATTACTACATTTGCAGTTATTTTAACTACATTCCATATTTATTTAACACCATGAAAAATGTAAACATATTTATTTAATTGGAAGTATGGTGAAACAACACAATTTTAAGATTTAATCAAAAAATCAACTTACCAGATGGTTTCAAAGATTTAGGCATATCTGATATGTTTAAAATATATAATAGTTTTGCGCTACACTCCTGTAAGATCTTAGGCCGAACTCTCTCACCATTTTGACCTGTGCGTGTTATATTTGTACTCAAAGTGATGGGACCTACAGTTTAATGCCGAATCCGAACGGCGAACAGCTTTTCATAGGCAAAGTTTTCCTCTCGTAGGTTTTTACTGCCGAAAGGAAGTGCGGTATAGAAAATTGTTTCTATGAAAATATGTTTTTAGCCCCAATCTTGAACCTGGGACCTTTCGACTCGCAGTCCAACGCACTAACCTTGAGCTACCGACGATACGAATGTTTAAAACAATATAAATTAAATGTAGACATTTTATCTTTAACTACACCAAATTGAAATTAGACAATATACGGAGGGGAAAAAATCTAAAATCCAGTAGGAATAAAGAAATATATTATTCAGAATTCGTAGCCGCGGTAGCTCAGTGGTTAGTGCGTTGGACTGCGAGTCGAAAGGTCCCCGGTTCAAGCCTGGACTGGGGCTAACCACATCTTTTCATAGAAACATTTTTCTATACCGCGCTACCTCTCGTCAGTAAATGGCAAACCTACGAGAGTAAAAAATTGCCTATGAAAAGCTCTCGCCCGCCGTTCGGATTCGGCAATAAACTGTAGGTCCCACCACTTTGAGTACAAATATAACACGCACAGCTCAAAATGGTGAGAGAGCTCGGCCGAAGTTGTATACAGGACTGTAGCGCCAAACTATTATTATTATTATTATTCAGAATTTAAGTAATTAAGCAGAATTATTCTTGATAATGTAGAATTAATGTCTAGGTATCAAAAATGTTGTAGCTCTTTTCTTCACAAAATTGAAGGAATACGTATTCGTATAAATGCTGTTTTTTCTTGCTTTGTCAATAACATTCGCTATTGTGCTTTGCTTTACTTACGTTGTCCGTCTGTCAGCGTCATCTGCTTGTTCGTATGTCTGTCTGTTGAATGTAAATAAAGGTATATTTTGCAATCAAGTTAAGTTAATTAAATTGTTTTTATTATTATTTAATTTAATATATGTATTTATTTTATTATATTCTGAAACCGTTTACTTTCCTTGTACTCTTTTTTCTCTTCTGCTGGGATTTGGCCAGTTGGGTTCTGGCCAAATCCCAATGGAACCGATTTGTCCAAAAAATGTCCAATAACGCTGTTGGGTTCTGGCCAAATCCCAATGGAACCGATTTGTCCAAAAATTGTCTAATGACGCAGTTGGGTTCTGGCCAAATCTCAATGGAACCGATTTGTACAAAAAAAATGTCAAATGACTCAGTTGGGTTCTGGTCAAATCCCATTGGAACAGATTCACTCAAAAAAGTTCCAATGAGGCAAGTGGGTTTTGGCCAAGTCACATTGGTACAGATTCACCTAAAAAAGTTCCAATGCCGCAAGCGGGTTCTGGCCAAATCCCAATGGAACTAATTTGTCCAAAAAAAGTCCAATGACGCAATTGGGTTCTGGCCAAATCCCAATGGAAACGATATGTCCAAAAAAATGTCCAATGACGCAATTGGGTTCTGTCAAAAACCCATTGGAACAGATTCACTCAAAAAATTTCCAATGAAGTTCTGGTCAAATCCTAATCCAGCCAATTTGTCCATAGAAACCTTCCAAGTATTTCCTTTTTTATCCATAAAAGTTATATATAAAAAGAATGAAAAAGAACGTTTATTTACATTTGTTTTCATTCGAAAATTTTAATATCATGCGAATTTATCATATCTTTCTTATCGTTGATAAAACCAATATTCTTTTCGATTCATTAATTCGTAAAAGAATTAAAGCTAATAATTCTCGCGAGAGAATTTTTCGTAAGGAATTTATGTTTTTAAAATAGATTCTCCGAATGAATAAGAATGAAAAGAATTAAATTTTTCATTCGCGAATGTATTTTTTCGAGCTCTGATTTTTATACATTATTTTTTTCCAATTATCAAATCTCTGAAACCCCACCATCTGAAAAGCTGAAATTTCTTAAAATATCTTTTATATTGTTGCACCATATTTTTTCTTTGCTAAAACGTGAGAGAATAGCTTCTATAAATATTTCCAGATTTAGTCCGTTTAAAAATAGTTTATTTATAATTCATTAAACAGCTAAAGTTTAAAAATGGGCTTAATGAAACCATGTTGTCATTATTTCAAATTTACGAAAAATCGGATTTATAATAATTTTTTTTTTTTAATAATTTATTAAAATACAATATGAAATAAAGTTTTACAAGGCAGAATAAAACGAAAGTTTTTGAATCCTTACAAATAAGAACCAAATTCTGATATATATATTTCCAGTTACATGGCAAGTGGGTGTGGCAGGGACCGATATTTCCCAAAATATTCCCAAATACTCCTTACTTAGTTTTTATAATATAGACATTTTTCCAGCTAAATAGTGAAAATCTCACACTGTGCGCCATTTGTACCACACATCAGGTGTGGAAATGTATATATATTCTGGATCAGCATGACCTCCTGAGTCTGTCTCCGTCTGTCTGTCTCTATATTTGTTTAAATCAAGATTAGAGAAAAACTAGAAGAGCTAGATCAGGCATGTCAAACACGCGGCCCGACAACATTTCATCTGCGGCCCGCTAAGAGATTTTAAATAATATTAAATCAATTTACCTATCTTTAAGAATTAAAAAAATTTGTAAATTATTTTATTTTCAGGCGTTAAAATTATTATTATGTATTGTTGTGCATTTTTGCGCAGCGCCATGTATACCATTTAACATGCCATATAAGAAATTATATTATTAATTGTGGTTAAAAACTTATTAATTTATTAAAAAATCAATATTTTTGTAGGAAATTTGATAATTTAGATTCCTAATTGTCATTTTAAATATTATACATGGCGTTGCACAAATAACATAACAATAATTTTTTCATCAATTAATATTGTTTTTTATTCATAAAATTTTAAATTCATCGAAAAGTTTTGAATTTCCCTTGGCTATATTTCGCCAGCATATATACAAAATATATCGTAGCGCATAGTTTTGTACGTCTAACACCGAAAAAATCTATTATTGTTTTTGGTTAAAAATTTTATGTTAGAATATTTAAACATTTTCCGCATCGATATCGCAATGTTTTCCAAAAAACATCGATATATTTGCACTATTTAATGCAATATTAATCCAGAATCGTTTTTATTGTCGTTTAAAAAAAAAAGCTGAGATATTGGTACAAGATCTAATACGATTTTGTCGGCATAAAAAGTTGCAATTTTTTGGATGATTCCCATGTGCCTGTTTTTTCGTTTTTGAAATATACTCCATTGTATAAAACCTCAGACAAAATTTTTGGCAGGATCAAAGAAGTTCGGACATTTTTTCGACATATTTCAAACAGACAAAAATCGCACAATTTTTTGAAAGATCAATGGAAAATGTAAAAAACGAACGTTTTTTTTCTGATGATATACAAATCACTTTGTAAGTGTTTAATTAATTATTCCTCCTTAACATTACTTCTTTAATTATTGCATTTATTTGTCTTAAATTTTAAATTTTAATTAGCGTTTAAAACAAATACTTGTCAATTGCCTCAAATATTATTTATTTGAAGTGTTTGCTCGAAACACTTGTTTACGAGGAAGTATTTTCCCGAGTATTTCCGAAAGCAACATGTAATTTTTAGTGCTGTGCCGAACCTCATGCAACGTTTAACGCCAGAACTCACATTCGACTTAGACAAATTAACAGATTTTTTGTAATACTCATTGGAGATCATAGAGTTTGAAGCAGTTAATCAGAAATTATTTAACGCAAACCGACTTGTGTTTCCAAAAAAAAATCAAATTAAAAGAAATTCTTCAGCGCTAACTGGTGGTAGTTCGAAATTGTGACATAACCTTCCTTACTGGTTTATATTTATTTGTTTCGAAATTGATTCAACTATTATTTTTTTTTTTATATTAATTTCTGATCTAATTAATTTAGTAATGGTTCCAGTTTCGGTTCCGGTTTGCTGTTCCAGTTTCGGTTCGATAAAACAAATAAAAAAACGATTACAGTTCCGGTTCTATAAAAATGAAACGATTCCGGTTCTAGTTCCACCCGAGCCCTGTTTTAAATATGCACAGTAGTATATATGGGAATTTATAATATTCGATTTTATATACACATTTTTAAATGTATAAATAAATATTTAGTTTAAAACAGCAAGTACAAGTGACAGCATCCATGAATTCACAATTGCTCCAACAATAGCTGAACCAGACGATCCACGCTGCTTTGTATTTGGTACAGTTACAGTGGAACGTCGGTCTCAGTACAGCACATAGCGTAGGCAAGAAATTCGCGGAGGCTGTTGATAAAAAAATGCCGAATTTTGTTTGAAAAATCAAAGACCTGATTTTTTAGTTGTAGTTTTTTGATGAAAAATCCGTGTTTGCTTTTCACATTATTTTAGAAAAACATTCAGGAACAATAAGATCATATACTGCACTATTAATTTATATTTATACTTTGTTAATACTTGTACTTTTTTAACACCATTTGTATACTTATTTAATTTGTAAATGACAAAATTATTACTGATACGAACACGTTTCCTCAACGAACAACAAAAGACACGTATCAGAAAATGCCGGTCACCGAGTGTCAACTTCGTATACAATAAGAGTGTTGCAAGAATACTTCTATTTACATTCATTTTTTTTGTTTGTTTTCAAACATCAGTATGTTTAAAAGGACTATCTACATACTTTAAATGACGACAAAAGAGAAAATTCTGCTTAACGAGTGTCAACTTCGTATATAAAAGCAATCTTGTAAGAATAGATTTATATAAATCTAATTCCATTTTTTTTGTTTGTTTTTAAACATCAATGTGGTCAAAGATGATAAAAAAGACTTAGATAAAAAATACTCAGTGTTCGTCGATAACTTATCGTAATGGTACGGTAACGGATAACGGTATTGTTTTCGGTAACGGTATTTGATTTGAAAAGGTAAGGTATTACCGGTAATTACCTGTATTTTAACGGTAAGAAAAACATTTTTTAGATATCCTTTATAGCGTACATTTGTTTTGACTATTTTCAAATAATCAAAAAATAATCAAAAACATATAAATAATCAAAAAAATTAATCTCACAACTTTTTTCATTTCTGAAAATTGTCAAAAAATTTGTGAAAATAATAAAAAAATAATAGTCCGATTACTAGCTTTTGAATCTTTTAAAGTAGTCTGAAAAAAATATGTACTAAGAATCAAATTACTTTTTGATTATTATAATCAAAATCAAAACTTTTGATTACGACAACTAAAGAATCGTAATCAAAATTTTTGAATTCAACTACTAAAGAATCGCAATCGTTTAGTAGTCATTACAGCTCTGCTCCTGACCTATTAAGAGCAGTGTTGTAAAACTGGGCATTATTGGGCAAAAAGGCGTGGCACCTTCCATACAACCTCAGCGTTTACTACGCTATATATTTTGAGTTTTAGTAGTGCTTATGTTCAATTTGGGCGGGAGAAATGGCGACATAGATATACACTAAAACGGGAATAATGGGCATGATTGTATCCACACTTTAAAAACGATATAGTATTTCATTTACAAATACTTAGCACGGGCGAAGATGTGCACGGGTTCATTTTTTTTTTTTCATAGGGAGTTGCAAGATTATGATTTTTGGTATTTTTTTCATACTAAAATAAAGATGTTGTTATTTAAGATTCCAAAAATGGAGCCATTTCTTTACCGATAAAATACCGTTTCATACCGGTAACACTTTACATCGGTAACGGTAAACGGTATGGCACAATGCTACAAATTGGGTAATAGTAATGGTATTGCATATGAAACGGTATGAAACGGATAACAGTAAAGGTAACGGTAACGGTTACAATCCCTGGCCGAAACATATGAAACTAAATTTTTCCGCAATCGGAACAGTATTTTTAAAATTAGCGAGTATAGTGCAGATTGAAAATATACATAGTTTTCCATAGCGGCCACATTTCTATTACTAGAACATTGCTTCCGATCTGAGATTTTTTGGTATTTTTAAAGTTACATTTGACCGGATAATTCTTAAGTATCGACCTATTTGTGAGGTTAGTTTATTTCGGAGAGTATTCCTAATAAATAATAGATAGATTCATTTGCGAACCATTTGAATGATAGAAAGACGAGACCCGTTTTTTTTTCCTTTTTTTTTGTTAATACATATCAAACTCTCACTAATTTTGAAATAAATAGTGTTTGTCCACTATAATCCCGGGCACTTAATATGTAAAATAATAATTTTAAAGACTCATTTGATCTATACACAATAGAATTCAGAAAATACCTACACACACCTGAAACACATTCGTCAACAATGGAACCATAAAAACTTGACAGCACAAAAGGAGGTGTCGACACATTGATTTATGTTACTTGCTACTGTGTTTGCAATCAATATATCCTATGAAATGTTAAGACTAAAAGAAATCATAACCATAAGTCATGATCATGGGCAGTACGACGAAAAAGTGCTCACAATAAAAATGCTAAAAAAATGCACCAATCAACTAATATTTGGAATTTCAATACGTTTTGGCCGCGAGTTTTTCTTGGCTTTTTTACACTCTATAAAAAGGTATTCATTGGGTAGGTAGCGTATTCCAGTTGATAGCTGGTTGATCGTGCGATTTGTGTGCGCAGCTGGATCCTTGTCACCAACAAAAAATCTCTTAAAACAAGAAAAGGTTGACATAAACTCACAACAATCGAAAGGATGATAAGCTGCGTGCACTTAAATCCCAAAGTTGCTCCGATTTTCGGGAACTTTTTTTGCTGACACTTTTTGTTATAATTTTTTTTTTGCTATAATATATATGATACAGAATATGGAGACAAGAGATTTCCAATTTAAAAATTCCAAATAAAATATAAATTGACCAAATTAATATCAGAGACAGAACAATTCTGGGAGAAAAATGTGCGCGTATTTTTTTGGCCATATTCCAGATAAAATTATTGCCAACGGAAATAACCAAATGAAGTTTGTTTCAAAAAAGGCCTGCTAACATTGTGATATTTTACATACATGCATATGCTTAAAATGAATGTATATTAACATATTTATAAGCAGGTAAAATATATATTCACATATATAGAGAACAAAATAACTTAAAATCAGTCGGGTCCGACTATTGAATACCCTACAATTGGTCGGAATATTAACGAGGGATGTTTAATTGTATATCTAAAATTTAAAGTTCCTAATTATGTCAAAGATCCTCAGAATAGTATTCACATATCAGCCATGTCCGTCTATCTGCCCGCCTTCACGATAACTTGAAAGTACTAGTCAGTATGCGATGAAATTTCGGTTCAACACAGAAAAAAATAATGCGTTCTACAAATTAAGTCCGTGCATTATAATTTTTTATTTTAAGTTATTTCATACTAAAACGAAATCTTAATAGTACAAAATAAGTGCGTAGTGACTAATATTTGCTTCAGAATCGCAGGTTCGAATCTCGATCAGTGTGAATATTTTTATATATTTTTAAATCGTTTTAAAATTTTATATTTTCTTTATTTCTTAAATTATTAATTGAGAATTTTATAAAAAATATATTGAGTAATTAAATTGTTATTATATTGGTTTAAACATATTTTTTTTGAAATATTATTAGTCGATATACAATATAAAAATATTATATTTATATACACGGATAGAGAAGATTTGTTGAAATATGCTTGAATGTAATTATAACGTAATTCAAAATCACCTTATAAATATTAGGAGTAAAATCTAATTACATTATAATTAAGTTGTATTATTATTTTGGTCGGATTGAAATATTATTATACGATATTTAAACATAAATTGCTTTAATCGCGAATTTACATGAATTTACTGTATTAATGTTTCTGTAGAAATATATATTTTTCATCATTTTCATTAATATATCTGTTAATACCAGATAGTAACTGCTTGTGAAATATCCAATTAATCCGTCCAATTAATCCGTAAAGCTCCAAAGATATATGTAATGACTGCAAAATTATGTTTGGGAGAGCCCTTTATTAGCAGAGTGTAGAGATCAAAAAAAAATGATCAATGCATTTCGAAACCCTTTATCAGTTGTCCAAATTTAATTAAAATCAAGAAAGGTGAGTTCAAACCACTGCACAGTGTAGTGATGATGAAAAATTTCTTGTTCTTGCTAGATTGCGATTTTCTTGCAAGAACAAGATCAAGATAAAAAAAATACAAGAACAAGAGCAAATGCAAGACTAACACTGCAAGAAATGCAAGAAAAGCAAGACTCTTGCATTTTTATCATTTTAATGTATTTATTGTGTTTTTAAGGTAATAATGAAATTCAACAGAATTCATGATATTACTAAATATTTAACCACAAGTAACAATGGAAAGCGTGCAAAGTATTTATGAACGTGAACATTAATATAGATGTGTTTTTATTTTTATTTTTTTTTTTTTGGTTTTCTAGGATAAAGAATATAATTGCTTCAAAAGTCGCTTCAAACTGATAAAATAGACAAAACAATGTTGTTTCTCTTTTCTTCGCTACGCTAGTTCGTACATCGATTGTGCACATGCACTATTCACATTATTATTTTTGTTTTACTTTTATACATTGTTGTTTTGTTAATTGTAAAATCATGAAGTTTTTCTAAAGTTATGTTCTATGTGCATTATTTTATTTAACTTATAAAAAAAAACAATAATATATGAGCATTTTCACAGTGTACCTCATTTAGCTGATATTGCTTTTCGTGTTTTTGATTTTTTTTTCACAAATCCGCTGAAATGTTTGAAAGTGCAACAACATCAAAAATGCGAATAAAGCAGCATCAAAGCTTTTGAGAGAATTTTTGGCGGGACATTTTTTGTACCACAAAAAACTCGTGGTTGTTGACAACTAGATAGCTGTACTAGATACATACTAGTAGTGTGATGCCATGCGACTGTCTGTTGTCATGCGTCTGTCTGTTGTCATGCGTCTGTCTGTTGTCATGCGACTGTTTGTTGTCATGCGATGTGATACAGGATAGCAACGAAGAGTTGTCGTTGTGTAAGTATGTATATACACATCGTAATCAGGGTTGCCAATTTCGTAATTTATAACCAAATTTGGTTACTTTTTTTGGCTTGGTTAGATGGCATTTTTTTTTTTTTTTTGGTTTGGTAATATTTTACTATGTTGATGATTGGTACTTTTTATATAGAACTCTTGAATCAAATCAAAAAAAGATTTGATTATTCAAGAGGAGATATTAAAAATTTGTCTGTCATTACACCAAATAAAGTTTTGAGTTCTTCTGAATTATCATTATTACCTTTGTTAGACACATTTTCATATTTATATGAGGAAAGTGACATCGAGAAATAATAACTCAGTTGAATTTGTTACATTTGTCCAAAACGGAACTAAGAGAAGATATCGATATATCCATGTTTTGGTATAAAGTGCACACATATAAAAATGGTCTAGATGAAATTTGTTATGAAATTACCAAATTTTGTATTCAATTTCTTATCGTTGCCACATAGTTCAGCTGCCGAACGTAAACTTTCTGACCTATCGCTGATAAATTCCAATTTAAAGATCAAATTAGATTTTAAAACTATTAACAGTATAATGTTAGCAAAAAAATTATGCTCCAAAAATGTCGAAACTCACTATAGTCAGCAAAACATAGCCTTTAGTCTTAATTTAAATTATCGCAGAGCTGGTTTATTTTAATTATTTGAAAAATGTTATGTAAAATCAGCCAATTTTAAGTTTATTTTTTATTGAGGGTGTTTGCGAGTTCGACTAAATTGCTGACTAAACTAAATTATACGAATTTTTATTTGACCGCCATTCGGTAACCGGTAATTATTAAAGTCTCTAATAAATCAATTATAATATGTCTGTTTGCTGTCTTCCCATTTAGTTCAATTTAGTTTGCTCGAAAATTTGCTAAATTGAAAAGTAAACACTGCATTATCGATAAAATTTAGTTTAGTCAGCAATTTAGTCGAATTCGCACACACCCTTAATACATGTTGATCTCAAGGTTGTACCTAATATATAACATTCACACAGAAAGAAAGAACACAGAAAAAGCAATACCATGGTCGAAATAGATATTCTCTCTAGTATTACCAATGATTTAAAATATAACATTTATTTTTTACCAAATATTCATTTCCGTTAATTTCATAAATTGTTTTATTTTCTAAATTTTTCAATTTTAACAGATTATTTTAACCAAACCATAAATTATTATAAACGATATTCAAATGGATTTAATGCCATAACATTCCTTGATTTATTCCTGGGATATAACCGTATTAATTTTAAATCAATAGCTGTCTAATCTTTTCATATAAAATTTTGTTTTAAAATGCAAAATATATAAAATTTTCTCATAAACGTTACGTATAACGTTACTAAAAATGCATTACGAATCGGCACATTCAAATATGTAGAAATGATATAAATTTGGAGAATTTAGAGCTGAACAGAGTAATCTTTCGATTCGAAATACAGAAAGTACTTAAAAATAGTAAATAATTATAATAGCAGTCGAGAGATTTACTATCAACTATGCTGACGAATTAAATCCGGGTTTCGAATTGCGATAAAACTGGAACCGTTTTCTCTTAATGTAATTTTTATAACCTTCATTAATAACAAAATACATAAATAAATATAATTGAAGACCCTAACATTTTATCATTTGGGTCTAAAACTAACATTACAATTAAATTG
Organism: Dryomyza anilis; assembly: GCA_951804985.1. Classification (NCBI taxonomy): domain Eukaryota; kingdom Metazoa; phylum Arthropoda; class Insecta; order Diptera; family Dryomyzidae; genus Dryomyza; species Dryomyza anilis. The sequence continues at coordinate 50,528,407 of OX638131.1, read as the reverse complement.
TGCGTACTACAAATTTCAATAATATAAAATCCATTTGACCGAGAATACATTTTTTACAAAATCTGAATTAACTAACAGTATAAAATCCACTCAAACGATTGAGTTTACATAAATAAATCCACGTTCCTAAATTGAACTAATTTTTAAATTTATTATTAATTAAAAATCACATATAACTTTCAAAAATGTGTTCACTATAAACTAATTTTTTTTAGTAATAATTTTATTATAAAATATTGTTTTCCACAAAAAAACCAATATCCCAATAAAAATTTAATTGTTCATTCAAAATTCAAATTTTCTTATATTTGTACTAAAAAATAATTTTTCAATAAAAAGTATTAAAAAAATGTTTGTTGATCAACTGGGGTTTATATATCGTGGATTTTGTATTTTGGATACCATGTATATTTGGATACCCAACCTGAAAACACATGCATTTTGAATATATTTGAATATATGCATTATAATTGTTTATTATACAAACATAGATAATGTTATTTTATGACATTGCTTTTATTATTTTAAATCCCGGGATCCCGGGATTAAAGAATAGGAGAACATCGTCTTCGTCTTTATAGTCCTTCGAAGGTAAAATTGTGCAATGAATTGAGACTTCTTCGCGGAAGAACCAAGTCCGACGGGCGATGCTGTTATCAAAGTAAACAATGAAAAGAAACATTTTCCATAACGTGTTGATAATTTCAATCCCAGGAAATTTAATTTTTACTTTTTATTTGAGTAGACTTTTTTTTACGCCATTGGATTTACATAATTGAGGTAAATAAATCGAGCGTAAGAAAAATTATGCCATTTTCATTTTTTTAAATTAGTCGAATTTCAAAATAACTCAACAGATTTGCTGCAAATGTCCAAGAACTCAGGATGATTGCTATGAGTCAACTGTAAATATCTCAATTTCCATTGCTGTTGTGGCAAATTAAATATTTGATATTATGGGATGTTTTAATATTTATTACAAGGTGTAAATTTAAAAAGATAGTTGCAGCAATACTTAACTTCTTTTTACATAAACATAAACTTCTTTTTTCCTAAGTGTTCTGTAAAAACACTATTTATATTTAATGAAATGTTACTTATTTTCATACCCTACACTAAGAGTGAAAGGGTATATTCAGTTTGGTACGCCGTTTGTAACACCCAGAAGGAAGCATCTCCGGTATGGAAAAGTATATATATTCTTGATCAGCATGACCTCCTGAATCGATTTGTCTGTCTGTCTGTTGAAATCCCTACTACTTTTAAAATTGAAGAGCTAGATAAATGAAACTTATAACTTAGATTACTTATATACCTACGCTGTATTGGCGAGATCGGTCCATTTAGACCTACGATCCGACCACTTATGTTCAAATACCTCATATAAAATGTACATATAAAGATCAATTTTTATGTATACGTGCTTAGGTAAACTTTTTTGGTCAAATATATATTGACATCATGCTCAAATACATGATAGTAAAGTTTTCCGGCGAAAAGACTTGTGGTTCACAAAAAAAAAAACGAAATTCGGTACACCTACCCATTTGTAAATTTGGGTATCAAATGAATGGAAATTCTTCAGCGATTGAATGTTTGTAGTTATTTTCAGGATTCGTATACCCTGGTGACTTATATATCACTTTGAATGGTAACCACACATATGTGTAGGGTATTTATAGTCGGCTTAGACCGACCGATATACAGCTAAACGAAAAAGTTCTTAATTTTGAGAAACAGATCTACTTTTTTTTATATGAAAAAAATAATTATCTTATTCTTATTATCCAGAATTAATTTCTTCGGTAGCAAAAAAAGTAATTAAGTGGAATTACTCTTGACTGGTTTTTGTATCCGGGCTGCGCAACGGTTTTTTTCTGATTTTTTTTTATTTCGGGAATGTAATTACTGTTTGTTTTAACTTTTAGTTTTTTTTTAATAGACGAAAGTATTCATTATAACCATTTATAAAATGTACGCACTTATCGAAACGGTCAGTCCTGTTCCGATGACATTTAACCACGTTACGTTTAATATAACTCCAGCCTTAGACGTGATGCTGGAATAAACAAAGAGTCACTGTTTTTTTAATTTGGTCCAAATCGGTTCATCGGCTTCCTTAAAGAGTACCTTGACAGAATTTCATACAGATCTGATCTGTGATACAGAGACGGTTTAGATATATTGGATACAGAGTCCATATTTAAATCTGTTCAGAGGTTAGAGTTTAGTTAAAATTAGCGACCTCTGGTGGTGATATTGGGAACTGATGTTAAGTCTAAGTTAACCATCTTTCTGCAAAAAGTCCCAGTACAAAACTATGTATCGATCTGATTTGTGGTTACAGAGATATTGTTTATGGCATTTGCGCCCTCTGGTGGTAAAATTTAGAACTATTTTAAAGTTTTGATAAATTGATACTATTCACTGTTTAGAATTTGGTCCAAATCGATTCAGAGGTTACATAGTTGTAAAAATTAGTGCCCTCTTGTGGCGTAATTTGGAACTAACATCTACTCTATGTTTAGCAATGTGTTATTATATTTTTATTTCGTTGTTTTCGTGTTTTTACTTTTAGTACTTCAGCTCATTTTTGTTTTGTTGTTTTGGTATTTCTTTTGTTATACCCTACACCTATGAGGTACAGGGTATATTATTTTATTTATGTATTTTTCTTTTGTGTTTTATTTTGTTTTGTGATGCTTTTGATTTTGTTTTCATGTCGTTTTTTCTTTTGTGTTGGTGTTTTTACTTGGTTTTATGTTTTTGTTCTTGTTGATGCTTTTACTTTCGTTTTTGCTTTTGTATTTTTGAATTTGTTCATGTGTTTTATATTTCTATTGTTTTTTTTTTATAAATTTTTCCTTTGCGTTTTTTCCGTTTTCTTATTTTGTTTTGTGATGCTTTTGTTTTTATCTTTTGATTTTGTTTTCTTGTCGTTTTCATTTTTTCTTTTGTGTTGGTGTTTTTACTTTTGTATTTTGAATTTGATTTTGTGCTTTGCCTTCGTTTTGTTTTTTTTTTGTTATTGCTTTTTTTTAGTTTAGCTTTACGTTTTGGTTTTGTGTTTCTGATTTTTTTTTGTCCTTTTGTTTTCATATCTTTTTTTGTATTTACTTTTTTTTTTGTGATTCGTGTTAGTAGCTGGTGTAAGTGCCAAGTTATATTGTTTTGAAAGTTTAGGTAGTATCGGAGTTCCACGCCCCATTGTCCATTCCTTCCAGACTGCATCTATGGTAAAAATTTCAAGAAAATCGGTTCAACCGTTTAGACGGAGATGCGAAACAAACGTACAATCGAACAAAGAGATTTATTATTATTGTAATACGCTAACAGAATTTATGCTTTTGTGTTTCCCGTTTTGTTTTTGTCCCAGTATACCAAACTGTTTCGATATCGCAACGAATATGTTGCGAAATGTCGAAGAATTTTTCCGATATCGGTACAATTTCTCGTAATGATAATATGGGAAAATTCCTACCAAAACGGTTGGCCGATATCGAACCGAGATAATGAAGGTTTCTCGTTACGAGAATTATTTCAAAATCGAAGCGTTCTAGAAGCTCTTGTCGACAGAATGGGGCTTTCTGATTGGTTTAAATAAATGCGTCATCTATATATGTCATATGCAATTAAAATAAAAACCAGTTGGGAAGGTTATACACATGGGAAATTTTAAATTTGGTGTTATATTGATACCCATATTTACAAATGGGTAAAAAAGTTTACCTAAGCACGTATACAGTACAACTGAACTGTAGATGTAAATTTAATATGAGGTATCAGATCACACATATCAGATCACAGGTCACAATGGAGCGATCTGCCCAATTTTTTCGCACATATAGCGTAGGTATATGTATAAGTAATCTAAATTATGAGTTTCATTTATCTAACTCTTCAACTGTTTAAGTAGTAGGGATTTCAACAGACAGACGAACAGACAGACAGACCTACGGACATCGCTAAATCGACTCAGGAGGTCATGCTGATCAAGAATATATGTACTTATCCATACCGGAGATATTTGTACTTATCCATACCGGAGATGCTTCCTTCTGGGTGTTACAAACGACGTACCAAACTGAATATACCCTTTCACTCTTAGTGTAGGGTATAAAAAGTAATATAATAAAATAAAAAAAAATATACAATGAAATACAAAAAATAGTTTTATTTTTATTTTTAAATAGTTTAAAAGGTCATAAATATCATGAATTTTTTTCATAAATATTATGAAAGCGTTCATCAATATTATCAACTTTTTCATAATGGTTTTATGAACGATTCATAAATAGGATGAATTTGGTCATTGGTTGAGTAATAATGAAAAATTCTTAAAATTGATGAACCAATTCATAAATTGTATGAACTGTTTTTTATGTGCAAGGGTCATTATCCCAAATGACGTATTTGGGTTTATGTCCTCCTCCGAGGAGGTAATAATCCCAAAGATAAAGGTGACATAATCCCAATTTTTTTTTGCGATTATGACCGCCTTGGAGGGGAACATAAACCCAAACAAAAATTTCAATCTAAAACTGCATTTTTATTACATTGTTGAATATTATCAATTGTAAATCTTGTTTTTACAGTTAATTATAATAGTATAATGTTTGAGTTTCTATTCCAAAAAAAATGATGTCGAGTATCAGTTGTGTCACAGTATCTGTCGAGTTGGCAAAACAAATTTATGGATATAAAATGCAGTGGTTCAATAAATCAATGAATGATATAATTTTTTGGATATTTTTTTTGTTTCTCTCATTACTTATATAAATAAATATATACACATATTTATATCTTATTTTAAGTATTACATCGTAAGCGCCGCAGTCTAAAAATTTAACCAAAAACCGCTCGATTTTTTGTTTCGGTGTGGTAAGTTTCGGTGTGTTGGATTTTGTTGTGGTGAATATCAGTGTGGTGAATTTAAAGAATTTTGATTGGTTAGTGTGAAATATCTTGATATCACTGTAATAACTCTCGACATACACCATATTGAATATTCACCTTCTATGGGGGGTGCCACGTTCAGTTGTCCAATCCCACCCACATTTGACGAGACTGTTTAGAATGGATAAATATGTCGATGACCATAATTTCATTAAATTTGCTATCGCAATTGCGGATGTAATGTGTTTTTAATATTTCGGTTACATGGGAATTGCCACGCCCAGTCCACCAGTCTCACCGAGATATAGCCTATACTCTGTCCGGACCCAACATACATATTGTGTCAAAATTATTTTATTAAATTCGGTTCAGACGGAATATACATACTTACATACATATATAGTAGATTATTAGAAAATTAATAAAAAATTATTCGACAATGTTCGAAAATTTTCGAAAAAAAAATTTTGTTAATAAATAAGATTGGACGACAATAAAATCGCAATTGTCGAAATCACCATTTAACAAAAAAAATGTCCGACAAAAACAAAAATGTTCGAAAATTTTCGAAAAAAAAAATTTGGAGGACAAACATTTTTAGAGGATAAAAATAACGCAATGGTCGAAATGACCATTTTACAATGTTCGAAAAATTTCGAAAAAATAAATTTGTTAAAAATTTAATGGTCGAAATTACCATTTTCCAAAAATAAAAAATATATTTTCCAAAAACAATGTCGAAAAAAATTGTTTTTGATTTTGATTTGTATTGTTTTGTTTTTCTTTTTTTTTCCTTTAGTTTGGCTTTTAGTTGTGGTTTTTGAATTTTTTCCTTTTGCTTTGTGCTTTTGTGTTTTTGCTTATACATTTTTTTGTGTTTGAGTTTATTGTTTCAACTTCGTAGCTGGTGTAAGTGCCAAGTTATATCGTTTTGTCATTTTAGGCTACCACGCCTCTTTGTCCAATTCCGCCCAAATATAGCCTAACATTCCTTACAGACTCTACCGCATCTTTAGTAAAAAATTCAAGAAAATCTGATGAACCGTGTAGATGGAGAAACGAACAAACAAACCAACTAACGAATTAATTTATTATATTAACTAGCTGGGCCCGTTGGATATGGAGTGATTTTATTTAAATAAAGAACATTTTTATTATTTATTTTCGATAGTCTAATTGAGTTTGTTTGGTTATACTATGTATTCCAAATTTTAAGTAAATTTCGTACAGAGGTGTTTTTGTGTTTTTACTTCTTGTGTTTTTGCTTTTGATGATGCATTTATGCTTTTGTTTTTTGTGTTTTGCTTTTGTATTTATACTTTTGATTTGTGTGGCCGTTGTTTGTAATTGTGTTTTGCTTTAGTTTTTGTGTTTTTGCTTTTCGTTAGTTTTTGTGTTTTGCTTTTATGTTTTTAATTTAGTGTTTTTGCTTTTATTTTTAATTTTGTGTTTTGTTTTTGGGTATTGCATTTTATTTTGTGTCTTTGGACCCGTGCTAGACTTGTACAAAGATTTTGTGTTTTTGCTTTTGTGTTTTGCTTTTGTGTTTTACTTTTGTTTTTTTTTGCTTCCGATTTTGTGTTTTTGGTTTTTTTTGTGTCTAGGCTTTTGTTTTTGTGTGATTGTTTTAGTTCCTTCTTTTATTTTTGTGTTTGGTTTTTGATTTTGATTTTGTTTTTGTCTTTTTGATTTTGTATTTTTTTGTATTTGAGGTGTTTTGTTATATCTTCCTAGGTTGTTTATGTGTCGAGTTATGTCTTTTTGAAAGTTTAGATTGTATGGGAGGTGCCACGCCCAATTGTCCAATCCAATATATAGCCTGTGATACCCTCCGAACTCCATAGTATCCTGGTGCAAAATTTCAGTTTAATCGGTTCAGCGGCTTAGACGTGATGCTGGAACAAACAGACAGACCGACAGTCTGACAGAAAGACGGACCAAGAGTTTAACATATATAGAAGATAGAAGATAGAAGATAGAAGATAGAAGATAGAAGATAGAAGATAGAAGATAGAAGATAGAAGATAGAAGATAGAAGATAGAAGATAGAAGATAGAAGATAGAAGATAGAAGATAGAAGATAGAAGATAGAAGATAGAAGATAGAAGATAGAAGATAGAAGATAGAAGATAGAAGATAGAAGATAGAAGATAGAAGATAGAAGATAGAAGATAGAAGATAGAAGATAGAAGATAGAAGATAGAAGATAGAAGATAGAAGATAGAAGATAGAAGATAGAAGATAGAAGATAGAAGATAGAAGATAGAAGATAGAAGATAGAAGATAGAAGATAGAAGATAGAAGATAGAAGATAGAAGATAGAAGATAGAAGATAGAAGATAGAAGATAGAAGATAGAAGATAGAAGATAGAAGATAGAAGATAGAAGATAGAAGATAGAAGATAGAAGATAGAAGATAGAAGATAGAAGATAGAAGATAGAAGATAGAAGATAGAAGATAGAAGATAGAAGATAGAAGATAGAAGATAGAAGATAGAAGATAGAAGATAGAAGATAGAAGATAGAAGATAGAAGATAGAAGATAGAAGATAGAAGATAGAAGATAGAAGATAGAAGATAGAAGATAGAAGATAGAAGATAGAAGATAGAAGATAGAAGATAGAAGATAGAAGATAGAAGATAGAAGATAGAAGATAGAAGATAGAAGATAGAAGATAGAAGATAGAAGATAGAAGATAGAAGATAGAAGATAGAAGATAGAAGATAGAAGATAGAAGATAGAAGATAGAAGATAGAAGATAGAAGATAGAAGATAGAAGATAGAAGATAGAAGATAGAAGATAGAAGATAGAAGAATAATACTACAATCTAGTAAGATACCATTTAAACGGAGCTTATGCTATTTGGGAGTACAATTGGATAACAATCTCAGCTTCGAACAACACGTACTTAATATTCGAGACCAAGCATTGAAAACGTCAACATCGTTGGCCAGAATAATGTCAAACTGTGGCGGTCCTAAGCCGCAAATAAGAAAATTGATAAACAGCGTAGAACTCCCAACTTCGGACATCACGGATGAGACCGCGAGACCCCAAGAATCGAAAAAGAGGAGTGTAAACGAGGGCAAAAAAAACCGGATACAAAACAGACCGATAAAGCTACTACGCCAAAAAATGCGGAACCTACAAAGGACGCCTGAGTGACGGTGGATAGTAGAAGCAAGAAGATACGACAGAAACCCACCCGCCCGGACGCGATGATTATATCGACAAAGGGTGAAATGACGTACGCAGACATATTGCGAAGGATTAAGGGGACCTAAATAATGTAACGTCTACTCTGAGAACGTTTATAACTCCTAAACAACAAGGCATACCAAAAACATTATATATGAGGAAAATGATACCACATAAGTATACTTATAGATGCATGTATAAACATACTAAAAGTATTCAACTTAATGTGATTTCATAAAAATGGGTTGAAATGAAGTGTAGGTAACAAACGGCGTTTTGGTCTATATACCAATTTTTGTAAAAAGTTTAAATTTCAAATATAATTGAAAACTTTGTATTGACTAAGTTTAGTTTGTTCCCAAGATTCGTGTGGAGTAAATGTTTGAAATTTATTTTTTTAATAGCAGGGTCCAGTTTTTATTCGAATTATAAATGAGTAACCAAAATAAATCGCTTCAAAATAGTTTTTCCCAGAGTCAATTCATGCCTGGGAAATTCTACCCCGGACTATTCTTTTATTGATAATTCTTCCCAGATACAATTCTTTCTCAGACAATTCTTGTCCAAGATTTAACATGAATTCTCCACCAGAGAGATATTCTTCGAGACAAGTCTTACCTTTCAATATGAACAGCACGTCGAAGGTCTTTCACATTTCCATCACCGTTAAAAATTGAGATATATTTTATTAAAATCCCTAACATCATTACATCATTATTTCGTTTTAAAGTTGTAGGTTGTATTGGAAGTGCCACGCTCAGTCGACTAATCTCACCAACATATACACTACCCAAGTTTACAAATGAAATATGTATTTATATGCATTCTGAAAACAATAGCAAAAAACACTAGATATATCGTGGTTGACGTGAATCACACGTGATAATGTGTGATTGTGATTGAATCTTAATTTACTCACGTGATTGTGAGTGAGTGTGAGTAGAACAAAATAATGGCCGTGAGTGTGAGCGAGCGTGAGTCAAAACTCATGTCAATCTCTAATATGAACTCTACACTAAGTAAAAAAAAAATTTTGTGATTCTGCGCTAATGTTAAGTGAAAGCGAAAATAATTTTCAACCATGTAATTAATTTAAACAAATTTCACTTAATTTTAATGCATTTAATTTTAATTTGCTTTTAAATTAAGTAATAACTTAAGTTATAAAAAAGTATAAAAAATATATTTTGTATTATTTTATAATATTTACGTTTATATTACATTAATAATAGTTTGGCTCTACAGAGTCTTGAAGAACTTAGGTCGAGCTCTCTCACCATTTTCAGCTGTTCGTGTTATATTTGTACTTAAAGTGGTGGAACCTACAGTTTAATATCGAATCCAAACGGCGGGTTTTACTCTCGTAGGTTTGCTATTGACTGCCAAAAGGTAACGTGGTATAGAAAAATATGCTTTTTTCTAAAAAAAGATGTTATTTTGTTATCCCCAGTCCAGGGCTTAAATATGGGACCTTTCGGCTCGCGGCTTATTATTTTTTATTTTTTATATTATATACATTATTTTATTTATTAAATTATGTTATTCTTTTATTCTTATATTCTTCTTTTTCATTTTTGGAATGACGTTGTTCATAAGCTTGTGTTATAAGAGGCATTCATTTATCAACATCGCTATTAACATACCATTGATTAATAATTGTCTTAAATAAAATGTTTTCGCTCTTAAAGGAGTTAGGAATTATATGACACACAGAGTGACATTAAACACAAAGTTTCAGATTAATGCTTAAAACCTACCGTTAGATGTCTGCAATATTTATGGTTTCTCGGACGCTTGATTTTTAATATAAAACAATATACTTTTGAATTGGTTTAAAATGCAGCAATTTATCAAAACTATTTAATTTTAAAACATGTATTAAAATTTAGTTTACAAATATTTCTTTTAATTTTACCGTAACGTGAACCGGTGATGTATATATTTCACTCAAAATAATCAATGCAACAATTAACGAAATACTTTTTCGTAAATATAAATTTAGTAAAATATACGATTTATTGCAAATACAACTCAACATTCGTCATTTTGAACTTCATTTCGATTTTATATTTTACGATACATTCGTATATTTTACAATTTCATATTCGTAAAGCAAAAAAAAACAGAAAACATATTAGAAACAAGAAGCCAAAAGAAAACAAGCAGAAAAAATGTGTAAATGTATTTATTGAATTTAATTCTGTGGGCCCAATGCATAACAGCATAACTCGACTTATGTCGTTATGTCGTGTGTACCGCCATCGTATTCCCGGTATTCGATTTAATATTGTGTCAAATTTTGGTGATATTCTCTTCTTTAGTTCAAAAGTTATAAGGGAAAAACATAACAGCATAACTCGTTTTGCCGCATTTTACATATGAAATAACGACACAACTAGACTTATGTTGTTATTACACACTCGAAAGTTGAACTGTCTGAGTAAAATTCCAAAGAAATCATAACAACATATCTCGACTTGCGTTGTTATTCCAAATTTTAAAATTATGTTTTTTATAAAAAATGTCCACTTATGTCGTTATTCCAAATTTAAAAACATTTTTCTTATAACGTAATTCAAGTTATGTCGTTATTCCAAAATAATTTGTTGTTATTTATTGAACATATCTCCACTTATGTTGCTATTCCAAAATTAGTTTTATTAAAAGTTAAAAAATAAGTCGACATATGCCGTTATTCCAAAAACAAAATATATACTAATTTACGACTTATGTTGTTATTCAATGGTAAAAATTCGCAAATTGTTCTTTAATCAATTAATACTATTAAAAGATTTAATTTATATTAGTATAATTACTTAAGAAATAATTAAAAAATATTTTTTAATTATTTTTTATGGTTTTGGTATTTGCATTTTTTATATTGTATTCTCAATTTTGCAGTTGTTAATGCTTTAGGTTTGTATTTTTGCAATAATTTTTGGTATTTCTTTTGAATTTGATAATGTTTTCGCTTTTGATTTGTTCTTTTTCTTTTGACATAATTTGGATTTAATTATGGTGTTGTTTAAAAAATGTATATTGCATGGGAGAAGACACGACTGCTGTCCTTTAAAAGCCTATGTTACCTCTGAATACCATAGTATCATTGCGTATACATTTAAGTCAAATCGATTCGGCTGATTAGTCGTGACGCTCGAACCAATAGTCAGAAAGACAAAGGTAATTTCAGTTATATACGAAATAAAATAAAATGGCACAGCAGTTCTGAAAAATCTAGGCCGATCTCTTTCCAACCAATTATGCTGAACATGTTTAATTTATACTCAAATGGTAGGACCTACAGTTGAAAGCAGTATTGGTCAAAAATATCACTGTCCTGAACTTCAACTTACTTGTAAATTATTAAAATTATACATCTGACAAACATCTTTAAAATATGAAACAAATACCACAATTAAATGTGACTAAAATCGGATTAATTGCAAATGCGTTTACATGTATTAAATATTATGCAAATCTTAAAACACTTGAAGAATACTTGGAAAAGGTACTCCATTATAATTCGCTAAGTAACTTTTATTTAATTAAAATTAAAGCAGTTTTCTGGTTGTACTTCGTCTTTGTAAAGCCTTTCCCGCCAAAATTGTACAATGCCGTGAGTTTTTGTCGCTCGAACTATAATAGTGTAGGCACATTTAAAGCTATTAAGTGCGAATAATGAAATAAGTTTTTAAATCGCCTAAATTAGTAGTTTTTCTAAAAATATACCTCGAGTCTTTTCTTGTTTGCAGTGAGTATATTGTAGTTCGATTGGTTAGTACGTTGGACTACGAGCGAAAAGTCCCGGGTTCGATGTCAGCTACTTTCAATATATTTTTCAAAGAAAACATTTTTCTATACCGCGGTACCTCTCGCCAGACAATATCAAACATCTGAAATAAAACCCCCCATGAATAAACTTTTTACCACGCCGTTCCGATTCGGCGTTAAACAGTAGGTTCCTTCACTATGAGTACGGAGTAAAGTCTTCAAGACTAGCGCCAAACTATTATATATTGTAAATAAAACAATTTTTTTTAGACGTACATCTTGTCTTTTTTAAAATATAACAAGAGTTTTGTTGATGGAAAATACTTCTGGTATATTTACAAGGCATAAATTCAAAATTAAAGTCTGTGTTTCATATTTTTGATGTTTTTTAAACCTCTTAATAGAACTAATCACGACATGGAAATTATAGAATAGAAACTGAAAATTAGATTGACTTAAAAATAATATATCTTAATAAAAATAAGTTATAAATCCATCTTTTTATGATAAACCAAAATGATGAATTGTAAATATTCCAAATAATGTTTCTTTCCCGCCAAAATTGTACAATGCCGTGAGTTTTTGTCGCTCGAACTATAATAGTGTAGGCACATTTAAAGCTATTAAGTGCGAATAATGAAATAAGTTTTTAAATCGCCTAAATTAGTAGTTTTTCTAAAAATATACCTCGAGTCTTTTCTTGTTTGCAGTGAGTATATTGTAGTTCGATTGGTTAGTACGTTGGACTACGAGCGAAAAGTCCCGGGTTCGATGTCAGCTACTTTCAATATATTTTTCAAAGAAAACATTTTTCTATACCGCGGTACCTCTCGCCAGACAATATCAAACATCTGAAATAAAACCCCCCATGAATAAACTTTTTACCACGCCGTTCCGATTCGGCGTTAAACAGTAGGTTCCTTCACTATGAGTACGGAGTAAAGTCTTCAAGACTAGCGCCAAACTATTATATATTGTAAATAAAACAATTTTTTTTAGACGTACATCTTGTCTTTTTTAAAATATAACAAGAGTTTTGTTGATGGAAAATACTTCTGGTATATTTACAAGGCATAAATTCAAAATTAAAGTCTGTGTTTCATATTTTTGATGTTTTTTAAACCTCTTAATAGAACTAATCACGACATGGAAATTATAGAATAGAAACTGAAAATTAGATTGACTTAAAAATAATATATCTTAATAAAAATAAGTTATAAATCCATCTTTTTATGATAAACCAAAATGATGAATTGTAAATATTCCAAATAATGTTTGTAAAAATATATGGGAATTGACAGTAATAAAGTTGTATAGTTTCATAGTCGAATTGGAAATTTAAAGTATTCAAAGCTTATTATATAATAGTTATCCAAAAATGTTAATAAAATGTAGTAAATAATACGGTTTTCTTTTTGTAAAGAATATTCAGTAATTTTAATATTTTTAGTTTTATAATATTAGCCTTGTTAAAGAAACATGATTACATAAATCGAACCAATATTTAGTATGGTTAAACAACACAAATTTAGCATATTCGAAATTTTCGATTCGGCATAACAACATAAGTCGAAATATGTTGCTCATTTTATTTTTTTGCTTTGTGTAATAACAACATAACAAGACTTATGCACATGAAATATCAATATTTGGAACAACAACATTTAATACTAATTTCGCTATAAGTATTAGAATGATAAACAATTTATAAAACTAGTATTTTTTAAAAAATATACTACTAATATGTGAGATATTTGCGCTGGTAAACCTTAAAAATCTGAATACAATTTTATGCTATAATTAGTTAAACCTTTAAAATGCTCTTCTGAAAAGTAGTAAAAAATGACTTATGTCGTTATTGCTTGAGACCACAGAATTTATAAATTAATCGCGTGTGTAAAAAATGTGTGTGAAATTATTAACAATTACACAGAGCGACACTAAATTTAGTGATAGAGAATTGACAATTTTTTTTGAATCCTAGAGTAACCTGACTAAATTTCACCCAACAAACGTATGTCCTATAACGTCATGTTTACGAGATATATAACCATAAATGTCCTAAAGTGACCGCAATATAATCGTTAATTTATTTAGAAAACTGTAGTAGATATGGATTTGTTCTCTGAGAACCAAATGTAGACACAGCCTTCATATCTGAAGTACATATTAAATTTTTATCTCGTCCTTTTAATACGAATATTAATGATTTTCAAAGGATCAAGCTACACAATCGACTAATTTCATATTAAGGAGTTACAAATGTATCATATTGTCTATGGAAAAATATTCAGCATAAAAATACATAAAAAGTGGCCAAATAAGTCAAAGACGTACGAGCTATAGTTTCTCTAACACTAAGGACTGTAAGGTATTTTTTTTATTTTGTATGAAACTGCAAAATACTTAAGTTTTTCGTAGCTTAAAATCGAATGATCCTTTAGCGGTGCCAAGAATTTGGCTTTACTTTTAATATCCTGAATCTGTCATACTATAAAATTGTGTTCTATCACGTCAGGATTTCGAGGTATCGACCGCCAAATATCTGGTAAATCCTGAATTTGTATAATAACATTTCAGCAATACGGTATTAGATGTGGATTTCTTGACTGCCCCAACAGCACGAAAATATTGCAGCAACGTTGCTGGGACATTGCACTGCAAGACTGAAATATTGCCAGAAATATTGCTGCAATGTTCCAGCAATCTTTCTATGTCCGTGTCCTGGAATATTGCAGCAATATTTAGCAATATTGCAGCAACATTGTAAGAAATATGTCATCAACGTATTGGCAACGTATTTGCAAATGAAAAAAATAAAAAAAAATATGCGTCTTAATTATATTTCTTCCTCCCTATTATCTTTATTTATTGTTTTTTAATCTAATTATTATAGAAATAGAAAAATGTTTTGTTTAAGTTGTCACAAGATGGCATCGAACTCCTGACTCCGGCGTTGAAGTCGACTGCTTTCTCCGTTAGGCTACGCATCAACAATGCTTTTGTTTAGATATTTGCCTTTAAAAAAAAATTTTAGAAATTTTCAATTTATTATTAATTGTCACAACGTTCAGACAGAATTATAAATGAACACAGGGCTGCCCGAGGTATATCGGCGACTCACGTTAGTGGGTCGCATAAAACAATTGTGTTTGGACAATCCAAATCATGCCCAACGTAAATTTTAAATACGTTTATGAAAACCAAAAATAACTGTTTACAGTTTTGACTATTTGGAACAATTCTTCTACAAGTTGATGTCATCTTTTTATAGGATTATAATTAAAACTTAATGTTTTTCTGAAGCAGTTTTAAATTAAGTAAATTAATTTACACCTTTATTACAAATATTTTTTTCTCTTCGATAGATTTGTTAATTGTGGCAGTATAATACAATATTGTATTTTCGCGCTGTAAAGTTTTTTTTGGATTGCATTTCGGGAGATTTTTCGAATATATTCTTTTTGGAAAATTGTATCAAATACAAAAAAAAAATCGAGTTCAGTATTAATTCATGTTATTCAAGTTATTTAAATCATAAAAAGATAACTCCTTAGAGAATATTTGAAAAATGTCAAAAACATAAACATATAAAGACCACTATTCCCTAAGTCCTCCTACTAAAGTGCTTTATAAATACAATTTAAAGTCGAACATTTTTAAGCAAAATTTAGATATTATTTTGGGTTAATAAAAAAAGTCATATTAATGAAAAGTCGTATTTAATGAAAAAAGTATTTGATTTATTATTCGCTTGATTTTGACATTCAAAGCGAATTCAATTTAGGTGAAGAGCAATTTTTAATGTTTTTTTTCGAATTTATAATAATTATAGTAAATAATGAAAGTATGGGCCCTTTTCAGATAATGTGGAATTTTTAACTGCAGCCCTGTGTCAAGTACTAACGATATTTTCAATCACTACTTGATTTTTTTTCTTACCGTTTCAACTCAAATATAATATTTATATTAATCTTTTGAATAAATGCTTTGTGAAAAATGAAACTGATAGCGTAACGGTGAGAACTCGGGACTTGTAATCCGGAAATGCAGGTTCGAACTCGTGCATAACATTTTTTTTTATTTGCTTGTTTTTTAACATGTTATTTTTTTAACTTTTATAGTAGGTAACGTTTCATATTGTTAAAAAAAAAATTTAACAAAATTAAATCTATTATTTTGTATATGTATATTTGATATATTTTTAATTAATTGGTAAAATATGTCTGAATAATTTTGCAAATGAACACTGTCTTGCTGGAATATTGCAGAGAGATTTTTTGTGCAATATTGCATTTGATATATTGCCACAATATTCCAGAAATATTGTATTCGCAATATACAATCATGCAATGTAGCAATATTGCTGCAAGATTGTAGCAACAGTTTGTGCAGTAGGGGTGAAAACCAAATGTAAGCATGCACATAAGGATCTTTTCTGTAGTACATTTAAATGTTCTGTATCGTCCTTAAACCATCAATATTAAAGATTTTCAAAAAATGTCTAAAGATAATTGGCCAAATTTATATGAAGAATTATGTCTGTGGGAAAAATATTAAGCATATCAAAACAGTAAAAATTTTCATAAAAGTCAAAGTCATGTGAGTTATGACTTCTATTATATTAAGCACTAACTATAAATCTTTCAAATATTCAAGAGTACAAAAACTAGTACTATATGTTGTATTGGAATAGATATCTGTTTAATGGTTCCAGCGATTTGGCTTCATTTTTATTCAATATCATTAATGTGTCAAATAAATTTATGTACTGTAAACTTGTGACCTATCACTTCAGGATTTACAATACAACGAATCGTTTTAGTTTTTGTACTTATGAAAAAATTCATTCAGTGCTTAATATAAAAGAAACCATAACTCGAATAGCCTTGACTTCTATAGCAATTTTTACTGATTTGATGTGCTAAAGACATAGTGATATATTTATTAATTCTTCATATTGTTGTAAGTTAAAAAAGGTCCTTCTTCTAGGACTTTAACTTGATCCTATTTATACTTACTGAGTCCTTTTTACTTTTTTTATTATTATTTAAAACAACCGAGTCTTTTTTACTTCAAGACACTTTATTTCGCTTTAAAAGTTGGTTACACTTATACTTAACACTTAGTTGTAGACAGTTCAGCTTATCGAAAACAATTGATTCTTAGTCTATACTTAACTTCTACTTAACACCTCGTATTCTTATAATTTCACAATAAATTGAGTAATTTCATCATGCTAAAATAACTTAGTCAGCGTATTTATAATTTCACAATAAATTGAGTACTTTCATCATTCTAAAATAACTAAGTCAGCGTTTATCTGAGTGACCTATTTAACGTGGGCGTGTATACCTGTGCTATGTTAAGCTGTGTGCGCCAATACAATTAAATGCCGTTTTGTGTTTAACATGCATAATGCTTAACCCTAAAAGTATGCCATAAAGAAAAATATACTGGTTATGTTATATTGTGGATCATAAGCACGCTGTAAGTTCCACGATTATGGTACACAACAGTGCATCATATGTAAGCAGTGAACTCTACGATTATGATACACAACATACCTCCCCCCCTTATTGAAAAAAAAATTATTATTAAGAAGAATAATAGTTTTTTTTTTTGTATTATTTTAATTATTTCTGAAGAGAAAATTATTATTAACAAGAATAATAGTTTTTTCTTTTTACATTGTTTTATGTGGTATAAATTACGTTAAGTTCTATTAGTTATGAAGTTATGATCTTTACTTATATAATATTTAATGGATATTAGTAAATTAAGAGTTGTAATTTCCAGTTATATATAATAAAAACCTGGTCCCGATGTTTTCGTTGCTGACTGCTGCTGTTCTGCGGTAGTAGTTCGATGCGTTGTCGTTGTTTCTGACGTATTGGCTTCTATTTCATGTGACTTCGTTCGTTGACTTGCTATGGGTGTTGTGGTGTTTGGTTTCTGCGTTGTTGATTTCCGCAATGAACCGATTTTTTCGAGTGGGGATTTCTTGCTGGGAAATGTATTTGACACCATTTCAAGGTTTTTCTTAGCCGCTTCTACATCTATTGTTGCTATTGGTGATTTATTTGTATTAAATTCATCGGCTTTTATTGTTGCTTTATTTTTAATTGTCGAGTAGTAATGTATGTATAATACATATGCCGCTATTATTATTATTAGTATCAGCATTAATATGCCGTACGACATACCGGTTTTCGTTATTTCATTTTGACGATTAAGTAATTCTTTGCGTTCCTGGTTATCAGTTAATTGTAGTAATATTTCGTCGAAATCACGATGCCCATCTCTTAATGCTGCTCTTATTTTGCTGTGATCTGACACTAAGATCGGTAACGATGTTTGTGATATATTTGAATATGATAATGATGACCAATTGCCTTGTAAATTTTCTATTATAACCGTATGTTCTTCCTTCTTGTATGTTATATTCCTAATGCTTTGATGTGTAAACTCGTATGGCAGTATCATTTCTTTGTTGTGTATGTTGCAAGCTTCATTTATGGACATCCAACCCAGGCCGGATAGTGTCAATGTGGCTATATTTGACCCACAAACTGCTTCGAAAAAGGCTGGTGTATTGAATTTATACAACCATGTGTTTGGTGTCCATAGTTTAACTACTAGGCCAGAACTCCTTTTGATTGCAACATGTTCACAGGTATCTTTAATATCTGTTCTGTGTTGAATCAGCGCGACTTCACATAGTGTGTTGCTAGTTGTTAGCATGGTTCCTGGACGTTTGCATAGTGTAATTTCTTTGTCCGTATGTTGGCTAACCAAAATGCATTTGCTGTGATCTTCATTCGATAGACCTATGTATTTGCTCCGGTCTTCTGCTTCTGATATGTAGTCATATGTTGTTTTAACCAATGCATCCCATTCTTCATTAATATTTGTGGGTATTGGGTAAATTCTATATAATGTGAACAACAAATCATCAGGTAGTGGTGTCTTGATGACTATTATTAGGCCGTCTGTGTCTGGGAAAACTCGTACTGTTGATGCACGGTGCATTTCGAATGATTTTTGTATGAACCACTTCGCCTTTCCTCTTAACGTGAGACTAGTCAGCATTTCATCTAACTCGCTCTGGTCTATAATTGTCGGGTGTAATCGTCCCTTGTATAGATCATCTATGATTGCCATTTCCATCTGCTGTTGTCCTTGAATTTCGATTAGGTTTGCATTAATTGTAGATTGAATTTCCAAGGTATCCATCATGAATAGTAAATGACTAACTTGTTGGTTTATTTTTTCATTTATGTATTTTTGTGTTCTTATTGTTATATTTAACACATTTTGTAGATTTTCGACTTCCTTCAAGGAATTCAGTAAGGGTTCTGCTATCTTGTTATAATTTGATGAAATCACCGTAATTTGTCTTTTCATTATTTCGTATGTTTTATGTTCATTTTCATCAATATTATTCAGGTGTTTATAGATAGTTTCTCTTTCATTATTGTCCATCAGTCCAAAAGCCCAGTTGAGTCCTTCTCCAATGAAATTGAGTGATCTCTTTTGTCGGTTACTCTTTATTGTGCGCTTAATTATTTCTTCATTTTTCTGTAGTGTGGCTATTATTGCCGTGGTCTCCCGTGTTGCTGCTATACATGATCTTTTTATGCTGGGTCCGTTTACATTGGTGCTCATTTGTTCGCACATTGTGTTTGCCTTGATTATGTATTTGTTTGTCAGCTCCAGGAAATCGTTCAGTTGTAGCGGTTTAAACTTGGCTACTATCGTCCATTCATCATTGTAGAACAAAGCATCGGTTGTCTTCTCAAAGAATAATCTTGTATCATTAATTGATGTCTGTGTGATGTTGACTGCTTCATTGGCCGCCAGCATCAGGACCAGTGTGACAATTCTAATCATTATATTGGTTTCGCTCTTTATTGCCTATCGTAAAGAGAAAGAGAAGAAATTCCATTTTTTTTTTTTTTTTACATATTTAATGGAATCCTTGATCATATCATATAGTTTTCTTATAAATATTTCTTAGTTTACCTTAATACATCCTGTTAAGGCTATGGCCATAATTATACCTTAATTAGATATGTGTCAACATTTACTATATGATTTGTTTAGAAACATATATGATTGGATATGTTTCTGCATTATTGCAATACAAATTGTTTTATTTAGAGTCCCAGTAGTACATGGTTAAATGCTAGTCATATTCAACAATACTTAGCTATTTACTCATGCACCAACTAATAATTTTTTTTTTTAAATATTAAGAAATAAGCGCGCGCGACTTCTTAGCATTACATAAATGTATTTGCTATATTAAGTTGTTAAATATTTAATTTTGTACATCTCAATTGTACTTATTTATTTTCATTACCGTGTAATGATGAATTTAAAACATTTGTTAGTTTGTTAGTTTGCTATATTAACGCATATCTGCATTAATATATTTAGTTTCATGAATGAAAATTATGTTAATGATAAAAAATATTAGGCAGTTTTGTCGCTGCACTACCGTATCTCGTTTCAGTTCCAGTACGTTAGTGGCTTCTGCCTGTAAAGTGCTGAAGTGCATTTAATCGTTTAGCATATGAATATATTCAAGCCTTCTATATTAATATGAGCTGGGAGCATTGCGCTCTATGCGCAATGAATCTTTTTGTTTAAAATGCCATTGAGGTAGGTACTGACCTATCACATTTTTAATGACAACGTAATTTTTATACCTTGCAAATTCGTACCTCAAATAATAATTTGATTTTGTTATTTGTTTATATTCAATGCTAGTCATCTTCAATTAATACATAGCTATTTTCTCTGCGATTTGTATTTTGGCAATATTACATGACATTTTTTGGATTTTATAAATTATTTAAAATTAATTTATTTAATATCTACATTTAAAAAAAATATATAGTTTTTCTCTATTCTTTATTTATTTTGTAGTTTCAATTTAATTTCAATATGTAATACTTAGCTATTCTGTCCTGCACTAACTATTTGACTTTATTTCAATGATGTTAAAAAATATTGGTTCTTGCTGCAGACAGTGTTTATTTCATTCTACGTAACTATACTGTTGTATGCCTTTAACAAATTATTATGAAATTTTTTCCCTTTACCCTTGATACAAATCTCAGTCGTTACAGGGCTTATTATTGAAAGTACCTCGTAGGGTCCTACCCAAACTGGTGAAAATTTATTTTTCCTATTTTGATTTTTAAGTAAAATTTTATCGCCTATTTTGAATATTATTGGGTGTACTGAGCTATCATAGCTTTGCTTAGATTTTTCTTTGGCTCTGGCTTGATTATGTCGCACGATTTCGTGTGTGCGTTGAATTTGGTATTTTAATAGCTTGTTGCTATCATCGGTATTATATACTGGTGAGCATTTGCGTTTTAGATTGGTTGGCATTTCAAAATCGTAACCGTATAAAGTACGGAAAGGCGTTTGCCCGGTGGACATATGCATTGTATTATTGTGTACATGCATTGCTGTATTTAACCACTGGTCCCAGTTTGATCCATCCTCTTTCGCAAAACTTCGTAAATACTCTGCTAATGGTCGGTGGCTTCGTTCCAAAGAGCCGTTGGCCTGTGGATGATATGGCGTAATATGTAACTTTTTAATTCCTAACAATTTACACGTGTCCGAAAATAATTTTGAAACAAAATTTGAACCATTGTCGGTTATCAATACTTTTGGTATGTTATGTCTTGTAATAATTTCGTCGTAAAATGCTTTTGCTACAGTGCTTGCTTCTGCGTCTGGGATAGCTACGCAGCACATATATTTTGAAAAATCATCTTGAAAAGTTAATATATATTTATTTCCAGATATAGTTTCCGGTAAAATACCTACAAGATCCATGTATACTTTATCGAATGGTCGTACAGGCGTATCAGTTAAAACCATTGGCATTTTAGTAAGCCTAGAACTTTTATTTACTTGGCATTTTTGACAATTCTTAACGTAATCTTTTATTTGTTTCTGCATACCTTTCCACTTAAATTGTTTTCTGATTCTAAAATATGTTTTCACTGCGCCCTGGTGACCTCCTAATGCTGAGTCATGAAAGTCTTTTATAACAGTTTTAATTTCCTCTGGGTCAGTTAATAGTAGACTTGAGTTTAATTCGTTCTTGGTGTCTGTTGTTATTTCATCCAGTACTGGCGTGCTCACCTGTTGTTTGGTTTTTGAAATTTGATTATCTAATTTATTCTGTGTGGTCTTAGACCGTGTTTGGACCGCAGTAATATCTGGTTCTGGATGTGGAATTCTACTTAAAGCATCTGCGTTCAAATTCTGTTTACCTGGTTTGTAAGATATTTCGTAATCATATTCTGATAATTTATGCCTGAAACGGGCTAACCTTGATGTCTGATCTTTGAGATTTGCTGTGCTACGTAATGGTTGATGATCTGTATAAATTTGAAAATGTCGGCCTAGAAGATAAGCTCTAAAATTTTTTGTTGCCCAGACTATAGCTAAAAATTCCTTTTCAATGGTGGAGTAATTTTTTTCTGCTCCATTTAATGCCCTACTAGCAAATGCTATTGGTCGGTCGCTCCCTACTTTGCCTTGTGACAGTACCGCACCTATTGCTTCGTTACTTGCATCCGTTGTAAGTAAAAAAGGTTTTGTAAAATTTGGATATGCGAGAATGGGTGGTGAAATTATTGATTCTTTTAATTTAATAAATGAACTTTGACAATCGTCTGTCCAAGCGAATTTAACATCTTTTCTAAGTAATTTATTAATTGGTAATGATAATTTTGCCATATTGTTTATAAATTTTCTGTAATAATTAATTAATCCCAAAAACGCTTGTACTTCTTTTTTATTTCTTGGTACCGGAATATTTTTCACGCATTCAACCTTTGAGGGGTCTGGCAGAGCACCTAGTTCCGAACATTTATGTCCTAAATAGACAACTTCGCGACGCAAAAACTGGCATTTTTCTGTATTTAATTTTAGATTGTGTTCCCTTAATTTCTGCAATACTCTACTCAACCTAAACTCATGTTCAGCTAAATTCTTTCCGTACACCACTATATCATCAAGATAAACAAAGCAATCGATACCCTGTAAACCCGTTAATATGTGATTCATTATTCTTTGGAAAGTGGCTGGAGCCCCTGTTAAACCAAAAGGCATTCTGTTAAACTCGAAATGACCAAGACCTGTACTAAAAGCTGTTTTTTCCTTATCCCCTTCTTCTACTAGTACCTGATGATAACCACTTGCCAAGTCTAAAGTTGAAAAATAGCGACTGTGACCTAATTGGTCTAATATTTCGTCTATTCGAGGAATCGGAAATACTTGTTTAATTGTCACATCGTTTAATTTACGGAAATCTATAACTAGCCTCCACTTTTTGTTACCGTCCTTGCCGCTCTTCTTAGGAACTAGCAACATCGGTGAATTCCAGGGTGATATGCTTGGCGATATAATGCCGTCATCCAACATTTTACTAACCTGTCTGTTGATTTCATCTCTATGTGTGTGTGGCAATTTGTATTGCTTTTGATTGATTGGTGGTTGGTTCCACTGTGTTATTATTTCATGTTTAAGTACTGGCGTATATGTTAATTCATCGCCATCTAAATGAAAAACATCATGATACGAAATACACAGATTTTGTAAAGATGTAATTTCGTCTTTATTCAAGGTTCCATCAATTTTTATTTCCTCTAATAATTTGTTAATTCTGTTCGTAATGTTTACTGAATTTATGCTATTTATTGTAGAATTGTTGGTATCCGATTCCTTATACTGATTGAAATTCGAGAATTTTGGTTTAAAAGCACTGTCTATTATAAATTCTTTTTCTGTAGCATTTAATACGGACACATAAACTCTATTTTTGCTAACATTCGATATGCTTTCGCCCAAATATACTCCTGGACAAATTTCTTGTTTATGTATTAAGACGATTGGAATTTTTGTTTTTAAACGTAATGATACTATCTTTGCGGTTCTAGGTTCTACTTTTAATTCCTGATTTAGAAAAATATTTTCCATGTCTGCCCGTGTCCTCATGGGTAGTTGTATAGTATTGTTTTTATCTTGATCATAAAATATTAACTTCTTATCTATGGCATTTATTATGGACCTATTCCATATATTATCTCGTCCTATTATTCCATCAGCGGGTATTCCTTGTTCAAGTGCCACTACATGCATCTTTAAACAGAACCACTCTATACTATTGTGCTGAATATTTATTGTCCCTAAAGTCCTTACGCATCCCCCAAAAGCACCACTAAAGTCCTTCTGAGTATTTTTATCAAAACCCGGAAGTCGTATCATCGAACCCTCCTTTACTATACTAGCATCTGCTCCCGAATCTACCAATAATATGAGTTTTCCATTTTTAGCATCCTCACAAGGTACTTCGATGAAAACATCACTTACATTAGGTAGTTTGAAATAGTCACCCTGCCTACTGCATATTATACGATTCTTTCTTTTACTAAACTCACTCATATGACATCTAATCTTCTTATCATATTCTATTACGAAATTTTCAAAACTTTTTGATATTCTTGATAATATGTTTTTTACTTTATACCCTACTGCTTCCTCTCCAAAGGTTCCCTTATACTTTTCATATTCTGCTAATTTTATTATTTTGTTCCCCAGTGTAATCGACACAATACCTATAAAGTGTATGATATAAACTAATAATCCTACTACTGCATTACAAACCAAACACGGTGGCTCAACATATGTATCAACGGTCACTCCCGACGTTTGATGAACAATATTATTTTCACCCATTTTTTCCTCTTTCAACTTCTCCTTACAGACCAAACACGGTGGCTCAACATATGTATCAACGGTCACTCTCGACGTTTGATGAACGATATTTTCCCCCACGATTTTTTGGTTGTTATTTGAAGCTGCGGTAGCAAATGTGATCACAGGCTCCTTTGGTGTATGATCCACTATTTCTACCTTTGACCTAACTTTACTAATGTTAACGGGACCCCAGCTTATTGGCCTTGGCTGGGCCCGTGGTAGTTTCCCCTATTGTGAGCATTACTACCGTTTGGCACAACATTTTTCTTGGCGTGGCAATCCGCTATCATATGGCCGACTTGACCACACCCATAACATGCCCTATTATTTCTGTATGTTCTATTAGGTTCGTTATTGTTATTACTATTGTTATTTCTAAACGGATTATTATTTCTATTATTTTCATTACCATTATTAATATTATTATTTCTATTATTACGAGTATTGCTGTCTTGCGGATTCTGATTTTGCTGCTGTTGGTGTTGATAGCCGTTATTCTGAAGTCCTCTATAACCCCCTTGGTACTGCTGATTCTGAAATGGTTGTTGTTGGTTCTCCTGGCGTTCTTCCAGTCTATTTGATTCACATCTCCAACTCGATTCATGTCCGTATTTCTCGCATTCTCTGCAAAATGGTGTATTTTTTCGCAAATAACAGTCATCCCTTGTGTGTCCTGGTCTTGTGCAAAATGAACAGACTGGCCCCTTTTTCATGGCACCCCCTGTATTCCCATCATTTCTATTTTGTTGACTTTTACCCCTATCTTGTCGTGAATTTCTAATATCAGTTTCTTGATTATTTTTACTAACTGAGGTTCCATTCGGTCTTTTTTCAAAACTATACAGTTCCTCCGGTAATCTCGGCCCCCGCAGTATTGTGGCCTCTGCCCTTAACGCTTCGTCTAATAAATCATTTAAATTATCTGCCTTGCTACTCAACAGTAGTATCTTTACAGTCGGGTCACTCACTCCCACTTTAAATGCTGTTAGCACAGAATTTAATAGTTCCGTGTTAAAAATATCTGTTGGCAGGTTTTTCTTTTTGTACATTGTATCGGCTATGTCGTTTGCGTTCGACTGCAATACTTCTAAACGCCTTGCAAACGCCCTTAAACTTTCCCCTCCACCTTGATATGCCTGTCTTATGTTGTATTGAACTGAATCTAATGTGGCCACCTTTAAATATGTGCTTTTAAGTAATTCAAACAACTCATCTAAATCATTTATATTCTTGTTCCTCACTAATTCGTATGCATCTCCATCAAGACGCAGTTTAATACAAATCATGAATTCCTCCTGATTTTCTTCAGTTATTTTAAGGTTCGCTGCCTTACAACCGTCTATAAATCTAAGAAGCTCCGTTTTTAGGAACGGTGAATCTTCGCCCTTGAACACCGGGACCAGATTTCGTACGCATTTCGAAATATCGTCTGTCGGCATTTCAATTATTGTTATATCTTTTGTTATGCTTTCTAAATTTTCTTCTATTCTTAAAGCTTCTTTATGGTATAACGATGTTTCGTGTGCTAAGTTTACTTCCGCCTCTAAAAATCTGATTTTCGAATCCAATTCCCTTACTTTGTTATTTGCCTCTTCGACTGATTCGAATTCTAACCTTGGTTGTTGACGTAGTGCCCTAGCTACTGATTCATCAGAAATATCTTTATCTTTCAACAATGCTCTTAATTTTTCGTTTTCCGCCTCTATACCGCAGGCGTGGTCTAACAACTCCTGTTTTTCTGCTAATTTATCGTTTATTTTTTTAGTTAATGCAGCAAATTCGCCTTTCCAGCCTTCTATCTCTTTTATTTTATTCTCACTTTTGTGTTCCAGGAAATATATTAATTCTTCGAACACGACATCTACTCCTTCTACTTTAGAAAAAACCTTTGTGTTATTAACTTTATTTTTTATTAATTGTAAATGTTCTTTATTATTTACTTCGAGGCTAATTTGAGCCCACAATTTATCCGTAAACCTGTCCAATTGCCCTAGTATGTTTCCGTATGCTAACTGTAATTGTTCCAATTCCGCCATATATTTATCAACGACCAAAAAAATTCCAATTTATTTCCTAGAACACTCAACAGTTCATGTAGCTCCACAATGTTATAAAAAAAATATTATAAATTTTTTAAATTTTAAATCTGTTGACTAAAATCAGATATTTTATAATAATGTAAAATTTTTAATTAAATTGACCATGATATTAAAATAAAAAAAATAAAAATATTTCAAATTCACAAAATCTTTAAAATGTTATTTTATTCTCATTTAAATTTTAAAATGAAAATTATATTTTAAATGTTCTAAAAATTTTTTTTAAATTTAAAAAAAAATTAAAAATTCCGTTTCATATTAATTTTAGAAATAATCTTATTTACTTATCTGAGTTTAATATTAAATAAATTTCCTATTTTCTTTTTATTTCGTTTGTTATTTAATTTTAATTTCCATTTGTATATTTATTCATTCGATTTGTATTTATTGCTTTATTAAACACTGTAATAATTGTTTAAATTTTCTGCTGTTACTCACGTATTTTCAAAACAAAAAATTAAATAATCACCATTTATTTTGTGATTTTTAGTCCTTTTCTTCCTTCTATCGTCCTTCTTCTCTCGGTCCCTGAGAGCGTTGTTTGAGAAACCGGCTGCGCCAAAATGTTGTAAGTTAAAAAAGGTCCTTCTTCTAGGACTTTAACTTGATCCTATTTATACTTACTGAGTCCTTTTTACTTTTTTTATTATTATTTAAAACAACCGAGTCTTTTTTACTTCAAGACACTTTATTTCGCTTTAAAAGTTGGTTACACTTATACTTAACACTTAGTTGTAGACAGTTCAGCTTATCGAAAACAATTGATTCTTAGTCTATACTTAACTTCTACTTAACACCTCGTATTCTTATAATTTCACAATAAATTGAGTAATTTCATCATGCTAAAATAACTTAGTCAGCGTATTTATAATTTCACAATAAATTGAGTACTTTCATCATTCTAAAATAACTAAGTCAGCGTTTATCTGAGTGACCTATTTAACGTGGGCGTGTATACCTGTGCTATGTTAAGCTGTGTGCGCCAATACAATTAAATGCCGTTTTGTGTTTAACATGCATAATGCTTAACCCTAAAAGTATGCCATAAAGAAAAATATACTGGTTATGTTATATTGTGGATCATAAGCACGCTGTAAGTTCCACGATTATGGTACACAACAGTGGATCATATGTAAGCAGTGAACTCTACGATTATGATACACAACAATATAAATTTAGCCAATTAACTGCAGAGAGGTTTAAGGACGAGAAAGAAACTTAAAATGTACTACAAAAAAGATCCTTAGGTGAATGTCTAGTAGGTTTTCAGTCAAGAAATCCACATCTAATACCGTTTTCCAGAAATGTTGTTATGAAAATTAAGTATTTTCAGATATTTGGGGTCAATACCTCGAAATTCTGACGTCATAGAACATAATTTTATAGTATGAAAAAATTTTGGACATATTCAGGATATTAAAAATTAAGCCAAATCGTTGGAACTGCTAAAGGATCATTCGGTTATTAGCTACGAAAAACTTTTGTATTTTGCAGTTTCATATAAAACCAAAAAATACTTTGCAGTGCTCAGTATTGGAGAAACTATAGCTCTACGGCAGACATGTCAAACACGCGGCTCACCAATACTTTATCTGCGGCCCGCGAAGAATTTTCAAACAATATTAAAAAAATATATATTTTTAAGAATTGAAAAATTTTAAATTTATTTTATTTTCAGGCGTTAAAATGATTATTATGTATTGTTGTGCATTTTTGTGCAGCGATATATATCTAATTTAACATGCCATATAAGAAATTAAATTAATAATCTTGGTTAAAATCTTACTAATTTATTTAAAAAAAATCTTTTTTTTTTGTTGGTACATTATTTTCCCAAATTTAATAATGAGAATTTAACAAGTTTTTAATATAGATCTTAATTTATATTCTTAATTTTATTTTAAATGTTATATTGGCGTTGCACAAATGGCATAACAATAATTTTTACCTTTTTTCATCAAGTAATATTGTTTTTTCATACAATTGTAAATTTATTGTAAAATTTTGAATTTCCCTTGGCTGTATTTCGCCGGCATATATTAAAAATATGTGGTTTAGCATAGTTTTGTACGTCTAACAACGAAGAGAAAAAATTACATTATTGTTTTTGGTTCGGCTATTAAAAATAAAAGGAGAGCAAAATAATTAAAACTTAAAAATTTCAAAAACTGGACCCAAAACTTTTTGTATTACATTCCACACCAAATCTACTAGAGTTCAAGACTCACCTTCTCCAGAGACACAGACAAAAAATGTGCATAAATATTATGTATAGAGAACATAAAAATTTTGTTCATAATATTTATGTATAAATTCTAATATTTATGAATTGTACATAATAATGGTGAGTCCAAATATATTAAGGACATTGATTTAACAACCAGATACATATATTTTATGTATTATTTACATACACATTTCTGATTTGGGGTTTCTGAAGGGCTTGTAGAGTTGGTTTGTGTATAAGACAAATTTGGTTTGGGAACAAACTATATAATCGAATATTCGAATATCGATATTCGAAATATAATTAAAAAAAAAATTAAATCGAATATTTTCAGTCGAATATACAAGTGTATACAATTCGTTGGTTTTATTTCGTAAACGTTTTTATTCACATAAGCATTTTATTGAATATATGTTAAGAAAACGAATGCGTAACAACTGAAATTAATTTATAGAAGCAGAGACGAAATCGATGGAGTCGAAGGAGAAGAACTTGGTGTTGGTAAAAATATATGGTATAGTATAAAGGTAAAAGTATAAGATAAATAAAATAAAATAAATGAAATAAATAAATAAATAAAATAAATAACAGCTCTGTACAGAACCACCACCACCGCAATACGAAACATTAAATATTTTTTTTAAAATAATATTAAATAATGTAAAATTACATAAATGTTGAGATTGTGTGCATAAAGTGTATGAAAATGTGTACATAAAATATATGGAATTAATACATTAATACGATGAAATTGGTCCTTGGTTGAGGTACTCGACAAAATACATAAAATAAATGTACAAATACATAAATGTTGAGAATCTTTTTTTTCTGTGGATACAGGTGTCCAAAGTTTGAAAAAATTAATCAATAATCACTTTTGCTGCAAACCTCGTTTTAAGGATATTAAAACGAACTCTGTCATAACTCATGTTTTATTAAATTTTCTCTACTGTTTGAAATATACTCTATTGTAAATACCTTAGACAAAATTATTGGATCAAAGAAGTTCGGACATTTTTTCAAAATATTTCAAACAGACAAAAATTGGGCCATTTTTTGCAAAAAAAAATTGATCATCTTAACTTTATATTTTATTTTACAACATAATTTTACAAAACGAGCGATTTTTTTCTTATGGTACACAAATGCGGCCCGTGAAGCCAAAAGAGTTTGACATGCCTGCTCTACGGCTTTGACAATCGGCCACTTTTTATGTTTTTTATTCTGAATAATTTTCTATGGACAATATGATACATTTGTAACTCCTTAATATGAAATTAGTCGATTATGTAGATTGATCCTTTGAAAATCATTAATAATGATATTAAAAGGACTGAACATAAATTGAATATGTACTACAGATATGAAGCCTTGGATAGTGTCTAAATTTGGTTCTCAGAAAACATATATCTCGTAAACCTACGTGATAGGACATAAGTTTGTTAGGTGAAATTTCTTCAGGTTTCTCGAGGACTCTAAATAAATGTCAAATCTCAGCCAACCAAAAAAAAAGTGGGCTTTTGCTGCACTGTGTTATTATTAAATAATAATTTGACTATTTTGTATGTGTGTCAATGTTGGAATCGACCATCACGATGACGAAAAATTTCCATTTATTATAAGAGGACAAATATATGTGAGAATATAATGGTGAGAGACAGAGTATGTGAATTCATTATTCGTCAAATTTACGAATCAATTCGTATTCAAAAATGTTTTTCGTAAAATATACGAATTTGAACATAAATATATTTCGTAACTTTACGAAAGTTCATTCGTACTATGTACGAATGTTTTCTGATATAATTTTCACGAATATTTTCGTCAATTCGTGAGTGTGTAAATGTTTGAAATTTGTTATTCGATGCTGCGCTTATTGTGAATTTCTTACGTGTACATTTTTTAAGATACCCCACTTTTCACAAAATCTTTTTTTCTTCTTCGAAACAAAATAAAAATAAACACAGATTCAACCAATGACAACTTTCAATTAATACTTTGCACTTGAATGTAATTAATGGATTCAGGTAAGCTATTTTCAGCGAATTGTATTGAATGTGATAATTAAATTGAAAAAATCACAATTCAATATATTTTCAATTCTTTATGAGTGCACATTGCGCCCATGCTGTTGGGATAATCACACAAAACACAATCATTACGCATTTACGATGTCTATTTAGATATAGAAACAACAATTTAAAAACCTTAAAATAACTTCCTATATGCAACTCTTTGAAGTCGTCTAGATTTATAGCATGATCTAAGGAAGTTGATTAATCGAATTCACAGCAGGTGCCTCATGTATCTTTAAATTAGTTCAATTCTTATTTGTGTTCGCATCCGAAAAAGAAACAAATAATGGACTTAATAATTTGATTAACAATGGTAATTTCTAAGTAATTAAGTCCTTATAAGTTTCGAATTGATCAATTATATACACGGAGGGAAAAAAGTTCTAAAATCCAGAAGGAATCAAGAAGTATACGGAGTGATATACAGCTAAACCGAAAATTTCTTAATATCAAGAAATGGATTTTTTTAGTTGTCAAAAAAGTTACTAAGTAGAATTATTCTTGAATTTAGTTATTAATTTCTTAGGTTTAAAAAATGTTGTTGTTGTTTTCGTCCCAAAATTTAATGAACACGTGTTCGTATAGTTGTTGTGTTTTCCATTTTGCGTTGTCGCTATTATGTTTTGTTTTGCTTTGTCCGTCTGTCAGCACCATCTGTTTGTTCGTGTGTCTGTCGATATGTTGAAAGTAACTAAAAGCAATTATTTTGAAGCTTAAAATAAATAAAAAATATAGTCGAGTTAATTTATTGTTTATTTAGAACTTTATTACATATATGCATTTTTGTATATTAAATGACTTCTTTGAATACTTAATGTAATTGAATTGTTTATTTTATTTTTATTATTATTATTTAATTTAATCTCTGTATATTATTCTGAAACCGTTTACTTACCTTATACACTTCCTCCTCTTCTGTTGCCTCTTCTGTTGGTTATGAATAAACCCTCCGCACGATACCCATAAGCATTGTATAGTGTATTTAGATAACAATAGAATGAAATCAACTTGGTATTTATGCAAAATTGAACTCAAATTTATGTTTACGAACTGAAACCATACCAATATTCGTAGGAAAAATCGTTTTTTCTATTTATGCCTTTAACATTCATCTATACACAGACGCTTGCTTGGCTGGCTGTGCTTTGTTGTTCTATTCGTGAAAACACACACATGCAAACATTGCATATCATGCCGTTTTTTGATACCTAAGAAGAAAAAGATTTGCAATCCAGACAAATTGTACTTAGTTACTTTTTTGATACCTAAGAACTTAATGTCTGAATATCTAGAAAAATTTGGCTTAGTTACTTTTAACAGACAGACAGGCAGACTAACAAACAGATGGCGACCTCGCAAAACAAAGCATACAGACAGAGCAATATCGATGAAACACGTGTTCTTTTTGCGATGAATACAGCAACAATTTTGCGTGTTCTTTTTGGTTTTTAATAATCAATAAATTAAATTCTGAAAATCCAGTTGAATAAAGTTTTTTTACTTTTTTGACAACTAAGTAATTTGCTTTCTTGATATCCAGATGATAACTTCTTCAATTTTAGTAGTATTTTATGGATATTAGTCAAATTCTACAATTTTTCTTTCTAACCGAATTCTTCTAGAGTTTTAGAATTTTATTTCCCTCCGTGTACTTACACGCATGGAAAAAAAAACGTTTACAAAACGTTTGCGACAAAAGAATTTCTTTCCTCGCAAATGTTAAATGTTTACTATAAAAAAAAAAATGTTATTCTGAAAAATAAATTATTTATTCTGAACGAAAGTTCGTTTGTGTGCCAAAATAACAAAAAATACAACAAATGTATAACATTTATATGTAATGTACGATTTCAATTTTTATACGATTTCATGTTTATCAATATAAAATAATTACGTTTGGCGGCACTATTCAGATTTGCACTACTAAAAGATTTGCACTACTACATCATTACTTTGCACAAGTTCCGCATCAAGCATTTATGAATCAATAAAAATTAGGTGTGTTACTTAAAAAGCACTTGACCTAACTTCCTTTTTTCTCTGTATCGTCAAACGAGGATCTTCAAAACCTTATCAAATACTTCAATAAATGTTCTTCGTGTGATTAAAAATAAATCTATAACCATTTATTTTGATAGTTTTAAAGTCCATCAAGAAATTTCTATATTATATTTATGAATTAAAGACATTTGTAGTAATTTTGCCGAAAAAGTTGAGAAAAAAATTTACACAACAAAAGGATCCGAGGTTTCCAGTAGCTTCCTAAAAACTGTATCTAAGCAGTTTTGACCACTAACGGCATAGAAAAAATAATTTTTGCGGTCCCTAGACTCTAATTTTCAAAATGACCATCTCCTGGCCGGCTGACTACAAATGTAGTCACCATATAAAATGTATGAAAAGTCAGATAACTTTTTTTACTCAACCTCAATTTTTTTTATTTTATCTTTTCGAACTGTTTTTTTGACATTTTGGTTATTCTTTGAATCCTTATGTGTATATATTATGTACTTGAATATGTGATTTTTTGAAATTTTAATTTATGAAATTTTTTGTAGAAATGCTCACATTATGAAATGCTTTTTGACATACCGTGGTGAAGTTAGCAACACAGTTGCCAGCCACACTTTCGAAGTTCGAATCCATAGAACATATTTTCGAAGATTAGAAATTAGAACCACCTCGATAATTCGATAATATGCGGGTCAAATTGTATTAGAATATTTTACGCTCAATCATAAATTTATTTGTTGATTTTTATGTGAAAACAACGCAAATATATTTTCATGATTATTTTGTTCTACCTTTTCGTGATATATTTGTACTCAAAGTGGTGGGACCTACAGTTTATTGCCGAAACCGAACGGCGGGTGAGAGCTTTTCATAGGCAATGTTTTACTCTCGTAGGTTTGCCATTTACGGACGAGAGGTAGCGCGGTATAGAAAAATGTTTCTATGAAAAGATGTTGTTAGCCCCAGTCCAGGCTTGAACCGGGGACCTTTCGGCTCGTAGTCCATCGCACTAACAACTGAGCTACCGCGGCTTTTCGTTAGTTGTCAATAATATTATGTTTTATGACAAATGTGTGAGGATTTTCGTCTGTTTTAAATATATGAAAAATAATGTCCGAATTTCGTTGATCCTTCCATAAATACAATGGAGTATATTTTAAAAACTAGGGCAAAGATAGTTCAAAGTGACATAGCTTAGTTTTTTTTAATAAAAACGAACTCAAAGGAAACCTTTTGCGAATAAAATGAAAACATTTGCGAATCAAACGAAACTTTTTCATTTTGATTATTTATATTGATTAGACATATTTTATATTGATTAGAATATTTATTAGACATGTTGAAATTGTTAATATTTGTAAAAATGGTCTGTCGCTGAAATGTAAATAACTCAGAAAAGGCAACAATTTTATTAGTGTTTTGAAAAGCTTAATATGTGTACTAATCCAACCGTACAAACGATGTCCAAAACCTAACTTTATGATAACTTTTAAAAGTTGACGATGTCCGAATGTTGTCGTAAAAGTGATCATAAAAGTATCTGAAAGGCTTACGAATGTCCGTCGTTTTATTGATTTTAAGCTCTCGTACAGATAACTTAAAAGTTATCTTTAAGTTGTAATGAACACATAATATTCGCTACTAATTAAAATAAAATTAATAAAAATTTAAAAAAAAATATATTGTCCGGTCGAGATTCGAATCTGGGACATCCGGCACCAAAGGCAGGAGCTCTACCCCTATGCCAATTCAGCGCTTAGCGAAGACACGAAATAGTTGGAGACACGAAGGACGAAATAGTCGGAAATCCCGAATGCAGTTGGTTAGGAACCACATGAAAAAACCAACTGCATTAATTGCATTGGAGCTACAATGCTCCAACGATCACGGCCTATGATTCCAGATGAGTTTATATGAAATAATTCGTAAATGAAGCTTGCTCTTAAGTCGAAAGGGCGTGATCCATCCGGAACGCCTACAGCCTGTATGAATATACAGACTGTCCGTCTTCACAGACACTTTCAGTAGCAGCTGCTGCACTTTACTTAGCCCACCACAACGCCTGACGTACCCATCGCTGGGTGGGAGCAAGCGCTACATTCGGCATTTACTTTGCCCACAGCCAACACCACGTGGTCATACGACGCTGACACCGAACCGCTGATCATACACGTATTCAGTACGTCCGCAGACCGCTCACCGTCTTCCTGATTGACGCTGGTATCCTACCACCGGTCAACTCGATGTGCACACCGTACATACGGTCAGCCCGATGTGCCCACCGTACATACCGCACACTATACCGCATACCGACGTCTTACGACGCTGACACCGAACCACTGATCATACACGTACGCAGTACGTCCGCAGACCGCTCACCGTCTTCCTGATTGACACTGGTACCCTACCACAGGTCAACCCGATGTGCACACCGTACATACGACACACTACACCGCATACCGACACACTCTATTGCCCGACTCCACCGACGCTTACCTTCGTCTTTGTCTATTAAATAGACCGCTACATCCGCAAGGATTTCTGGGCCCACTTCCCCCTCAATCACCACAAGCAATCAACCCATTATAGATTGGTTTTCCTTCTGGCGAAGCTTGCGTACAATTAGACATAGTGTAGCTTGTATTCCAGACCACAAACATTAATAATAAATCTTTGTAAATGAAAAATAATATCATCAAAATAAAAATTTTTTACTCCAGCATTTTTTTCTTAAATGTCCAAAATAATGGTATTCTAAAAACTTTATAAATACTAGATGTAGATACTGAATTACAAAAAATAAATGGTTTGATGATTTTTAAAATAAACGTTTCAAAAAATTTATCACAAAATTGACAATATTTTTGGTTCTTCTTGTATTAAATTATACTTACTCTTTTCCATATTCTTGGAATTATTTAATTTATTTAAAAATTTCAATTATTTTGTATTATTTTTAAATTCCGTTTTCACTATATCTTTACGATTATCACACTACACTATTTTCACTGCTTGCTTCACTGAGTGTTAAGTCTCATAACAGTTAAAGAGATTTCTGTCTCTCTCGAAGCAAAGAAAAAAATATAAAAACCTTAGTTTCAAATATAATTATTTGTTTCATATTTCAATAGCGACGAAATCTCTATTCAAGTTTCATTTAATTTCAAACTTCTTATTGTAGGCACACAAACACTTATAGTAGGTACACAA
Source organism: Dryomyza anilis (assembly GCA_951804985.1). NCBI lineage: Eukaryota > Metazoa > Arthropoda > Insecta > Diptera > Dryomyzidae > Dryomyza > Dryomyza anilis. Next base: position 50,492,121 of record OX638131.1, on the reverse strand, counting down.
ACCCAGTAACGAATATTTCGAACATCGTTTACAATAATTTATTTTCGAAAAACTGTGACTGTGATCATTCTCTATCTTCGAAATGTGGCTAATTAAAAAATAATTATGTCTATCTAAAAGTGTGGCCATGTTCGAAAATAAAATATTATGAAAAAATATTTTAAAAACGAATATTATAATAATTATTACATTAAATCATTACAAATGGGTCAATAATAATTCATTTTGTGTTATCGCTGTACCCGTCTATCTTCGAAATTGTGGCACCAAACAAATATTATAAAAAAATATTATTATAATTACATTAAACATTACTATTAAACTACTACCGACTATTTTCAAACCTGGAGCTAAGTTCGAAAAAAAATATTATGATTATTACTTTATTATTATAATAATAATATTATTATAATAATAATATTATAATAATAATTATTATAATAATAATAGTTTGGCGCTACAGTCCTATAAAAACTTAAGCCGAGCTCTCTCACCATTTTGAGCTGTGCGTGTTATATTTGTACTCAAAGTGGTGGGACCTACAGTTTATTGCCGAATACGAACGGCAGGTGAGAGCTTTTCATAGGCAATGGTTTAACTCTCGTAGGTTTGCCATTTACTGACGAGAGGTAGCGCGGTATAGAAAAATGTTTCTATGAAAAGATGTTGTTAGCCCCAGTCCAGGCTTGAACCGGGGACCTTTCGGCTCGCAGTCCAATGCACTAACCACTGAGCTACCACGACTTTAACCATTAAAAATGGTTAAAAATAATTAATTTTGGTTAATTTTAGAATATGGTTGAAAATCTTCGAAACTGTTGCTGAATTCGAAAAAATATTAAATAATATGATTATTACATTAAACCATTAAAATAGGTTAATAATAATTAATTTCGGTATTTTTCTACTGTTGCTAACTTCGAAAAAAATATTAAGATTATTACATTACACCAGCGAAGGGCAAATGCACACATTATCAAAATGCCTAAGTGTTTGTGCGTTTGAAATGCTTTACACTTAAAACAATGTTGATCAAAAGCTCATGTAAAAGCTTTTTTTTATCTTTTATGTGGGTGGCAACATTGAAATACCTACTTTGGGTGCATTTTGTTGTGTTTTGTTTGTTATAACACATATATATGCACAGTATATGCATTGGTCCAATTGAAATTTTCAATTTTCTTTAATTGGCGCGCATTCATCTATTCTAAAAAAAGATTGTTTTAATTGTAAAAATCTCAGTAAATAAAAATGTGTATTCCCACTCCCATTTTATTTAAATTTTACTTAAAATATAAACATAAAATAAATAAATAATTATAAAATATAATTATAAAATAACAACAATACTTTATTAAATATATATATTGTGTGCAAAAATAAAGCAAATAATAGTTGTCACTTAAAATAATGGTATAATGGTAGCTTTTTATATTTTTGCAAATACGTTAAATAAAGATTTTTTAATATATTCTTTATATATATTTTTGACTAATTTGATGAAGAAAAAATGGCCGATATTATAATTTTAAAACATTTCAATTGTATAATCAAACTTTTAAAAAAATTATTTATTTTTCTTTAACAAGACAATAAATACATAGATTCCAGTTATGCTGAAGCTCAGGGAATTGGCTAAAAATTGAATGTGAAATATCAAAATAATATTTATTTTTTGCAAATAATTTTTTGCAAATTATGACTTATTTTATAGCAAAGGCTTACAGGCACATTCATTTTAAATATAGCATTCTTATACCGATCCTATACGTGTTGAGATTTTTTTTAATGGAAATTCAGGATCTCGAAATAAGACATATTGGAGCTACAATGTTTGCCTAGAATCAATTTTTGAACTTTCGGTTATTTCTTTTCTTATTCTGTTTTGTGTTTGATAGTTTTTAGAAACAATATTAGAAATTTAATATAACTTTAAAAAATGGTACATTTTGAACCCTCCGTAGTACAAATGGCAGAAATCTAAAAGTTCCGAAAAAACTGGTATTTCTACCACATCTATTTCATTTTCGACTGTGACCGACAATCTTCGAAACTGTAGCTGAGTTCGAAGTTCAGCAACACTTTCGAAGTTCGAAAATCTGCTTGTTCCTATCTTCAAGCCGGTTTTTGGCATTGACAAATTTGTTCGAAAATGGGGTTTTTGAACCTCTTTGGGGGACCTGGACTACTCCAGAGGATACCATTAGGTGTCAAATGATGTCCGCTATCGATTTCCGAAATAAAAATATTTGGGTAAAAAATGGGTTTTTTGACCACCATTTGGGGGCACGGACCACACCAAAGGCTACCAATAGTTCTCTAATGATGTCCACTATCGATTTTCGGAATATCATTTTTTGGGTAATAAATGTTGGGGTCATAAATGCAATTTTGACCACTTCAAAGGATACCATTAGTCTTCTAAGTTCGCTATCCATTTCCGCAATAAAAAATAATTTTGGTCATGAACCATCGAGAAAGTAAAGCGCAGTGTTGCCATACTGACTTGCGTAGTGTAGAAATGGGATTCTCCCACACGCCCCCTCAATAAGCAGGTCATCTTAGGCAGCGAAACCAAGGCTGTTTATAGTAGGCTTTAAACCTATTTCCACCAATTTTGTACTCAGTTTAACATACCACTGACGCACTGCCTGCTTTAAACCTTATAACTCATTTTTAAGTAATCAATACTACATGCTCTAATACTTATATTCGAATGGTTACCATGTTTTACCACAATGCGTCTCGTTCAACATATCGGGAACCTTCATCAGCACTCTTTCATCTAAGGATCCATTTAAATACACTGTCACAACATCGTACTGCCAAACCATGATTCCAAACTGAACTGACAGAGCAAGTAACAATCTTAGCATCTCCAGTGTCGCCACTGGAGCAAATGTATGATTATAATCGACGCCACACTTTAGGCTATACTCCTTAGCTACTAAACGTGCTTTTCATCTGTCTACATGAACATCTAGACCATACTTGTTTGAAAGCACAAAACGACACCCAACGATATTTTTGCCATCACACGATTTTACAACATCCCATGTTTAATTTTTTATAAGACTCGCCATCTCAGATTATATGGCATCCTTCCACTCGTCGGAATTCAACGACCCTCTTAGAATTGTTATCATTCACTTCGATTTCCTTAACGGGCGTCAACAGTTAATTCAAAGAACACGTAGACAACAATCTCTCATGAATCTCTTCAATAAACTTTACATCACGTGCGTTTATGATTTGACGTGTTTTTGGAACCCCTTTGTTTCTCGAGGATTACCCACAAATACGCCTTCGATGGCACTTAGCGCAAGCTTATTTTTTATCTAATATCATTACTTTTGACCCAAATGTTTTCAAGTAATATAAATTCGGTGCTTCATTGCTCCATTTTTCATATGGAATTAGTCCATTCAAACTGCTCGTCGGACATCGATTGCGGATGGGACTTGCTGTGGCTACACTTCTGACCAAAACGAACTTAAACCTGATTGCAATAAAAGACACCTGGCCATATCTAAAAGCGTGCGGTTCATTCGCTCTGCCACTCCGTTTTGTTGTGGAGTGCGAGGAATCGACTTCCTACGCTCAATTCCACAATCTGCAAGATATTTGTCTTTATTCCAATACTCACGCCCATTGTCCGACTGTAATCTTTTTACTTGCATGACAGTCTGTTTTTCTACAAGGTTCTGGTATAATTTAATTTGTCGTAGGAAATATACTTTACACCATCTCGTGCTGTCGTCTATAAACGTGACAAAATATTTCTCGCGACCTGGTGACTCGGTTCTAAAAGGTCCAACAACATCGGAATAAACTATCTTCAGTGTTTCTGTACACGGCGATCGATATTTCGTAAAAAGTAACGCGGTCATCTTTCCTTTTAAACATACTTTGAACTGCGATAATTGTTTTTCTTCGCGTACGTCGATGTCAGGTAATACACCATCTATAATTAATTTTATTAAGTCTTTCGCGTTTAGATGGCCCAACCGATCGTGCCACTTCAACAGTTCGGAGCACACCGGTTGAACAGCAATATTTTCTCGAACGTAGTACAAATCACCTTTTATATCCGCGACTACTAATATAATAAAAATCACTGTATGTGCTCTGTCCGTGATTTTTGCTTCTGAAATAAGATTTGTTTCCAAATCTGACACAAACAATGTATTTTTAAATTCAATTAGTCGCTGACCACTGTCAGCAGCTACTGACAACTGCACAACATCTTTGCCTTTAACTTCAGCACACGCCTGCCTCGCAAGATTAACCACAAATCATGTATCTTTTTATTATCGTGTGACTACGATTCGTTTCCAGTCCCCTTCGTCTAAAATATGTATAACGTATTTCAAACGTTTCGCTCTTTGAATCGAACGTTTGTTCAAAATTTTTGTCTTGCCAACTATTTTTCAGAAAGAAAAATTTTATTTTTTTTTACTTTGTTGTATGATTTATATGCTGGCAACAAAAAAACTCTCAAAACGAGCGTACTCAACGTTTCGTTTGATACATGAATCAAAAATTGTAGTCACACGATATTCAACCGACATTCAAACATTCAAACGAATCGAGTGGTTAAAAGTTTTAGCGAATTTTTTAAACTTAGTGGGTTTGTTTGTATTCCTCCAACTACTTGTTATGTGACTTATGTATTGACAAAATGTATTTTTTAAATTATGGTTTTAGAGCAACTATGGAAATTGTAACGAAACTTCAAAATTGTGCACCAGAGAGCCAAATAATATATATACGGGGTGTTAGTTGGAATATAACAAAATGCTAAAAATACTAAAAAAGCGTTAGAATTTCATCTACAAAATATGATTTATAATATATTTCTACTCAAAAATATCCATAGATATTACAATACTTTTGGGGAGTTTCCCAAATTAGCGTTTTAGACCGTTTTCCAAGAATTTCAAAATTTTGGAAGTCTGACGTGTTTGAAAAAAAATAACATGAAATCTGTTCAATTTCTGTTTAAATTTACATGATATTCTTTTCGTGATCAAAGCGGCTTAATATTAGAAATTTTCATAAATATGTTACGTAATAGGAAAAAACTGAGTATGCAGTTAAAATCAGCATACACGATTTATATCACATTGAAGTTTGGGATATCTCCATACGAATATTTTTTCTCGTTTCTTGAGTAATGTGTTATTAAATTGAATAATCGTCTCTAGTTTGGGTGTTTCCTAACCAAATGCCATAACATATATTTTATTAAATCAGTAATAAATGAAACATTTCACGATCGTACAATTATGTATTTGATCTGTTGAGTACATATTTTTAAATTGAACATGTATGAAAAAAATCATTTTTCAACTATGTAATCACCTATAATTATGGTATACATTTGCCGATTATGGTTTTACATTTTTTTGTGAAAAGATTACGACGTTTTCTTTGGAGTATATTCAAAATTTTGGAAACCATACTCGCAATACTAAAGTTATAAATCATATACTAAAGTTATAAAGATTAAATCATATTTATTAGATATTTATGTAGCCGCGGTAGCTCAGTGGTTAGTGCGTTGGACTGCGAGCCGAAAGGTCCCCGGTTCAAGCCTGGACTGGGGCTAACAACATCTTTTCATAGAAACATTTTCTATACCGCGCTACCTCTCGTCAGTAAATGGCAAACCTACGAGAGTAAAACCATTGCCTATGAAAAAGCTCTCACCCGCCGTTCGGATTCGGCAATAAACTGTAGGTCCCACCACTTTGAGTACAAAAATAACACGCACAGCTCAAAATGGTGAGAGAGCTCGGCCGAAGTTCTGTACAGGACTGTAGCGCCAAACTATTATTATTATTATTATTAGATACATTGGATATCTAAGAAACAATTATTGGGTGTAGCGGGTACAAACTGATTAGCGGAATATTTTTATTAAATGAAATTAATTCATGATTTTATAATTAGTTCCTGTATTAATAAGTCAATGTTAAAAAATGTTAACAACAGTTTTGGAAACTGTATTATGTATATTGGAGCACTTTTCCCAAAAATTTATGAATTTACTCCTTAAACTTTGGGAGATATTCAACTTTTCCCATGAAGCCAACTTACGTTATTTAGATCGCCAAAAACAGAAAATCCAAGTGTGCGACCTCTAAACATCAATCTATTTTGGAAAAAAGGCACGTGTGAGCGATCCCGATGACTTTATTTTTTTTGCTTCACCCTAATATATATATATATATATATATATATATATCATATTTTTAAAAAGTAAAGATGAGATTTTAAATGAAATAATTTAAAGTTCCAAATAAAATCGAAGAAATGTATTAAAGATCCAAATAAACGAGCGATCGACTGCTGAAACCCGTATAGATTAATATTATGTAATTTGTTCAAAAGGATGTAACCCTCCAAACTGCCTGAGCTAGGTCCAGATTTAAAATGTTTGGCTTATAAATATGTTTGAAGAAATGGTGTCCAACGGCTGATGGTGGGAAGAAGACTAACTCATTCAGAAATATAATTCTTTAACTATTTTTAAAAACTATGGAGTATTGTTCTTCATTTGTGATATATTTTTTTTACCATGTTAACTTTTTAAGTTTAAAAGAAAATGTGTAAATTATTTCGTTAACACCAGACAAACACTTTTTAAATATTATTAATATATTTAATAATATTAAATATTTTTTTTAGGCGTTAAAATGATTATTTATTATGTATTGTTGTGCATTTTTGTACAGCGCCATATATCCTATTTAACATGCCATATATGAAATTAAATTAGTAATCTTGTTTAAAAAGTTATTAATTAATTAAAAAAATAAATATATTTGTAGGTACATTATTTTCTAAAATTTAATAATGAGATATTAATAAGTTTTTGATACAGAGTCTTCATTTATTTTCCTAATTGTCATTTTAAATATTATGCATGCAAAATGGCATAACAATAATTTTTACATTTTTTCATCAAGTAATATTGTTTTTTATTCATAAATTTAAAATTTATTGTAAAGTTTTGTATTTCCGTTGAATATATTTCGCCGGCATATATAAACCAGTTGGGAGGGTTAGATCACATGGGAAATTTTAAAGTAGGTGTAATTATGATAGTTACGATTATCAAAATTATAGTCAGTCTAAGCCGACTATAAATACCCTACACATATGTGTGGTTACCATTCAAAGTGATATATAGGTCACCAGGGTATACGAATCCTGAAAATAACTACAAACATTCAATCGCTGAAGAATTTCCATTCATTTGATACCCATATTTACAAATGGGTAGGTGTACCGAATTTCGTTTTTTTTTTTGTAACCACAAGTCTTTTCGCCGCAAAACATTATTATCATGTATTTGAGCATGATATCAATATATATTTGACCAAAAAAGTTTACCTAAGCACGTATATATAAAAATTGATCTTTATAGGTACATTTTATATGAGGTATTTGAACATAGGTCACAATGGACCGATCTTGCCAATTTTTTCGCACATACAGCGTAGGTATATTAGTAATCTAAGTTATAAGTTTAATTTATCTAGCTCTTCAATTTTAAAAGTAGTAGGGATTTAAACAGACAGACAGACAGACGGACAGACAGACAGACAGACAGACAGACAGACAGACAGACGGACAGACAGACAGACAGACGGAGAGACAGACGGACAGACGGACATCGCTAAATCGACTCAGGAGGTCATGCTGATCAAGAATATATATACTTTTCCATAACGGAGATGCTTCCTTCTGGGTGTTACAAACGGCGTACCAAACTGAATATACCCTTTCACTCTTAGTGTAGGGTATAAAAATATATGGTGGCGCATAGTTTTGTACGTCTAACACCGAAAAGAAAATTAAATTATTGTTTTTGATTCGAATATTAAAAATAAAAGGAAAGAAATTATTAATACTTAAAAATTTGAAAAACTGGACCCTATTTAACAAAATCATTTTCGGAATTAGCTCCAGTATCAAATAAAGCCGCAATCAGACTTTGGACTTTTATAAAAAAAACGACAAGTTTTAACCAAGAAACTTGCTTTGCACAAACTGGAATTGGAATCATTTTAATTTTTTTTTTTTTTTGTATTACAGACAGTCAACCAGAGTTCAACACTCACCTTCTCCAGATACATTGGTTCAAAGTTTCTAAAAATGAATTAATAATCACTTTTTGTAGAAAAAAACTCTTGACCGTAGAATGCAGCAAACCTCGCTAAATGATATAAAACCAACTTCGTCATAAGTCCTAAATCTGACCATCTGTCATTGTAACTGATTGGTCACTGTCATTGTAATTTAAATTATTTTTTCACAAAAAGGAAACCTTTTCAAAATTTCTTCAAATATCAAATTTATATACGGAATTTTTATTGTATCGAAAAATCTAAAAAAAATGGTGTTCAGTCTGACATGTGATTTATGCCTCGAAGTTTTCTCGAACAAACTTGGATAACAAAAATGCAATCTTGTTGCTAATTTTTAAAATTTTGTAATTTTCGTAGAGTAAAATTTTATGTTAGGATAACTTAAACATTTTCCACATCGATATCGCAATGCTTTTCAGATAAATATCGATATATTTTAACTATTTGATATATTATTAATCCAGAATCGTTCTTTTTATTATCGTTTCGAAAAAAAAAACTGCGATATGTCGCTTTGAACTATTTTTGCAGTTTTAGTACGATTGGCCTTCGATATTAATACAAGATCTAATTCGATATCGTAAGATTTTGCCGACATAAAAATTGCAACAATTTTGGATGATTGTCAGGTGTCTGTTTTATAAAATTTTATCTAGTGTTTTAAATATAGGTACTCCACTGTAAATACCTCAGACAAAATATTTGGCATGATCAAAGAATTTCGGACATTTTTTCAATTATTTCAAACAGACAAAAATCGCATCATTTTTTTACAAAAAAATTTCACATGCGGCGCTTTTAACAAAGATCAATGGAAAATTTGATAATCTTAACATTGTATTTTTTAACAAATGAAAAAAACGAGAGATTTTTTTCTTATGGTACACAAATGCGGCCCGCCTCATCAATTGAATTGCCAATGCCGCCCGTGATGCTAACTGAGTTTGACATGCCTGGTTTACACCCTTCATTTTGTAGCTGAGATTTCTTTGAGTATGGATTTAAAAGCGTTTTTACAAAATCAAATCATTTAAAGGTTATATTTCCTTTTGAAATGTTACTATTAGATATTTGAAAAATCAATTCAAATTTATTTAAATGCGAATAAAAGCTGTAAACAAATTAGTATCGTACAACCATTTCCATATTTATACTCAATGATATCAGTAGCCATGAAATACTTCCATCTTTTTTCCACTGTTCGACCAAAAATTTGATATGCATTTCAAAAACAAATAAACCCATTTAACGAATTGATCCAGATTTAGGACTTATGACGAAGTTTGTTTTATTATCTATAAAACGAGGTTTGCAGCATTATACGGTCAAGAGTTTCTTCCTACAACCACAAAAAGTGATTATTGATTAATTTTTTAAAACTTTTTGACCACTGTATATCTGAAGAAGGCGAGTGTTGAATTCTGGTAGATTTGGTGTGGAATGTCTCTAATACAAAAAATTTAATTTAAAAAAAAAAGGTTAAAATTATTCCAATTTCAGTTTGTACAAAACAAGACACTTGGTCAAAAACTTGTCAATATTTTTTTTAATAAAAGTCCAAATTTTTGTATCTTGTGTTATTCTGATTGCGCCTTTATTGTTAAATAGGGATTTTTAAGTTTTAATTATTTTTTCTTCTTTTATTTTACAAGTCGAAACAAAAACAATTATGTAATATTCATTTCGGTGTTAGACGTACAAAACTATGCGCTATCATATATTTTTTTATATATGCAGGCGAAATATAGCCAAGGGAAATTTAAAATTTTATAATGAATTTAAAATTTTATGAATAAAAAACAATAAGAATTGATGAAAAAATGTAAAAATTATTGTTATGCAATTTGTGCCATTTATAATATTTAAAATACCATTAGGAAAATAAATAAGACTCCATATTAAAGACTTATCAAATTCTCATTATTAAATTTTGGAAAATAATAGTGATTTTTTTTTATAAATTAATAATTTTTTAACCAAGATTAGTAATTTCAATTCTTATATGGCATGTTAAATTGGATACATGGCGTTGGACAAAAATTCACAATAATACATAATAATCATTTTAACGCCTAAAAATAAAATAAAATTAAAAATTCTCAATTCTTAAAAATATATATTTTTTATGCAGTACACTAAGAGTGAAAGGGTATATTCAGTTTGGTACGCCGTTTGTAACACCCTGAAAAAAGCATCTCCGGTATGTAAAAGTATACATATTCTTGATCAGCATGACCTCCTGTTTCGATTTAGCGATGTCCGTCTGTCTGTCTGTTGAAATCACGATTACAGAAAAAATAGCAGAGCTAGGTTTATGAAGACTTAGATAACTTATATATCTAAGCTGACTGAACAAGAAAATTGGCATGATCGGCCTATTGTGACCTGAGAACCGACCACTTATTTTCAAATACCTCATATAAAATTTACATCTACAGATCAATTTTACTGTATACGTGCTTAGGTAAACTTTTTTGTTCAAATATATATTGACATTATGCTCAAATACATGAAAATAATGTTTTTCGGCGGAACGACTTATGGTTCCCAAAAAAAAAATCGAAATTCTGTACTCCTACCCATTTGTAAATATGGGTATCAAATGAATGGAAATTCTTCAGCGATTGAAAGTTTTTAGTAATTTTCAGGATTCGTATACCCTGGTGGCCTATATACCACTTTGAATGTAACCACATTCACTATAAATACCATAGTAGAGTAGGGTATTTATAGTCGGCTTAGACCGACTATAATTTTGATAATCCTATCATAGAATAGACTATCATAATAACACCTACTTTAAAACTTCCCTTGTGTTCTAACTTTCCCAACTAATTTAATATTTTTTTTTTTAGAAAGTCTTCACGGGCCGCAAATGAAATCATTCTAGTGCGATCATGGGGTCACACTTGTAATAATGTTACAAAAACAGATGTAACGGTTAGAGCAAATCACAAACAAAACTAAACTCAATTATCAGGCTTGTACTGCATTTCACTCGATTTTGATGGTGAACACAATTTTCGATTTAATTATTAAATACATTTTGAAGCAGTTATATAATATTACTTTTTTATGTACTATTACTTTGTTATATTCTTCTGTGTTCATATTTACAAGACAACATTTGTTTTCTATGTTATTCATTTAATTCATATTTTGTATAAAAGACAGACTGAAATCAATTTAATTTATTCAAAACTTAGCTCTCGAGCTGATACATTCTATTGTACGATTCATTTTGGACGTATCATTTCAGTAGCAAAGTGTAGAATAGTTGTCCTAGCTGTGACACTGATACAACTAGCTAACAGTATTGCACTGGTCATAGTTTTCAGTAAGCAACGACTTCGTCGGTTTTTTTGTTTTAAAGTTTAATCCACGATACCCCGAGTATTCAAGTGTACTCACGCTCGTATTCTTACGATATCGGAATTCTTAAATTTGTTATTATAATTGTTTTTTTATATATTCTATATTCTAAAATGTCCCCTTTTCAAATGTGTACCCACAAAGCATTTTATAAATATACATTTTTGCTATTAACAAAATTTGGTATCATTTGTAAAATTTCGATTTTTTGTAGCATATATCTGTAAACCAAATTATTTTCGTGTAAAATAAAATATTTCTTTTAAAGCGCAAGGTTTTTCATGTCTTATGAAGAAAAGCTAATTTAAGACTTATCATTAGATGAAATATTAAAAGTTTAGTTTATATTTTAATTGCTCTAGAGTTAATTTGAAAAAAGAGTTTTCAAATTTATGTTTACAAATATTTTAATTTAATTTTGGGTTTCAACCATGATACAATTATACACCGTAGAAGTATTTGAGTTCTTGTTCTTCTTAAGCGTCCCGTGCTTCTGTCAAACACCTGAAGATACTGTCAAACGACCCGTGCTAAAGAGAGATGTGTCTATTAGGCTTTGGACTAATAACTTATGAACAAAAAAGGATATTGGCATACAAATTGGAGACAATTTGTTATTATATATACCACGAACATATAATAGGGGGATATATCCCCTCGATGATATAAGCGCGCAGTGGAATCATATCTCCTGCTCTATGCGTACGGCTGCCGAAGAGGTGCATGGATTCCAACGCCCCCTAAGGAATCAGTGGTATGACCAAGAGTGTCGCGCGGCCACTGCAGAGAAAGACGCTGCGTACAAATTCACCCTGCTACGCTAGCTGTGAAGGATCGATACAAAGAGAAGAGGAGGGAAGAGAGACGTCTTTTCAGGCGTAAAAAAAGCGAGGCAGAAAGACGTGAGTGTGAGGAGATTGAGATGCATGGGGACAGGAATGAGGCTCGAAAATTCTTCGAGAAAATAAGACGCCTAGCCGGAGGTTAAAAATCCGGAGCATCTTCTTGTAAAGATGAGAATGGGAATCTAGTCACAGATATTCAGAGCACACTGAAAATATGGAGGGATCATTTTTCTAAACTGCTGACCGGTGATGATGACAGCAATTCCACCGATAGAGAAATAAACCCGGCAACCCCAGTACTTCATGACGACGTTGAGATTCCATCACCCGACCATGACGAGGACAAAACAGCCATTGCTCGGCTGAAAAACAACAAAGCCGCAGGTGCTTGGTATTTCTAACTGGTGTCAGCGCGCGCAAAGCAGAACCGGCTGGCGCGGCTTCATATCAGCGGACAAAACCGACCGACGGTTGTAAGGACCATTTAAGTAAGTAAGAACATGTAGTAACACCATAATTCTAGTTAGATTGTTATGCCTTGAGAACACAGATTTTTGGAGCATTCGTTTGAATGTTACAGTTTTAAAGTTTTTTTCCCAGAATTGTGCAACATTTTAAGTGATATTTTTGTAAATTTTTCATTACTCACAAAAATTGTTGGGTTTTTCTTCAAAATATATTTTTTTATTTTGTTTCAATTGCACCACAATAATTTTCCACTAATATAGAAACAAATCAAATTGAAATAATTTTTGCGAGTTCTCCCTATTACCATTACTGCTGACTTATTGTATGTGATTATATGTATGTATGTGTATGCGAATATATCCTAAATGTGATCCTTTCTAATCCTACAATAATTAACATTTACAGAAAAGTATGTTGAATTATTATTTTGTTAAAATAGATAAATTCAATTTGAAACAAAAATGAAAACCAGTACGCTACGAGGAAAGTAGTTGTCGACTAAGGAACGCGCTAGCATTCAAGCATTTTAAGAAACGTACATTTATTTCTATTCGTCAAAAAGCCCTAAAATTACAGTGAGGAAAAAATGTTAAACATAATTTTTTGGAAAATCGAAACAGAACAGGGGTAAAATCAGTGGAAGATCTACGATTTAAATGCGAAATCAGACGCATGGTGGTTAATAAAAACATCAGCCCTACCAAAAATTAAAGGTGAATTATCTCTCAATATGTTGAAAAATATTCCTGTATTGAGGTGGCCTGATGTTAGCCCGAACTTAAATACGATGATAAATCTTTGGAGTATCCTCAGTAAGCAAATTTACAAAAATTAATAAAAATGCATTATTGTATTTTATTAATTAAAAAAAAGTTATTTTTCACTCACGGAGGGTAAACAGTTCTAAAATCCAGAAGTGATATACAGCTAAACCGAAAAATTTTAATTTCAAGAAATGGATTTTCTTAGTTGTCAAAAAAGTAACTAAGTAGAATTATTCTTAGATTCAGTTATTAATTTCTAGGGTATAAAAAAAAAGTAACTAAGTATAATTATTCTTGGATTCAGTTATTAATTTCTTAGGTATCGAAATAGTAACTAAGTAGAATAAGTCTTGAACTCAGTTATTAATTTCTTAGGTATCAAAAATGTTGTTGTTGTTTACGTCCCAAAATTTAATGAACACGTGTTCGTATAGTTGTTGTTTTTTCGATCCTGCTGTCGCTATTATGTTTTGTTTTACTTTGTCCGTCTGTCAGCCCCATCTGTTTGGTCGTGTGTCTGTCAGTCTGTCGATATGTTGAAAGTAACTAAAAGCAATTATTTTGAAGCTTAAAATAAATAAAAAATATAGTGGAGTTAATTTATTGTTTATTTAGAACTTTATTACCTACTAACTGGACCCGTACACGGATCGTGCACATCTTTTTTTTGTACCAGGGCTGCGAAACGGGGTATTTTAGTTTTATTTTTATTTTAAAACAATCTTATAAAGTGACAATAAAAATGAAAAAATATTTTAATTTATTTTATTTTTGATTTTATTACTTTTATTTGTTTTTATAAATTTATTACTTTTTCACGATAATATAAATTATCAATTCATGAAATCTCAGATAAAATATAGCGATTATATCGATGATCTTCTTATTAGTGATATCGAAGTTTAGTTGCTTTGCATTAATAAGACGGTGAAATGAATGTTCATCCTCTTGGATCTCGATTACATTGAAAATGATTTTGACGATGTAAATCTACCCTGACTTCTATTTAGAAGGTGATGAACGCCATGAATTTTTTCAATCGATATAAAAATTTTGGAATTATAATAATGATGATTTGTGATGTTCGCGAATTCAATCTACTATGTCTTCTATTAAGAAGACAGGTGGTGAACGCAATGATTTCATTCAATCGACGCTGAATTCTATGACGAAGACAGGTGATGAATATGATGATTTCATTGATGATATCAACGTTTTAATTTCGAAATTATTATAATTATGATGATTTGATGTTGGCGATTTCAATCTAATCTGCAATGAATTGTTTCAATCTACGCTGAATTATATTACGAAGGCTGGAGATGAATCTTGTTGGAGTTGATGTCGATAGTCAAATCTCGACATTATTATAACGATTTGTGTTGTTTATGATTTCAATATACAATGCCTTCTTTTATGAAGGCAGTTGATCTACTCAATGAATTCTAAAACATTAAACTTAATGTTTTAGAAATCAGCATTTCAATTTTGAAATGATTTTGCAGATTTCAATGTACTCTAACATCAATAACGATGGCTGTATGATTGTTGCATTTATACGACAAAAATATGCGTTTAATTATTATATCGTAATCTTGTTGATATCGTTTGTTCATGATTATTACAATCAAAGCTCATTATGTCGTTTTTATGTTGAATTTTTAATAATTATAGACAGAGTTCTGAATTATAATTTCAAGATGATAACTACAAATTGTTAATGGTGATTTATTTTAAGTCTGTATTTTTCTGACGTAGAAAATTAACATGATGAAAATTAATTCTAAATTGAATTCAATCCTGAAGAGATGTGTGCCGCTCTCTGATTTGTATGATGTATGTATACAGCAACTTTGGATTGCAAGGTTAATTAGAATAAATGATATCATTTGATATTGATGAACTTGTTTATTATATTTTAGTCGAAATCAATGAGTGTTTAACGAAATTATACTGATGGATTTATTTAACGATCAAGTAGATGTCAACGTTGATATCATCAAGATTTATGATAAGCTCTAAATTAAAATATATATAAGTATTATAGCTGGACCTGTGCACGACTCGTGCCAAGATTTTGTGTATTCAAAGATATGGATCGATATTATCAATATAAAAAACATTTTTATTATTTATATGAGGGGCGCGTGCTTAGTTGTTGAAGTTTTTTATTGGTTTTATAAATGTAGTAACCAAATAATAATTCTCCGCCTTTACAACTTTTCGCAAAGACAATTCTTTCTCAGACTGCGCTTCCCCTTTAATTCTTCCCTGTAGAACATTTCGCGGTATAATTCTTCCCAGTAGAAATATTCTCCGTAAATTATTACCCAAAGAACGCTTTCTCGTAGAATTCCTCCCGGTAGAATTCTTCCCGTAGAATTCATCCCGGTAGAATTATTTCCTGTAGAATTATTTCCCGTAGAATTTTTCCCCGTGGAGTTTTTCACAGTAGATGTTTTAGTGTGGTGAGTTTTAGTGTGGTGTATTTTATTATGGTGAGTTTTATTGTCGTGAGTTTTAGTGTGGTGAATTTTTGTGTGGTGAATTTTATTGTGGTGAGTTTTAATGTGGGGAATTTTGGTGTGGGGAGTTTAAAGAATTTTGGGTGGTTGTTAACCTGGTGTAAAATATCTTGATATCACAATAATAACTGTTGACATACACGTAATGTATAATGTATCTTCTATGGGAAATGCCACGCCTAATGGTCCAATCACTCCCACATTCGTTGAAACCGTTCCGAATGGTTAAAAATAACGCTGACCAAAATTTAATTAAATTTGCTATCCCAATTGCTGATATGCGTTATATGGGAGGTACCCAGTCCACCAATCTTACCGAGATATAGCATATACTCTGCCCACGCCCAACTGTGATAAAATTTTATTCAAATCGGTTCAGCAGTTTTGACGTCTATTCGAAATTTAAAAATATATATATATTCGACAAAAACAACAATGTTCAAAAAATTTCGAAAAAAAAAATGTTAAAAAAATTGTTAGTCGACAAAAACAATGCAATGGTCAAAATCACCATTTTCCAAAAAAAAAAAAAAAACAATATCGAAAAAAAATTGTTTTTGATTTTTTTTTTCTTTCATTTTTTGATTTTCCTTTTGTTTAGATTTTTGTTTTATGTTATTGCTTTTGTTTTTGTATTTTTGCTTTTGTTTTGTTTTGTGCTTTTGCTTTTAATTTTTTTTTTTTGTATTTGAGTTTTTTGTTTCATGTTCGTAGCTGGTGAAAGTGCCGAGTTATATCGTATTAAAAGTTTAGGTTGTCTGGGAGGTGCCACGCCACTTTGTCCAATCCCTCCCATATATAGCCTATCATTCCTTTCCATTCTGTGGTAAAAATTTCAAGAAAATCGGATCAGCCGTTTAGACGGAGAAGTGGAACAAACAAACAAACAAACAAATAAACGAACAAAAGGACAAACCAACAAACCAACAAAGAGATTTATTATATTAATAGGATATGCATTTTTGTATAGTAAATGACTTCTTTGAATACTTAATGTAATTGAATTGTTTATTTTATTTTTATTATTATTATTTAATTTAATCTCTGTATATTATTCTGAAACCGTTTACTTACCTTATACACTTTCTCTTCTTCTGTTGGTTATGTATAAACCCTCCGCACGTTACCTATAAGCATTGTATAGTATATTTAGATAACAATGGAATGAAATCAACTTGGTATTTATGCAAAATTGAACCCAAATTTATGTTTACGAACTGAAACCATACCATCGATTTTTCTATTTATCTCTTTAACATTCATACATACACAGACGCTTGCTTGTCTGGCTGTGCTTTGTTGTTCTATTTGTGAAAACACACACATGCAAACATTGTATACCATGCCGTTTTTTGATACCTAAGAAGAAAAAAATTTGCAATCCAGACATATTGTACTTAGTTACTTTTTTGATTCCTAAGAACTTAATGTCTGAATATCTAGAAAATGTTGGCTTAGTTACTTTCAACAGACAGACAGGCAGACTAACAAACAGATGGCGACCTCGCAAAACAAAGCATACAGACAGAGCAATATCGATGAAAACAACAACAATACATAAACACATGTTCTTTTTGCGATGAATACAGAAACAATTTTGCGTGTTCTTTTTGGTTTTTAATAATCAATAAATTAACTTCTGAAAATCCAGTTGAATAAAGTTTGTTTACTTTTTGACAACTAAGTAATTTGCTTTCTTGATATCCAGATGACAAATTCTTGAATTTTTTTTTTTTACAAATTAACCAACGCTCAGGGGATGCCCCCTATTCATGCAATGCACAGTATTGATCGTTAGAAGGGATGATAGGTTAAATGGAGGGGGGAAAGATGGAGTAGTGTCGATGAATGTTTGTTTTGAACTTGCCAATATCAAAAATGTCGGGAAAAACGGACGCAGGGAGATTGTTCCACAAACGTGTCGTGCGACTGAAGAACGAATTATCTCTATAATGCGTGGTTCTGTTGAGAGTCGAGTGGACTACGAAGGGATGGGCTTGATTTGATGCCCGAGTAGAACGAGAAAACACACGACCTGGTGGAATCAGGCCATGTATTTCACTCGAACACTTACCGTTGTAATACCTATAAAACAGGCTTACACACCCAACGGTCCTTCGGTGCTCAAGAGAACCAATAGACGATGAGATATTTTCATCCCCTATCAAATATATCGCACGTTGTTGAATTCGGTCCAGGAACTCCAAGGAGGATTTTGAAGCTCCTGCCCAAATGTGCGAATTGAATTCCATTTTAGGCCGAATATAGGTGTAGACAGTACGCAGGTCAGCAGGAGTGAAGTATGTTTTACACCGTTTTAAAAAACCGAGGCACTTGGCAGCTTCTTTCGACACATTAAATATGTGATCATTCCAACGTAGATCACATTGTATTGATATGCCCAGAACGTCAAGAGCAGCTGACTGCGCAATATCCACAGCACCCATATTGAGGGGAGGGAGGAGTGAATCCATTCTTTTGTGAGATAACAGACAACATTGGGTCTTGCTTGCATTAAAATCTACTCTGTTTGCAACACCCCACTCGGAGATTGATTTAAGGTCATTATTGAGCGTGTCATTCATAGTGCGTCTTTTACTCTCAATCTCCAAAGAGTTTGGGCGCTTGTTGAACGAGTATGAATGACAAATGTTACTGTCATCTGCAAAGGAATGAATTGGGTTCTGGATCAATGATAGAAGGTCATTGATAAATACCAGAAATAGGGACGGGGATAGGACGGAACCCTGCGGAACTCCAGAATTGATGGAATGTTGTTCTGAAAAAACACCATCCATCGCAACTCGTATAGAACGACCTTGAAGAAAACTCGATATCCATCGAGTAAAAGATTCACCGACACCAAATGCAATTAGTTTTGAACGAGGGCTTTATGCCACACTCGATCAGAAGCCTTGGAAATATCGAGAGCAACAGCCTTACTCTCCCCGAAAACGTGAATACATTTATTCCACTTTTCGGAGAGGACCGCCATCAAGTCCCCTGTGGATCTGGCCCTACGGAAACCATATTGGCGGTCACTGAGCAATTCGTTGTGCTCAAGATAGTTCACAAGGTGGAAGTTAATTACGCTCTCCATTACTTTGGAGAGTGCTGAGCATATTGCAATGGGTCGGTAATTGGCAGAACATTGGCAACCTTCCAACAAGATGGAAAAACTCCTGTCGTGTAGGAGATGTTGAAAAGGTTACGCAACGGACAAGCCAGCGTTGACGCGCACTTCTTCAACACATGAGCAGATATGCCATCTGGCCCAGAGGCTTTGTTAATGTTGAGGTTTGCTAAAACCTTTTTAACTGCCCGAGTTCGAAAATGAATTTCCGGCATTGCAGAAGAAACAAAATCTACGACGGGCAGTGGTTGATTACTTTCTGGGAGCGTTGAATTATTTGCAAATAATTCTGCCAAGAGATTAGCTTTATCAACCGGGTCAGTGAAGATCTGGCCATTCACAATAAGAGTTGGAGTAGACGATGTCGTCTGATTCTTCACTCTTTTAACGAATGACCAGAAATTTTTACTACCTCTATGGTAGAGTAGGACCCTTTTTCGCGCGTTTTGTTCGTGAAGAAACTTTTCGCGCGAGATCACGGCATTACAGCGATTCCTAGCCTGTATGCGAAGTCTTTCTGTGTCAGCATTCTTGTTAGAACGCCAATTTTGCAAGTCTCATTAAATCATGAGTGGTCCTTGGGTTTAATGCTAATTTTTTTAGAAGGTATGAAGGACCGCATACCTAATAAAATAATATTTTGTACCATTGTAGCCGCGGCATTTATGTCTCTGTCAGCGAAACACAATTTCCAATTAAAGTTACGAAAAAAATCATTTAACGCAACCCAATTTGCTTTTTCGTAAAGCCATACAGTCCTCTTCGGGGCTTTAATCGAAGAGGCGCGTAAACTAGAATACGAAAACTCAGCGGAAACAGTACAGTGGTCGGAGTTACCAAGAGGTGCAAGGACTTTTACATCATATTTTTCATGATGTGAAGTCAGAAAAAGGTCTAGGACTTTTGGGCTTTGCCCACCGACGCGTGGAAGATACGTCGGTTCCTTCACTAATTGAGTGAGTTGATTGCACTCTGCAAACAGCTCAACATAACAACCCTCCTGTGTTGGAAGACCCGAGTGGCTCAACCAAGTGGCGTTGTGCACATTAAAATCGCCCGCAACAACAATTTCACTGCCTGGAAATTGCTCCAATATATTTGAGATCGAATCAGATAAGGCATCCAGCTTATTACAGGTGGAAACCCTATCTAGATTCGGACTCCTATAAAGAAAGCACAAGTGCATGATGTGTGTTTGGATTTTGAATTTAACCCAAATTGTATTAAATTCGCTATCCGACACACTATACTGTTGCTGCAGTTGATACGCAACGTCACTCCGAATAAATAGAGCAAGGCCCCTATGGGCAGAGAATAATGGCAACAGGTGATAACCAGGCACATGAAAATCCAGTGGATCTGTACCCTCATGAACCTGGGTCTCACATAGTGCCATTATTTGAGGCCTATACGCATATACAGAGAAAAAATTCGCCCTCAGCCCACGAACGTTGCAAAAATCTATGCGGAATTTTTGCGGCATTTTCCTACTGGGCAAGTTCAAAACAATCAAACATACCACAAACGTGAAAAAGCTAAAATAAAAAAAATATATATATTGTTATATTTGTATTTATTGTTACTTATAAAGAATATATAGTTTCAGTGGTTCCTATATTCAAATTTTCAACTTTTATGACTATGCCCTATAGCTATTTCACTAATAAACTAGTACATTAAAAAAAAGAGGTTTTGCTATTAATAGTAAACTCTGAATGCTAATTATTAGCAAACTTTAATTTTCCTTTACAGCAAATATTTATTTGCAATAGCGAACTGATTGTTAGGATTCTTATGCCCGTAACTTCAACTAATATATATCTATTGGTGTTCGTACCGAACAGATATCTTTTACCTATCCGGTGTTCTTACTCCTTAACTATGCATTGAAGTTACGAAATTTTGCTTACACGAAAGATAACTTATCACCTGTAGATATCTATTCGTTGAAGTTGCGGGCATTAGTTACGCTAGTTTGCCCAGATCGCGCTAGTGTCTCTTTATTGTAGCTAACATGAATTGCAGTTAACAGGAAAAAAAATAGTTAAAACAGCTAAATTGTCTGCTCAAAAAGCAAACAAAAATTTGCTGAAACAGCCAACTGTTTATTGCTGCTTCAGCATAATCCGGCGATTTCCTCTTTTTATCAAACTTTATTTGTATTTTAGCAACTTTTTTTTGCTACTGTTTTTTTTTATTTTGAAAGGATATTAAAATTGTCGTAGGAAGAATATTTACTTAAATGACGAGTATTATAACGTTTTTAGAATTTCACAGAAAATTAATAAAATAAATAGTTTTCTGTGTAAAATTATAGGCCCGTAACTATAGTCAAAATTAACCTGGAGCTTAAATTTAATTACGGTTTTTTTGACGGGTGTCCTATGAAAATAAATGTCAAAAAGCTAAACATAAAAATAAACTCCAGTTTAACTTGACTATAGTTACGTGCCATTATGTTTTAAATTTTTAGACGAACATTGGAGCTTTTTATTGAAACAAAAGCAATGCAATATTATCATATTGCGTTGCTTTTGTGTTTTGTGTTTGTCATTTGTAAAATTTGTTTGAGGAAATATAAAATAATTACGCTATAATTGTATAAAATATGAATTACCATAATGCAGTATTCAGTTTCAACGAAAGATTCCAATCTTCGTAGCAAAATTTGTCGGTGGCTCAGAAGATTATTATCTTGGAAGCTGAAACGACGTTGTTTCGAACACCAACAAATGCAATAAAATACAATAAAAAATAGAAAATGTTTTTCTACAACGCGATACCTTTCGGCAAGATAATCGAGAGTAAAAATATCTGCCATGAAAAGTTATGATTCGGCATTAAATTGTACATTCCGCTATTTTAGTACAAATATAACATACTGTATCGCGATATTATTATTATAATTATTTTTATTACGTTCATAT
The DNA here is from genome assembly GCA_951804985.1 of Dryomyza anilis. Classification (NCBI taxonomy): domain Eukaryota; kingdom Metazoa; phylum Arthropoda; class Insecta; order Diptera; family Dryomyzidae; genus Dryomyza; species Dryomyza anilis. The sequence continues at coordinate 50,469,928 of OX638131.1, read as the reverse complement.
AACGTGTTCAATTGTAGGATTTTCGAGGTCATTTGAAATTGTCATTAATTTTGGGTTTAATTTCAGGACTGATTTAAGTTTCCAATGGTTTGTGATCTTTATCAAACGATTACATATATTTATTACATTGATGTAATATGTATATATTTATATGAAGGCCCCAAACATAAATTCAGTATTCATTTTTAACAAAAGATTCCAATCTTCGTAGCAAAATTTGAAACATTTATATTTTCGTAGATACACAGATTTACAAGTGTATATTCCCGGAAATATCAACTTCATTATAGAATTCAAAACCTAAATAAAAATATAAAACATATTATTTTTTCGTCAAAAACAAAAATATTATTTTATTCTGAACTTAAAAATTAACATATTAATTTATGTAAGGGAAAAAATATATATGAGTTTTCGTAAGTGGCGTTGATATGTATGTGCATTTTTCGCAAAAGTATTTGGTAACATTGAGGGCAGAAATAAAGACTGCATTTATGATAAACGTTATTTTTTACAGAAAACATGTAAACTTTTGGGAGCTAAGTTTGAAATGGTTTTTTTTCTTTGCGTCCAAAATATCCTATTATATTTATACCCTACACAGACAGACAGACGACGAACATCGCTAAATCGAATCAGGAGGTCATGCTGACCAAGAATATATATACTTTTCCATACCGGAGACGTTTCCTCCTGGGTGTTACAAAGGGTGTACCAATCTGAATATACCCTTTCACTCTTAGTGTAGGGTATAATACCAAACTAAATATACCATTTCACTCTTAGTGTATGGTATAAATATACATGTAGGTTATAAAATTCTAAATAAACAATAATTTACCTATATTTTTATAATAATTGACATTAGTACTTTAAAAATGTCGACAGACAGACACACGAAAAAACAGATGGCGCTGACAGACGGACAACGCAAAACAAATCACAATAGCGAATGTTACAGACAAAGCAAGAAAAAACATCAGTTATACGAACACGTGTACCTTAAATTTTGTGAAGAAAACAGCAACAACGTTTTTCATACCTAAGACTTTGACTCTGCATTATCAAGAACAATTCCACTTAGTTACTTTTTTGATAACTAAGAAATAAATTCTGAATAATAATTCCACTTAGTTACTTTTTGATAACTAAGTAGGTCTGTTTCTTAAAATTAAGAATTTTTGAGTTTAGCTATATATCACTCTGCATATATTATAATTCCTACTGGATTTTAGAATTTTTTTCCCTCCGTGTATATACGCGTATCGTTACGTTGTTTTGATAGATGAGAATTATAAGAACTAAAAAAAAAAAATGTAAATTCATTCATTTCGCTCGTAAACTCATAATAATTAGTTATTCCAACCATGGGATTAATATTACGTGCGAGAAACCATATCAATTCAGCATGGTGTATTGTTAGATCGCGTCCGAAACAACCAATTGGTTTTTGTATAGTGAATGAGGAAAATAATGTTAAATTAGACTATTAGTTATGTTCAATTTCGATAAATTAACCTGCTGCGACGTTAACGACTCTATGTCACGTTATTTTAACATGAATTATTTGATTTTTAATTTGGCAGCTCTAGCCAATTGTGGTTTCAATTTGGCCAATACTGGTATAAATGTACTAGGGGTTCCAATCCCGAAGCATTTTGGAAATCTCGGGACTTTCGGAATTAGAAAAATAATCCCGGGATATATCCCTATTATATCCCGATAGATTAAAATTTGTATTACAGGTACCAAATAAGTAAATTTTACACATTAAATCGAATTGGTATATTTTTCCCATAGTTGTAAAAGGTCTTAATTTAATTTAATTTTTAAAAAATTTGAGTCGGTAAATAATTTGCTGTGATTGAGTATTGAAGATGAAGTTAAAAACACTTTAAATCAATATTTTATCATCTAAATAAAGCTGTTTTGGATCGGAATTAGCTTAAAAAATTAGTGATTGAATCTATAATTATCTTATGTTCACGCATCGTCTTTGAAGTTTAAAAAGAAAAAAAAATACATTTTCTCAAGTTAAACCTGTCTCAAATATAATTGTGTTTATACATTCTTTGTAGTTCTGAATCCAAATAAGTTAACGATCAATTTCTGTGACGTATAGTAAAAAAAATCCTAAAGTCTAACAATAATTGAATTTTTACTGATTACATTATATTGTTTATGTTTTATTGGCGTTCGAACATTGCATAACTTTAAAAAATAAATTTATGTTTAGGGTAATAAAAATGAATTTTGTATCAGAATAGGTTCCAAAAATTAGAGTTTAAATTGGGAAGTTTAAAACACCAAAAAAATCATAATTTTATTTAATAAAACCGGAATATTATTCAGGGGGATTTTAATATATCAACATTTTTTGAACCTATTCCGATACAAAACAATTTTATTTAGATGGTAAAAAAAAATAAATATATAAATTTTTAAAACTTATCTGCAATGCTTAAGCACAGGAAATTATTGTGTATTCTCTCACTATTTGAAAAATAATTAAAACATGCTAACGACTGAAAATTTAAAATTTTATAGTTTTAATATTTTCTACACGGTATTTTGATCGGGATTTTCGGTACAAATATTCTCCGGGATCGCGAAATTTCGAAATTGGAAGCCCTAAAATGTACTTAATGGAATAACATTATGTTCCATTCAGAGGCAGTAGCAAAATATGCATTGGTGTGGTTAGCAGAGTTCTTAAATTTATTTATTCTTTTAAGAGTAAGAACTTTTGTTTGAATAAGTTCGTAATTCAATTCATGAAAAATCCACTGTCGAACGTGCTTAGCACGTTGGAAATAAACAGAAGCAACATAACAACATATTTTATTATTTTGGTGTGTACGAAAGAAGAAGATTCATTTATTTCTAGGGTATCCCATAAACGTAATTTCTAGTGTATGGTACGTTTGTGATTTCGTTTTGTTTACTTAAGCATGTTTTGACCATCATTTTACATATAACATTTACACATTTACGATATAGTCAAGTTATAGCTTTGTCTGCATTACAACTTTATGGTTATAAGTCCCAGGAGATCAACAAAATGGCATACAGAAATAACTTAAATTTCATTGATTTAATCTAAGAAATCATAACACGTAGTTAAGCTGCAAACCATTTTGCACTTCAACATTAAATATGAAAGTTTGTGATTCTTGTATATTTGTACACGGTATACACACAGAAATAACGGTGTACACACAGGTATACGGTATACACACAGAATACTAATAATGAATTTGTTTATAAATTTTATGAATTTGTCATTACGACTCAACCAATCACCAAATTCATCGTATTTATGAATCGTTCATAAAAACGTAAAGAATAAGTTCATACTATTGATGAACGCATTCGTAACATTTATGAAAAAATGCATGATATTTTTGAACATTTAAACATTTAAAATACATTTAAACATTTAAAAATAAAAATAAATCTATTTTTTTATTTTCTTATTCATTTTTTTTTTTGATTTTTTATATTACATTTTTTTATTTTATTATTTAAATTTAATTATTTTTATTAACTACTTACATTTAATTGTATATCTTTTCTCGCTGTTGCTACCTATTGTTGATGTTTGTTGTGGATCGATGCTAGGTACCTGCGGCGCACGGTTCTTTAGAGTTAAAAACAACAAAGGAAAAGAAGCGCTACTTTGCCTCAAAAATGAATATGAATACCTTAATGAACGCAATTCATAACAATTATGAACGCGTTTCCCAGCAGGAAATGAAATCATTGACGACAAGGTCATCAATGATGAATCGAGAACATTGAAAAATTTGTCATTGATGAATATGTCTACAACAATTTCATAAAGGACATTGCATTAAAGATGTCATACACAATATGTCATATGTATATATATCAATTACATCCATTACATATAAGCATTTCCAGAAAAACGTCAACCACGACCGAATAGTTCAAAATACTTAAATCTTAGAAACAACGATGGATTTGGAATCTTAAATATCTGACTCTAAATATCTGAAAATAAATTTCTATTCCGTTAACGGTAACGTATAAAAAAATACTCATAAAGTTTCGTTACTATGTAATATGTAAATATACCCATTTTTCATGTATTTTGAGTAACCAAATTAATTAACTTTAAAGACATACATATACAAAATATTATTTTCTGTTTTTTCAGGTAACATTAATACACAACAGCCATTCTGCGCAGCAGTCAAGGTTATTTTTGTATTATGTAAAATGACGCCTTGGTTTAATAATGTTTCTTTGGATAGGTTTACAAAATATAAGCCGATAAATTTTGAACCGAGCTTTAATAAAGGTGATACCATATATTTGTAAATATTTCGCGTTCTAAATAACAAATGTGATCAAGTGTTATATCGAATGAAAGGTAATTGAATATCCAATAAACATTTTTCAGAACATTTTTAAATTGGTTTATTAGTTTAAGAGAACTCGATAGGAGCACTTGAAAAAAGTATTTTTTTCAACAAATATTTAAAAAAAAATCATTTAAAAAAAATAGAAAAAAAATCGAGAAAGTTAGATGATACACAAATATTAATTTTCCAAAATTAGTTGACACTATTTCGAAGAAATTGATCTAACAATGACAAAAATATATGGGTAAAATTTGAGGATAAAAAAGTTATGTGAAAACAATATAATTGACTGCAATACAAATAGGCATAAAAATAAAAAATGTCAGCGGATCCCGCTCATTTTTTTAACACATATTGATAGATTATGGCTTGTAATTAATTTAAAATTTTATAACATTATCTTTAATACTTAACGAGATATGTGATCCTTAAAAGTAAACCCATATCTCGTAGTGGATGTAGTAGATTACGTTGACTAATTCGACTCATTTTCGAACTTTGAATTACTATTCTACTAAAATATATTGAAAACAAATTTCACATCATTCGCAATAGCAGCTTTAAAGTTATCGTGTATAGGCGGACCGACAGACGGTCATATCTAAATCGACTCGGAAAGTGATGTGGATCAATAAAATATGTACTTTATCATACCAGTCACGCCTACTAAGAGGCGCTAAAATATCCTCACATACAGTTTATAACATTTAACCCATGGGTAACATAAAATGCGTTTTTTTTAACAATGTAATTAATACTCAATTGTAATGCTTTCACATGATTTTTTCTGTTCTCAAAATGTATCTATAGATTTCTTTTATTTTTACAATATTTTCTTTAAAAATGTGCATGCTAATTTTGGAATATTACAAACTGTGCATCATCTTGCGTTTTCAATTTTTCGCCATTTTTTCAATGCATTTTTGAATAAAATTTTGGTCGAAAAAATTTACATTTTTCGAGTTCTTCCATAGAGTTCTCTTAAACCAGTGAACCAATTCCAAAGTATTGTAAGAAATGTTTATTGGTAATTTAATTCATTCGATATAATAATTGAGCATATGAAATTTATAAAACGGGATATATTCACAAATATATGTGACCACCTTTTTGAAAGCTCAGTACACAAGTTATTGTCCGAAATCTCGTAAACTTATGTATAGAAAATTTTTTAATTCATAATAATACAAAAATAATAGAATTTACTGCACAAACTTTTGTCATTTTGTTGTGTAGTGTAATTATTTCTATAGCTTAAAAAAAATTTTCGATTTTTGTATAAGGGTTTTCAATGTCCCGGTCGGAACCAAAAAGATACATTTATTACCATAGCAAACTGAACATTTTATTAAAAGAGTTGAATCCATTGTGTTTAAATCCTCGGCATTTCCAAAAGTGTAAACAACATTTTCCTAGTATTTCTTGAAAACGTTTGACAGCTAATTGAAATCTGTCCCGTCCGGAACTTTGAGAACCAAAAGTGTAAAATGTTTATTATAAAAAATATCAAAAAAAATGTTGTTCAAAAAAAGAAAAAAAAATAAAAAAAAACTTAAAAACATCTGGAAATTTGAATAGTACATCACTTTTCATTTCGTTATAATGATTAATATTAATAATGATTAATATAAATATTAATGTTCTCATATACAAAATTATTTTTAACAAAAAATCGAAGTGCAAATTTCAAACGGGACGTCCGGAATTATTTATGGAGAACATTGGAAAATTTGTCATTGAAGGATATGTCTACAACAATTCCATAAAAGACATTGCATTAAAGATGTCATACACCATGTGTCATGTATACATATATCAATGACATTGTGAAAATCCGTCATTGACGAAATGTTATTGATGACGTCTTTGATGAAAATAAACAATCACGTCACATACCCCTAAAGGTATGCAGCATTTAAGTTGTGAAATGCAATGTGAAATGCATACAACATATGTCTAGGAACAGCATTTATATGTAAAACTGAAATTTTGTGTTCGATGTCACCCTGCCATATAATTTATAGGTCTAATTCGAGGAACAAATTTTTATAAAAGCAGGATAATAGCCAGCAGTAATGTTGATAGATGACGGCAGTTAGTAAAGTTATTGACATAAGCATGTACATATACCATTGCAACCGAGAACAGAAGAAAATAATAAAATTGAAATATTAAACAAAATAAATAAAATAATAAAAAAAAATATTTTGTTACAAAAAAAAAGATGTATGACAATCATTTATGATTTCATTCAAAAACGAGTTGGGAAAGTTAGGTCACATGGGTAAGTTCGGTCACATGCGGCGGATTTTCGTAGTCGGTCGGGCCCGACTATGGAATACCCTACACCTTTGGTGGGGATATTAATGTCGGGTATGTAATTGCATACCTACATTTTTGCAGATTTTAATTAAGTATGTTGAACCTCCCCACCCTCAGAATATTATTCACATATCAGAAATTTATGTCTTATATCTCCATAAATTAAAAATATTATATAAAAGTATAACAAACTAATAAAAAAAACAGAAACATATAATTGGGCGGACAACGTCTATATTTAAAATTTTGAAAGGCTAATAATTCATAGATTTGATTTTAATAATTTACGGATCAAATTATCACTATGAAAACCCGGGAAATAATGAAAAAAATAGGTGAATTATAACAATACGTTTTAAATTTTATACCTATACCTTGAATACTTTTCGAGTTATTAGTTCCTAAAGAGTTATATAAAAGTGACTTGTTTGGGAGGTGGGCGTGTCCGTTGACCGATTTGGCTCATTTTCAAACTTAGTTCCTACTTTTGGCTAAAATATAATAATACGAAATTTTATCGCATTCTGATCAGTATTTCTCAAGTTATTCTGTATTCGGACAGCAAGACAGCAAGAGGGACAGACAGACAGACGGGCATGGCTAAACGGACTCGGGTAGTGATGCTGATCAAGAATATATATACTTTTCCATACCAGACACGCCTCCTAAGGGGCGTTACAATATATGCACAAAGTTAATATACCCTGTACCTCATAGGTGTAGGGTATAATGACGTGCATGACATCATTTGTATGAAAATGTCATTAATGCTTTGCAAGGCGAAAATGCTATCGGTCATCGATGTTTCTGACCTGATGGTATTATATTATGTTTACATAACATTCTAAACATACATCTTATATATATATATATATATATATATATATATATATATATATGAATTTGAACAACTGGAACACGTACTAGGAGGTGCATTTGCACTAGGAGTCGAAATTTAGAATATTTCAAAACAACATTTCGCAATCATGTTGAACTTTTTGCGAAAAAAAATTTTATGTAATCGGATTTTCGATATTTCGATAATTTTACGAGTTATCGATTGTTTTATACAGCAATAAACACGTATAAACCAAAAAAATATTTTTAGTGTGCCATAAAAAGGCTTAATTAATATCTATTCAATTGGTATACAAATATTGTTTTTATATTTTAAAAAATATCCTTTGATTTGTTGAAAATGAATTTAAGAAATTGTTTTTTATATTTTTTACAAAAAAAATTAATTAAACAAAAATAATTAAACGTTCTTAAACAAATTTAAATTTTCAATGAATACAATATTTTCATTAATAAAAACAAAACACATAAGTTTAAAATAATTTAAAATGAAATAAAATTTTGAAAGTGTTTTTTTATAAAAGTAGAATATCGCCACAGTACTCCCCTTACAGTGAAGCGATTCATGCAAAGCGTACACGTTTACCAGAACGAAGAACAGTGGTTGAAGGTACTGAAACGGCTTCCTCGGCATCAAGCTTCAAAATTGATGCTGGCTTTAACCTATCAATTGATATAATTTTTTCTTTTCCATTTATAAGTACTTTAAAATATTTATCCGAACGCGACTGAACTTGATAAGGTCCATTGTAAGGGGGCTGTAATGGTCGTTTGACTGAATCACACCTTACAAATACGTGTTTCCAGGATAATAGTTGATTGTTGACATATTCCTTCTGACATCCATGTCTGTTGGATAGTACGGGTTGAGGTTTCATCATATTATCCCTTAATTGATTTATCCAATCAGATGAATGTGTCACTGGCGATTTTTCTTCAAAAAATTCTCCAGGAAGCACCAGACTCGAACCATAGACCATATATGCTGAAGAAACCTGTGTTTCTGAGTGTACTTGAGAGCGCATACCCAGAAGAACGATAGGTAAAACAGAAACCCAGTCATCAGTTCCATGACATTTTAACGCAGCTTTCAAAGTCCGACGCCAGCGTTCTATTAACCCGTTTGCCTGTGGTGATATGGCGTAGTGTGGATAACTTTAGCGCCTAAAATTCTTGCTAGTTCGCGAAACAGTCTAGACTCGAATTGTCTCCCTTGGTCCGCAGTAACTTCTTTTGGCACACCAAAACGCGCAATTCAACCACTTACAAACGCGGTAGCAATCGTTTCTGCAGTGATATCAGCCACAGGTATTGCTTCTGCGCATTTTGTGAACCTGTCAATGCAAGTGAAAATATATCGAAAACCTTCCAACGGTATTTTGAATTCGCCTAGTGGACTTTTTGTGTGCCGATTCACCTTCGATCGCTGACAAGGAATACAGCATCGTGCCTACTCTGCCACATCCTTGTTCGAATTTTTCCATACATATCTTTTCCTTATCATGTCTACTGTAGCTTTAACACCTGGATGTGAGAGACCATGTAGATTGTTGAAAACCAATTAACGGAAAGATGGTGTTATGAATGGTCGAATTATTGCAGTAGATACGTCACAATACAGCTTATTTTCAGTATCTGGAATCTCTACCATTTTAAGTATGAGACTTGAGTCCGAAGATTTTAGAAGTTGATTCAGTTCTTCGCATTTTAATTGCTCTTCCGCTAACAACTTCAATTTTAAGAACGACGGTGAAGATATGTCTCTATACGAGAGAGCGCATCCGCCACTAAGTTATCTTTTCCGCTAATGTGCGAATATCGGTTGTGTGCTGACTGATGAAATCCAGGTGACGTAATTGTCGCCGTGAAGCTTTTTCCGCACGTTGTTTAAACGCAAAAGGGCTTGTGATCCGTATATATGGAAAAAATACGGCCCTCCGTAAATGTTTTTTGTGCTACTCGGAGTTTTTTGACGCAACAAGGATATCATCAATATATACATATACAAAATCCATACCTCGAGCAACCGTATGCATAAACCTCTGAAAGGTCTGTGCAGCATTGCACATACAAAACGTCATTCGCGGGAATTCAAAATTACCAACCGGCGTTGTAATCGCTGTTTTCTTGATGTCATCTTCTGCTACAGGAATGTGATGAAATGCTTTTACCATATCCACCTTGCTGAAAATCTGCTTCCCATCAAGAAGAAACCCAAAGTCATGAATATGTGGGACCGCGTATCTGTCTGGAATCGTTTTGGAGTTCAGACTGCGATAGTCGCTGCATGGGCGCCACTCACCATTGGCTTTAGCTTCCATATGGACTGGACTTGCCCAACTGCTGCTTGACGGTCGACAAATACCAACTGCAACATAGTTGGAAATTCATTTTTTTACCACCTTCAATTTCCCTGGACACAGACGTCGTGGTTTGCAAAAAAGCTGGAGTTCCTTTCGTTGTTTCAATGTAATGTTCAACGGAATCTTTGGCTTTCGAATGGAAATTTACTTTTGTCAGGTCGTTGAACTCATGAATCAATGCTGAGAATTCTGATGTAGCTGCAATTGATTTGATTGATTCATCTTCACTGGTTACAATCCCTTTGCAGCGTAAACTTGCTTTTGGATCAATAAAACAGTTGTGTGTTACATCAATCAACAGTCCAAAGTGACCTAAAAAATCGGAGACAATTATTGGTTTCGTTACCTCAGTTTAAATCGAAGATCAACATGTAGAGTCTTAATACCAAACTTCCTGATTTTGGTTTGATTTGCAGCATATAAAATAAGTTGGTCGGGAGGTTGCTTTTTCTGCGCTCATGTTGCTGGAAACACGGTTAAATCTGCACCAGTATCTACTAAAAACCTGATTTTCGTTTTGAAATCACGAGCAAACTGGCGACAAACTTCTTGGCAGCCCTCATCTGTCACCACAGACGGGGCGCCAACTAAGTTTCCGGCTGGCTGCCTTGTCGATTGAATTTGCAGGGAGAGATGCATTTCGACGCACGTTCACGAAATCTGAAATGATACCAGCATAGGGGTTTGTCCTTTCTGGATGCAGAGTGTTGACGGCTTTTATTATTCCTGGATCTCGTTTGAGGTCTGGATCTTCGATTTGCGCTGTAAACTTTCCTTTTTTCGCTCAAGATCATCGAAACGATCGCGACTGTGTGAAATTTTGTGGCATCTTGTGTCACACCAGCCATGAAAAACTGCGACTGCATATGTTTAAACCATTGAATTGGGTCGGAGCGCAAAAATGGTGGTGCTTTTACAGCGATCTTTGAAATATGTTCAGTTGAGTTAACCGTTAAAGGCATTGACTGAAATGTATCTTCGCTATCAGGCTCGTTTACTGGGGTCACCAATGTTGAAAATGAATTTAAGAAATTGTTTTTTATATTTTTTATAAAAAAAAAATTATTAGACAAAAACAATTTAAAGTTCTAAACAAATTTAAATTTTCAATAAATACAAAATTTTCATTTTTTGATTAATAAAAACAAAACACATACGTTTAAAAAAATTTAAAACCAGAATCGTATTTCGACCTAAGTGAAGTAAAAACGAGTTGGGAAAGTGAGGTCACATTGGTAAGTTCGGTCACATGGGACGGACTTTTATAGTCGGTCGGGCACTACTATGGAATACCCTACACCTTTGGTGTGAATATTAATGTTGGTAATTTAATTGTATACCTGCCTTTAAAGTTCTTAATTATACTGAACATTATTTCACTCAGAATATTATTTACATACCAAATTTCTGACGACGTATATCCAATTAATTTAAAAAATTGATATAAAAGTGAACAAAAAATTTTTTTTTTGAAACATGTATAAAAATAAATGTAGGCGGATCACGCCCACTTTTGTTGGCTAATATTTGATAATTTTGTTTTCATTAATTTTCGAATAAAATGTCCACTATGAAAAAGCGAAATGTAATAAAAATTTGGGCATATCACGCCCATTTTTGGATCACATATTCTTAGGTGAATTCTAAAAATACTTTTAAATTTTATATGTATATCTTGAATACTTTTCGAGTTACTGGTTCCTAAAGAGTTATATAAAAGTACTTGTATGGGAGATGGGCGTGTTCGTTGACTAATTTGGCTCATTTCCATTGACAAAACTAACTTTTGGCTAAAAAGTATTGAAACGAAATTTCATCGCATTCTAAGCAGTATTTCTCAAGTTATCGTGTATACGGACAGCAAGACAGACTGACGGACATGGCCAAACGGACTCGGGTGGTGATGCTGATTAAGAATATATATACTTTTCCATACCGGACACGCCTCCTAAGGGGCGTTACATTATATGCACAAAGTTAATATACCCTGTACCTCATAGGTGTAGGGTATAATAAAATGTGGGCGGATCACGCCAGTTTTTGGAACACATATATATAGGTGAATTCTAACAATAAGTTTTAAATTAAATAAGTATATCTTGAATACTTTTCGAGTTATTGGTTCCTAAAGTGTTATATGTAAGTGACTTGTATGGGAGGTGGGCGTGTCCATCGACCAATTTGGCTCATTTACATTGACAGAACTAACTTTTGGCTAAAAAGTATTGAAACGAAATTTCATCGCATTCTAAGCAGTATTTCTCAAGTTATCGTGTATACGGACAGCAAGACAGACGGACAGACAGACAGACAGACAGACAGACGGACATAGCTAAACGGCGTTACAATATCTGCACAAACTTAATATACCCTGTACCTCATAGGTAATTAAACAAAATTGTTAAAGTGTTTTTTTATAAAAGTAGAATATCGCCACAGATTTATATGTGTTTTCTGCTGTATAAAACAATCGATAACACGGAAAATTATCGAAATATCGAAAATCCGTTTAAATACAATTTTTTTCGGAAATAGTTTTACATGATTGCATACTCGAAATATTGTTTTGAAATATTCTAAATTTCGACTACTAGTGCAAATGCACCTCCCAGTACAATTTTAAATGTACTTGCGGCAGGTGTTCCCGTTGTTCAAATTCAAAAAAATTGTGTACACCTAATTTTTGAGTCCTAATAAACAATCCCAGGGGGTGAGATAATTTATCGACTGACGAAGTTGGCAACGTTGTGCAGCATTTTCTACCTACGCTATCTTTTGTCATCGTTTGAACATATTGAAGTTTGAAAACAAACAAAAAATTAATTCTTGTATATAAAGTTGACACTCATTGATCGGCATTTTTTGCATAAGTGTCTTTTGTTGGTAATTGTAAATTAAACAAATACATAAATTGTGTTATAAAAAGTACTAATAGTAACAGAGTATAATATAGTGCAGTATATAATTTCTGAAACTAATTTGAAAGAAAGACAAATAAAAATCAGTGTTTCAAACAGAATTTGGCATGTTTTTTTAAAAAAAGCTTCCGTGAATTCCTTGCCTACGCTATGTGCTGTACTGAGAATAACTGTAACTGTACCAAATATAAAGCTAGCCTTGATCGTCTGGTTTAGCGTCTGCTGATGAAATTGTGCATTCAGTGATGCTGTCACTTGTACTTGCAGTTTTAAACGATTTATTTATTTATGCATTTATAAAATTTGTATATGAATTCTATTAAAAAATAAATAAAAAAAAACAACATTTTATTTTTATTTTTTATTATTTTTATTTTCCAAAAATATTTAAACATGTTTCTATGCAAACATACTACTTTTTGTACTGAAACGAGTGATATGTTTCACTGGAAACATATTTATATTTAAGTCGTTCAAAATCATGTTTTAATTTTAACATATTTATGTTTCGGTTCAAATATTTATTTTGTTTGGATGTAGTAATTATTATGTTTCCATTAGAACATACACCATTTTAAGGGGCAACATTAAAATGTTTCCATGATATTATAATGTAAGTCAGAGCTCATTGCAACACTGTTCAATTCTCAATCCAACCCTGTTTACAAATGATTTATCAGTCAATTATATATTATGTTTACATAAAATTCCAAACATACATGTTAATGCCTGCAAAATTATGTTTGGGAGAGCACTTTTTTTGCGGAGTGTAGGTAGACAGTCCTTCACAACTTCCAAACTCTTCCGAACTCTTGTTGATATATATATATATATATATATATATATATATATATATATATATATATATATATATATAGATATATACACAAAAAAAAAACTTTTCCTGTAAACACTTTCTCAAACAAACACTAAAGTGTTTGCAAGCTCATTTGCAGAAATAGTAGTGTTTCTGTGTTTCTCACAAATAATTGTAGTGTTTCCAACAAATACGAATAGTGTTACCCACAAATACGAAAAGTGTTTCCCACAAGTATTTGAAGTGTTTCCCACAAATATTTCAAAAATTGTTAGTGTTTGCCAAAAATACTTCAATTGTTTCCGGCAAATTTTGTAGTTTCAGTTAAAGCAATAGGTTTTTTTTATTGCGGCAGCCACTCATTTACGCGACATGTCGAATAAGGCAGAATTCCAGGGTAGATTATTCGACAAGTTGCGTAAACGAGCGACTGCCGAAAATAAAACTTTTATTTCGACTAAAATTGATGGACACTAAGGAAAGACTACAACACATCGATGCGTTATGCCTGGGACAGGTGTCTCATACATTGGACACGTCTTAAAAAGTCGTCTAAACTGACTGGGTTTTAGTCCGATAATTTGCACAGAATTGCGGCAGTGTTACTGCAGTCATCTGTTTTGGATAATGTGAAGACCGATTATGATGAAGGCAGCGGCTATAGATTATAATAATTAGCTTCAGATTTCGCATAATAAGAAAAATGTTCTTCTTATTTGACAAAAAATGCTTATCTTATCCACGTTTATTCGTGCAAGTGTAGTGCATGACACGGGTAAGTTCAATTGTTCAAGTAATGCATCTTTTGTGACAAGCTGTACGATTTTTGGGGCAAACACTTTCAATGTAGCTCTTTTCCGAAAAGCTATTAGTATTTAGGGCAAACACTTTTAAATAAATTGCGTTCTGGAAAACACTAAGTGTTTGTACCAAAGAAATATCATGTATTTATTACTTATCTTTAAAACTTTCATTATTTACTGGTAAAAATAAGTGTTTGGGAGTAATAATTGAAGTGACTTTTCTAAAGTGTTCTTGGGAAACATTTTAAATGTTTTAAAGAAATTAGATATTGTTTGTTCAAATACTACAATTATGTAATTGTTTGCAATAAGCCATCATTATTATTAACAATAAGTATTTCTGGCTGCCAAAATGTATTTACCAGAAGTAACCGGTAGCATCCCACAAGTATTTTATAAACATTCCTTTTTTTAGAGTTGGCCAACATTTTTTGTGTATTACTTTAGAACGTACGTGCTTAAACTTTTTGCGGGGTCCCATGGGAATTTGAAAAAGTCGTTTTTTGAACTTTAACCCTATCCTTTGGTTGGATATAAGATGGGATATTAATGTAGGTTTTTTTATTGTATACTTCTTAATTACGATGATTACCCTCACTCTTAGGGCGAGTTTACACGATAGAGAAAATAGCTAGAGATAGATCAAAATAGAGCAAAAAATGTCATAGAGTTGTGTAAACACTACATAGACCTCCAAGGTATGGAGCTCTACGGTATATTTTTTTCTCTATCTCTAGCTTATTTCTCTATCGTGTATTCCAGCCTTTAGAATATTATTCACATATCAGAAATGTACGTAGTCCCAAAAATTGATATAAAAGTATAAAAAATAATGAAAAACGAGTGCAGAAAGTTAACTAACATGGGTGGTACTTAAAGTCGGTTTGGCCCGACTATGCAATACCCTACACCTCGGTGGTGATATTAATGTGGGAGTTATTATTTTACACTCCGAACATTTACAATTGACCAATTGGACTGGGAAAAGTATACGTCCGAACTTAACACTTATACGAAATTCATACAGGATGCTAAATTTAGCTAATGGAAAATATTCATTGACAATTAAAAATATGAATGAGGCAGCTAGATTACACAAAGTCTTATCCAAAAATCTTATGATACCAGACTACCTTAGACGACCATACAATACCTGGACCGAAACAAACCAAAGCCCACTATCCACAACGATAGGATACTGCATACCTCAAGGACAATTTAATACCGGCCATATTTACATGCTCTTCCAGAAATCATTACATTACTGCAGGCAATATTCAAAAGTTGTCTAAGACTGGCATATACAGTACCGTGTGCAAGATTGACTCATCGGGGGTATTAGCTAACTTAAAAAAATAATAGAGGGATAAATTTCTGTTAAACCATTCTCATGAACATATCATGTCAGTATTTCAGATAATCGGTCAAACGAGGTAACAAATCGGGTGTACGATCTTCATGTAACGGAGTTTCCTTATAGGGAACTGTTGAAGGGCCGTTAGGTCCCAGTAGGTCAATTTGACATATCCTTCTTTATTGTTGCCTTTTTTTATATTACCTTATTAGAACCCGCGCAAAATTGTATTATCGTAATAAAAACAGTATTTTATTTAATGAAAATAAGTACAACATTTTTACGCTAAAAAATCCTAATGAGGATCTATGTGATGAGTCTTTAACTGCGTTTAAAAACTGTCCTGATATAGTATTTTTATACCATACACTAAGAGTGAAAGGGTATATTCAGTTTGGTACGCTGTGTGTTACACCTAGAAGGAAAAGTATATATATTCATGATCAGCATAACCTCCAGAGTCCATTTAGCGATATATGTCTGTCCCTCTGTCTGTCTGTTGAAATCACGATACCTTTGTGACCTGCGAACCGACCACTTATGTTCAAATACCTCCTAAAATTTACATCTACGTATGAAATGTACTTTATACGAGCTTAAGTGAAATTGTTGCCAAATATATAATGCCTTTAAGCTCAAATATATGAAAATAATGTTTTTTTCGGAAACTGACGTGTGGTTCTCGAAAAAAAAATCGAAATTCGGTATACCTATCAGTGTTGCCAACACCCAATGGCCAAATATGACTAAAATTTCTCAAAAAATAGCTAAAAATGGCTAACATTTATTTTATTTGATAAAAAACACCAAATTAGTAAACACAGAATAGAGATTAGTAGCGCCAACCAACATTTTGCCAAACCAACTTTTTCGGCTCTCTCAACCGCTTAGTCAGTTGTTATTGTCAAAATGAAAATATTTCTAATTTGTAGTAAAACCAATTTCGAACTGTTTTAGAAAAATTTAGTACAGATTATAACCATTAGGGGTGTGTATAGACTAATATTTCAAGAGTATAGGCTAAAATGGCAGTTCCACCAGCAAATTTGTAATCCATTCGATTTAACCGAATGAAGTTAGTTGGTACAACTGAGGGATTTAAAAAAAAAATGAAACTTAAGATCGGAAAATATATGTATGTACAGAAAGAAGCATACATTTTTAAATATTAGTAATAACCATTAAGTGAATTGTATAGCAACTTCTACTTTGTGTGGTTGTAAATATTTTTTACATTTTTCCGACATTGTTATTGTCAGCTATTTTTTGGTTTAAGCCATTTTTTCTCAACATATTTGTCTATGATATTTTTATATTAGAGATTTTAAATTTGGACTCTATCTTTTTATGAATTTTCAGTAAAAACATTTTGTTTTAATAAAAAAGAGACATTTTGAAACTACCAATTTTACAATGATATCATGTTTGAAAAATAATAACATGGATTAATTTCTTACGAAAAAAAAAAACAGTTTATTCTATTGAAAATATTCAATCCGTTTTATTTAACATACTTTGGTGAAACTAGTGTGAAACAAAGTTTCTTTCATTAATCGATTTTAATACTCACAAAAAATATCTTTTAAACTGCGATTGTTCTACCTCTTTGTATTATTACATACTCCAAACAAGTCTTTTTTCAGTATTTGTTATATTAATATACACACTCCATTTACAATTTTTTCGTTTAACAAAAAATAATATTTTAATTAAGTTTAAACGTACGAATTGCGTATTTTTGAATTTCAATCCATGCAAATCAAAATCTTATGAAAAATAGCTAAAATGGCTAACATAAAAAAGTCGCTAAATTTCCAGCTAATAGTATTTTCAGAATTTAACAGTATTTTTTAATTTAATGGCTAAAAAATTGCAAAAATGGATTAATCTAGCCATAAAATTGCTGCATTGGCAACACTGATACCTAACCATTTGTACATATGGGTATCAAATGAAAGAAAATCCTTTAGCAATTTCAAGTTTTTATGTATTTTCAGGATTTGTAAACCCTGGTACCTATCCACCTTTTTAAGTGGTCACCGCACACGTTATCACATATGTGTATGGTATTTATAGTCGGCTTAGACCGACTATAACTTACATAATTCATACTAACTTAATCACACCAACTATCACAATATCACTACTTCAAAATTTACAATTTGATCTAACCTTACTGATTAAAGTTATTTTAAGAAGATTTGTATAAAAAAATTATTGATTTAATAGTATACAACAAAATAAATATTTTTCATATAACACAAAAACAATTTAATAGTATTTAATAGTATTTTTCCATTGAAATAATGATTTATCTTATTATTGTTGTAATAAATATTATTCTTACATATACTCAGTTATACTTCACTCAGTTATATTTTAATTAAAATACTTTGTTCAAATTTATTTATATGTTCATGAAAAATATTTTATATATTTTTCATTATTTTCAAATTATTTTCACTTCCAATTTAAATTTTGTTCAGAACGTTTCATTGATATTTTATAATAAAAACTATTTGTTCAGCTGAAAATGACCTGGGATTTATTCAATCGTAATGGGTTATGGGCCCAGACCCCAACCTCGCTGAATAAAAGAAAATATATCATAATTTAAATGTAAATCGGAAGTCAGCAGATTCCACATTATTTTGAAGCTGATTTATATAATCATGCAACGTAAGGACGACCTACACTAGAAAAAGAATTAAAACAATTCACAGTGATAATGTGCGCGAATTGGTCAGCAACGAATTCACGGAGTTCTTGAAAAGCAATAGTATTAAACGTCAATTATATGTTGATGTTTAACCGCACATTATTTGAAATGGCCCGATGCATTATATTAGAATCAAAATTACCTCAAAATTAATGGGCGAAATTAGTTTATCCGCGGCATATATTCGCAATCGTTGTCCTACGAACTTAAATAAAGATAAAACCCCCGAAGAATTATGGAATGGAAAAATAAGTCAAAAAGGGAACCAAGGCGTCAAGAATATGTACTAGTAGGATATTCGAATGAATCTAAAGCTTATAGATTTTGGCAGAAAGGATCAGAAACTATTATAAAAAGTAGAGATGTGAAGTTTTTAGAACATCAATAATGTACACGGATAGAAAAAATTTGTTTGAATATGTTCGAATACAATTATAACGTAATTTAAATCACCATATAAATATTAGCAGTAAAATATAATTACATTATAATTGAATTATTTAATAGTTATGTTTAGATTGTAATTTTATTATACAATATGTAAACATAAGTTGCTTTAATCGCTGATTTATATGAATTTACTATATCAATGTTTCTGTAGAATTATATATTTTTCATCAGATAGTACCATATGTATGTTTGGTATTTTTGTTTTTTAACACAACCAACGTCAAAAAAAAGTTTCTTTGAATTGTATGTATTAAGTTATTCGTGATTGTTACTGGGTGACAACGAATTTAAAAATAATAGAATTAGTATGACAACGCTTTAATTATATGTATGTTTGGCATTACGAAATCACAATCACAACGCTGTATATTTTTAACGCTCAGAAACAAAAATCTGGCCGATACGATCAAGAGTCGTCTTAGATCATGGACTTTTGGAAAAAGCCAATAATATAGTCAGGTAGTTAATGAAAATTTCCCTGATCCAAAAACTTTCGAAGACGCTCATTCGTCGTCAAATTCAAAGGAATGGTTGAATGCAATTTAGGACGAATACGATTCACTGATCCGAAATGGTACTTGGACACTTGCTGATTTACCTCAGGGAAGACTACCTGTAGGTTGTAAGTGGGTACTAAAATCAAAATATCGACCTGGCGGTACGGTAACAATTTGGTGTAGATTATATGGATACCTTACCGTTGTTCGCCAGAATTCACTGAGACTTTTGAACAAGATTTAACCCTAAGACAATTGGACGTTTCGAATGCATTTCTAAATGGTGATTTATAAGAAGACATATATATGGAACAACCAGACGGATTTATTCAGGAGAAGTCAAAACATAAATTCTGTAAACTTCAAAAAGCAATTTATGGCTTGATGCAAGCAGACCGTTAATGGTTCAGAAAGATTGATACGGTTATAAAGCAGTTTGGACTAACCCAATCGAAAAATGATCAATGCATTTATTTTTACAAATCTACCGCAATTACTTTGATTACTATCACTCTATGTAGATGATATTGTTAATGATAACAATTATATAGATGATTTAATTACAAAATTGAAAGAATATTTTGATATTCGTGATTAAGGGGAACCAAAAATTTTATTGGTTTAGAAATTAAAGTTGAAAAATGATCACTTTCAATTTCTCTGCCAGGATATATTTCGAACTTAATTGCGAAATATGGTCTTGAAAATTCGAAAGCTGTAAAAATTCCCATACAAGCCAATATCAAATTGTGATGATCAAAAATTTCTTGTTCTTGCATCTTGTTTTTGTTCTGCATTTTTTGCAAGAACAAGAACTAGAACAAGATCGAGAATTTCTTGCAAGAACAAAAGCAAGATAAGAAATGCAAGAACAAGAGCAAGTGCAAGACTTACACTGCAATAAATGCAAGAAAAGCAAGATTTCCTTTTTTTATCAATTTAATGATTCAGAACAACAAGTAACATTGGAAAGCGTCCAAAATATATATGAACGTGAACATGTGAAGATGTGTGATTTAGTTTATTTTTTGTTTTTCAAGGCTGAAGAATATAAGCACTTTTGAAGCGGTAAATAGCTGCAAAAGTGCTTAAAAGTCTCTTCAAAATGATTGAATAGACAAAACAATGTTGTTTCTCTTTTCTTCGCTACGCTAATTCGTACATCGATTGTGCATATTCACATTATTATTTTTGTTTTACTTTTATACATAGTTTGTTTGTTAATTTTAAAATCATAAAGTCAGTTGTCATGCATCTGTTTGTTGCCATGCGATGATACAGGATAGCAATGAAGAGTTGTCGTTGTAGAAGTGTTGTAGACGCATCGTAATTTGTTATTGTTGCATTCTCTTCTTTCTGTTAGTGTTCGCTATGTATCGTTTGAGTTTGTGTTCGCAAAGATAAATGTTACCCCCGAAAGATATTATTTGCATACGGATTTTTTTAATCTTTGACGAAAACAGAAATATGTCTATACGAAATATTCCTTATATTTATTATGAACGTATATGTTCATTTTATTAAGGCCTTGAGATTTTGAATGTCTCACTTGATTTATACAATTATTTTTTATTAATTCATTCTTGTTAAAATATAATTCAAATTTTTATGTTATTGGATTTTTTTTTGTAAGTTTAATAATTTTTTTTTTTTGTTGAAGACATTTTAAATAAGTAACTTATATACAATAAGTGTTCAAATTCTATTCGTTTTCATAATTAATATGCAGTTTAAAATATTTGTCGTAGATCTTTTATTTAAAAACTATAAAATTAAAATTTTGCAAGATTCTTGCAACCAAGAGCAAGAAAGGTATTGCAAGGACAAGACGAAGAACAAGATCATATGTACCTATGCAAGAACAAGATTACCATTTCTTGTCTTGTTCTTGCAAATGATCATTACTAATATGAAACTAGAAAAGAAACCAACAATTACAGGGGAAACAGAAAAGTTTAATCAAACTTTGTACCAAGAAATTATTGGAGTTTTATTAGACATATCACTAAATATTAGTTCAGATATTTCTTGCATACTAACGTATCCTTTCACAATTTTCGAAGGACCCTCGTAGACAACATCAAAACGCATCTTTTTATGTTATTAAATATTTAAATTCGACAAAAGTTGCTTGCATACTAAGACTGGTTCACCATTATTGGGTTTTGTAGACGCCAACTGGGCACAGAATGTAAACGATAGAAAGTCTCAAAGTGGTTTTTGTTTTATTCTCGCAGGTGGAACTATATCTTGGGAATCTGAGTATGTTGCAATAACCGAAGCTGCAAAAGAAGCATGTTACTTGGGATATATCCCATAATAATATTCACTGATTCGCAAAATGCACAACAAATGGCGAAGTTTGGCTCTCATCACTTAAGAACTAAACATATCCTATTAATATAATAAATCTGTTTGTTCGTTTGTACGTTTGTACGTGTGTTCCTCTTCTTCGTCTAAACGGCTGATTCGATTTTGTTGAAATTTTTACCACAGATGCGGTATGGTCTGGAAGGAATGATAGGATATATATGGGCGGAATTGGACAAAGAGGCGTGGCACCTTCCATACAGCCTAAACTTTCCATACGATATAACTCGGCACTTTCACCAGCTACGAACATAAAACAAAAAAACTCAAATACAAAAAAAAAATTAAAAACAAAAAAGCAAAAGCACAAAACAAAACAAAAGCAATAATACAAAAACAAAACCAATCACATGAAACCACAATCCAAACTAAATGAAAAACAAAAAAAGGAAAGAAAAACAAACTCACCACACTAAAACTAACCAAACTAAAACTCACCACACTAAAATTCACCCTTAAATTCACCACACTAAAACCCACCACATTATAATTCACCACACTAACACTCACCACACCAAAACTCACGACACTAAAACTCACTACACTAAAACTCACCACACTAAAACTTACCACACAAAAACTCACCACACTAAAACTCACCACACTTAAACTCACCACACTAAAACTCACCACACAAAAATTCAAAAAACTAAAATTCACCACACTAAAACCCACCACACTAAAATTTTACCACACTAAAACTCACCACACTAAAATTCACCACATTAAAATTTCACAACATTAAAACTCACCACACTAAAACTCACTACACTAAAACTCACTACACTCAAATATCGCCACACTAAAACTCACCGTACTAAAATTCACCACACTAAAACTCACCACACTTATACTCACCACACCAAAACTCAACACACTAAAACTCACCACACTAAAACTCACCACACTAAAACTCACTACACTAAACTCACCACACAAAAATTCAACACACAAAAATTGACCACACTTAAACTCACCACACTAAAATTTCACCACACTAAAACTCACCACACTAAAACTCACTACACTAAAATTTCACCACATTAAAATTTACCACACTAAAACTCACCGCACTAAAATTCACCACACTAAAACCCAACACACTACAATTAATCACACTAAAACTCACCACACTAAAATTCACTACACTAAAACTCACTACAATAAAATTCATCACATTAAAATTCATCAGACTAAAACTCATCACACTAAAACTCACTACACTCAAATGTCGCCACACTAAAACTCACCGCACTAAAATTCACCACACTAAAACTCACCACACTTATACTCACCATACCTCACAACACCTCACCACACTTCAGGGAGTGATTGGACCATTAGGCGTGGCACTCCCCATAGAAGATACATTTTACATTACGTGTATGTCAACAATTATTATTGTGATATCAAGATATTTCACACCAGGTTAACAACCACCCAAAATTCTTTAAACTCCCCACATTAAAACTCACCTCGCTAAAACTCACCATACAAAAACTCACCACACTAAAACTCACCACATTAAAACTCACCACAATAAAATTCACCACACAAAAATTCACCACACTAAAATTCACCACACTAAAACTCACGACAATAAAACTCACCACAATAAAATACAACACACTAAAACTCACCACACTAAAACATCTACTGTGAAAAACTCCACGGGGAAAAATTCTACGGGAAATAATTCTACAGGAAATAATTCTACCGGGATGAATTCTACGGGAAGAATTCTACCGGGAGGAATTCTACGGGAAAGCGTTCTATGGGTAATAATTTACGGAGAATATTTCTACTGGGAAGAATTCTACCGCGAAATGTTCTACAGGGAAGAATTAAAGGGGAAGCGCAGTCTGAGAAAGAATTGTCTTTGCGAAAAGTTGTAAAGGCGGAGAATTATTATTTGGTTACTACATTTATAAAACCAATAAAAAACTTCAACAACTAAGCACGCGCCCCTCATATAAATAATAAAAATGTTTTTTATATTGATAATATCGATCCATATCTTTGAATACACAAAATCTTGGCACGAGTCGTGCACAGGTCCAGCTATAATACTTATATATATTTTAATTTAGAGCTTATCATAAATCTTGATGATATCAACGTTGACATCTACTTGATCGTTAAATAAATCCATCAGTATAATTTCGTTAAACACTCATTGATTTCGACTAAAATATAATAAACAAGTTCATCAATATCAAATGATATCATTTATTCTAATTAACCTTGCAATCCAAAGTTGCTGTATACATACATCATACAAATCAGAGAGCGGCACACATCTCTTCAGGATTGAATTCAATTTAGAATTAATTTCATCATGTTAATTTTCTACGTCAGAAAAATACAGACTTAAAATAAATCACCATTAACAATTTGTAGTTATCATCTTGAAATTATAATTCAGAACTCTGTCTATAATTATTAAAAATTCAACATAAAAACGACATAATGAGCTTTGATTGTAATAATCATGAACAAACGATATCAACAAGATTACGATATAATAACTAAACGCATATTTTTGTCATATAAATGCAACAATCATACAGCCATCGTTATTGATGTTAGAGTACATTGAAATCTGCAAAATCATTTCAAAATTTAAATGCTGATTTCTAAAACATTAAGTTTAATGTTTTAGAATTCATTGAGTAGATCACCTGCCTTCATAAAAGAAGGCATTGTATATTGAAATCATAAACATCGACATCGACATCAACTCCAACAAGATTCATCTCCAGCCTTCGTAATATAATTCAGCGTAGATTGAAACAATTCATTGCAGATTAGATTGAAATCGCCAACATCAAATCATCATAATTATAATAATTTCGAAATTAAAACGTTGATATCATCAATGAAATCATCATATTCATCACCTGTCTTCGTCATAGAATTCAGCGTCGATTGAATGAAATCATTGCGTTCACCACCTGTCTTCTTAATAGAAGACAGAGTAGATTGAATTCGCCAACATCAGAGATGATCATTATAATAATTTCAAAATTTTTACCTCGATATCATCACCGAGATCATCATATTCATCACCTGTCTCTGTCATAGAATTCAGCTTCGATTGAAAAATTCATGGCGTTCATCACCTTCTTAATAGAAGTCAGAGTAGATTGACATCGTCAAAATCATTTTCAATGTAATCGAGATCCAAGTGGATGAACATTCATTTCACCGTATAATTAATACAAAGCAACTAAACTTCGATATCACTAATAAGAAGATCATCGATTTAATCGCTATATTTTAACTGAGATTTCATGAATTGATAATTTATATTATCGTGAAAAAGTAATAAATATATAAAAACAAATAAAAGTAATAAAATCAAAAATAAAATAAATTAGAATATTGTTTTAATTTTAATTTTCACTTTATAAGATTGTTTTAAAATAAAAATAACACTAAAATACCCCGTTGCGCAGCCCTGGTAAAAAAAAAATGTGCACGAGGGTCCAGCTAGTATATAAATAAACTTGAGGAGGCGTGTTGTAATAAATGTTATTCTTCGATATACTCAGTTGTACTTTACTCAGTTATACTTTACTTAAAATACTTTGTTCAAATTTTTTTATATGTATGTTATATATTTTTCATTATTTTCAAATTATTTGCACTTCTAATTAAAATTTTGTTCAGAACGTTTCATTGATATTTTATAATAAAAACTGTTTGTTCAGCTGAAATGGACCTGGGATTTATTTAATCGTAATAATTATTATATAGCCACGGTAGCTTTGTGGTTAGTACATTAGACTGCGAGCCGAAAGGTCCCATGTTCAAGCCTAGACTGGGGCTAATAATTGCCCATGACCAGTTCGCACCCGCCGTTCGGATTCGTCATAAAACTTAAGGTGCCACCACATAACACGCACAGCTCAAAATGGTGAGAGAGCTTTGCCTAAGTTCTTATAGCACTGTAGCGCCAAACCATTATTATATTATAAGGTAGGGAATACAATTTCAAGCCATTTTTCCAATCCCGGGAATTAGGGCTTGAAAACATTTTAATGCCGGAATTAGCTCAATATAAAGGGTTTTTCAGGGACGCTACAAAAGTAGAGCGACAGGGACAGCAAACGACGCGATATTTCTTGCCGCTCTTTTGACATTTCTCTTCAGTAAGGTTTGCCATTTCATGCCACTGAAGCCACTGGACCACCAGAAGCGTCGTATGTTCGTGAATTGGGCTGGGCCGTACTTCTTCCGTGATGATCAAGACCGGCACGTTACTGTGAATGGGAATCGCTACCGTTCAATGATAACCTAATATTTTTGGCCCCAATTGGATGATATGGACTTGGAGGACATGTGGTTCCAACAGGACGGCGCCACAAGCCATACAGCGAATGCCACAATCAATTTATTGGAAACCAAGTTTGAAGAACGTGTTATCTCACCAAATGGTCCAGTCGATTGGCCGCCTCGGTCGTGCGATTTGACGCCGTTAGACTATTTCCTGCAAGCGTGCCCGTGGTGGCCATGCAAAAGATGTTTTAGAGACACTGCACTGTGGGACCGAAGTCAATTATAGCTCGCCGTAAATACAGTTTTGCTCCAATCTTAACGATACTTTACACTAAGCATACATGTTCTATAGATTTCAATTTGAAAATTATCAAGATTGGTGCATTGTCATGCCCACCTGTCATATAATTGAAATGGTAAAACGACTATAACTTTTGTTTGGAATGAGATATTTTGTTTATAATTGGTATTTAGATACATACTGTAATTGCACATGACCATTCTTAATATGGGCGTGATTGGCCAACTGCCACGCCTACCATTCTTTTTAAACTATATAACTTGACCATCGTAAGAGATATTCTGATAATATTAGGTTCTATGGTACATATCACAATTCTTAACTACCATACCTATAATGACTATAATGACAAAAAAGGCAAAACTGCACCGTTTATGAATATTTTATCGAATTACATAAAATGTGTATTTCCTTGCATTCAAACATGCTTGACAGCGAAAAAAAATGCAATTTTAGCGTTTTGTACTAAAATAGCGACAAAAATCACGCGAATTTCATGAAATTATAAAAAATCACACTATTTATGGCGTACATTAACAAAACTGCACTGTTGCTGTTTTTGTAAATTTTATTTTAGCATATCACCAAAAAAAGAGCAAAACATAACATATAATATTACAATAATTTTTTAGAGTATAATAAATAGTAATTTTTATGACTATCCCGAAAATCCCGGGATTTTAACATTTTAATCCCAGGATTTTCGGGACAAGAAAATGATAGGAATCCCGGAATCTCGGAATCCAAATTCACGGGATTGTATTCCCTAGAAATATGTCATTAAAATTTTGTTAAGGGACGTATGTGACCTGGTTAAAAAACTCAAAAATTTAAAATGAAAAAAAAAAACAAATGGTTGCAATTTTGCACCTATAAAATTATGCTACACCAAATACACACATACTAAATTAATCTTCCAAGTGAAGCGAACGCTTGTTTTCGACTCCTTCCATGTAGGAAAATACGATCGGTCGAACGGTTGACCCAGACATGCGCCAGTAGTTTTGAACTATGGATCAAGTACGAAATCTAGACCTGGAGGTCGATACGGGATCTGCCTTATGGTGAAGTGAAAACTTTTTTCTCAATTCACCACATTTGCGATTCTCGTTGAACTGTGAAGACATTACCAAAAGGAAAACAAAGTTAACACCAACAAAAATGCTGTGATAAATATTGTGATTTTTTTTTTAATTCGTCACATAAATAATAACTTAAAAATAAAATATTTACATTTTACTAGTATAAATTCTTATTTATGGGTTGAATTAGGAAACTTTACTTAACGATATAAAATTATATATGAGGCATTCTTTTTCAAATCGAACACGAAACATTTTTGACACTCTGAATTTGCTTCAATTTTTTTTTTGTGGATTGCTTATTAAAATAAGCCCACCCATATATATATATATATATATTTTTTGCTTTTTGGCAATAGGTTTGAAAATACATGGAGTTTAAAAAATGAAAATATGACGCATGGACCTTTTTTAAAAATTATATAACTTTACATCTGTGCATCGTATAGCGTCATGTTTGGTCTCATTTTGAAGGTAATTGAATTTTATTTATTGCCCTATACAAATTTAATATTTTTAATATATGTATATTTTTAATTATCATGTTACTATTATAAGCAATAAATATGTTTAAGGACATTTTACTTAACGAGAGATATTTTTATTTTTTTATACCCTACAGTAAGCGTGAAAGAGTATATTGAGTTTGGTACGCCGTTTGTAACACCCAGAAGGAAGCATCTCCGGTATGGAAAAGTATATATATTCTTGATCAGCATGACCTCCTGAGTCGATTTAGCGATGTCCGTCTGTCCGTATGTCTGTCTGTCTGTTAAAATCCCTACTACTTTTAAAATTGAAGAGCTAGATAAATGAAACTTATAACTTAGATTAATAATATACCTACGCTGTATGTGCGAAAATTGGCGAGATCAGTCCATTGTGACCTATGATCCGACCACTTATGTTCAAAAACCTCATATAAAATGTACATATAATTTTATGTATACGTGCTTAGGTAAACTTTTTTGGTCAAATATATATTGATATCATGCTCAAATACATGATAATAATGACATATAATTTTTATAATCCTAACTATCATAATTACACCTCGTTAAATTCTATATAAAGAACATTCCTTTGTTGGGTGGTCATTTGTGCACATCTATATAAAAACCATTTTTTTGTTCAAGCGACTGTGCGCATAAGCTGCGCATAAGCTGTTATCAGTATAATTACCTAAAACCTTGATCAGCCCACCTTATTGCACACCCAATGTAGTCGGTTCTCTCAACTGCCAAGTCGATACGTATAACCAAAACTAAAAAAATTGTAACATCATACCAAAAAGGATTTAATTTAATTTTTAATCGTAAACAGGTAAATAAAAAAAAATAAATAACTTGTATCCTCGAATTTAAATTTAATCTTTAAATTTAAACTATAAAAATCAATATAAGTGTGAAATTAAGCATTGACGTGTCGAAAATCCTTTTTATTGTTTGAAAAACTACGAAAAACCAAAGTACAATTTTGCTCAGAAAACATCAATTTATTAATTTTTAATCTTTAAAAATATGATCCCATTTGTTTTAATTTTTAAATCTTAAAAATATGGGCGTTAATATTCGTGAATTTAATGGACACAGAGCTCAAATTATTTGGTCACAGACTAAAGATATTGAAAAAAATAATGTTTAATAAATTTTTTTTTTTATTTTTAATAAAATATTAATAAACCAACTAATATCCTCTAGTTTATAGTGGAAATATGTCCATGACAGTTATAAATGCATTTTTTAAAGGTTGTATCAATACACACAAAAAAAAAACATTTATTGTTAGACAAACTAAAGTTTTTTAGTTTTGGATATAAGAACCGACTTAGTGGTGTAGAGAACCGAATAAACTGAGTGGGCAATGAGTTGGTTGTGACAACATACATATTTTCTATTGCTTATATACAATTTTACTGACAAATCAAAACGATGCTATAGCTAAAACACATAAAAAAGCAAGGATGTAAAATCGGTCAACGCTCATAGAGGGTTGAGCGATTGTTAATTGCTCAAATGAGTTTGAGCCAAGAGAATTGAGCTATTTTTAATCGATCAAATGAGCTTGAGCGAAGAGGGTTGAGCGAATTTGATCGCTCATATGAATTTAAGCGAAGAAGGTTGAGCGATTGTTGATCGCTCAAATGAGTTTGAGCGAAGAGGGTTGAGCTATTTTTTATCGGTCAAATATTTTTGTTTTCGTTTAAACATATTTATGTTCAGAATGAATAATTTTCGTCGTTTTTTTTTCAAACATATATATGTTTGAATGTGAAAAACATTTTAATTACATGTAAATATATTTAAGTTTACATATAATTTGAACGTAAAAAAGTAAATTTAGTGCTAATATCTTCATTACACAATATTCATTTTTTACCTTTTTTTCAATTACATTTTTATAGCCTACACTAAGAGTGAAAAGGTATATTCAGTTTGGTACGCCGTTTGTAACACCCAGAAGAAAGCATCTCTGGTATGGAAAAGTATATATATTCTTGATCAGGTCATGTTGAGTCGATTTAGCGATGTCCGTCCGTCTGTCTGTCTGTTAAAATCCCTACTACTTAAAAAATAGAAGAGTTAGATAAATGAAACTAATAATTTAGATTACTTATATACGTACGCTGTATGTGCGAAATTGGGCAGAACGGTTCATTTGTGACCTGTGATCTGACCATTTATATTCAAATAACTCATATAAAATTTACATCTACAGATCACTTTTGCTCTATACGTGTTTAGGTAATTTTTTTTTGGTCAAATATGTATTGAGTTCATGCTCAAATACATAAAAATAAGGTTTTCCCGCGAAACGACTTGTGGTTCCCAAAAAAAATTTAAATTCGGTACACCTTCCCATTTGTAAATATTTGTGTCAAATGAATGGAAATTCTTCAGCGATTGAAAGATTGTAGATATTTTCAGGGTTCGTATACCCTGGTGACCCTTATACCACTTTGAATTGTAACCACACATATGTGTAGGGTATTTAAAGTCGGCTTAGACCGACTATAATTTTGATAATCCTAACTATCATAATAACACCTACTATAAAATTCCCCATGTGATCTAACCTTCCGAACTGGTTCTTATTTATATTATATAATTATAATCTTAAACTATTAGTGTTTTATTACACATCTTTTAATTATACTTAATTATTTTATTTTCATCTACTGTTCATTTTTTGAACTCAATGAATTACGGATTAATTGGATATTTCACAAGCAGCCACTATCTGGTATTAACAGTGATTGGCGGTACTTAAACAATTTTCCACCAAAATGAACTTTTGAACAATATGAAAAGTATTAATGTAAATGTTACTGAGTGCTAAAAGTAGACAGCGTTGTTATTTAATTGTGATATCGTAATGGCAAACATACATATAATCAAAGTAATGCTATTATTTTTAAATTCGTTGTCACCCAGAAACAATCACGAATAAGCAAATTCATATAATTCAAAGAACCTTTTATTGACAATGGGTGTGTTAAATAGCGGAAATATTAAACATATATATATTAATATCTGATGAAAAATATATATTTCTACAGAAACATTAATATAGTTAATTCATGTAAATCCGCCAGAGCAATTTATTTTTGAATATCGCATAATAATATTTTAATCTGAACAAAATAATAATACAATTCAATTATAATGTAATTAGATTTTACTCCTAATATTTATATAGTGATTTCGAATTACGTTATAATTACATGCAAGCATATTCAAACTAATCTTTTCTATCCGTGTATATTGAAAAAAATTATTATACAAATATTTTTAACAGAAATTTATCACCTACCTAATAAAATTTAATAAAAAGTATTTACTTTAAGTTAAAATAAAAAGTATTTAATTTAAATTAAAAACGAACCAAAATCTATTTAAATTAATTACATTTTTAATTATTATTATTACTTTTTTCCCTCAGTGTATGCTACCAGGCACGTGTTATACTTTTTTTGGAGAAATTGATTCCATTGCGATTTGCACAGAACCAAGTAAATCAAGTACTTCGTCCAAAAAATGAAGTAGTCTGTTAAAATAAAGTATTGTTTCGTGATTTCTTGAATAAATAATTTTTGTGTGCTAAATATGAATTTTTATCAAACATTAAACATCTTACATCGTCGTTGTAGAAGACTCAGAGGAGTATTTCTTAAAATACAAGTTATAGAGATTTTTTATATATATGTAATTAAAAATCAAATATTAACAAAATAGAAATTTTAAATATGGGATATCGGTTGTATTTCCAATTGGCACAGCGTTATAAAAAATGATTGTAAAAAATGATAATTAAAGATGTTAATTAATCGAAATTAAGAAATTAAGAAATCGGTAGCAGACATCAAGGGAAATCGAATGGTACCACTCTCAGTGGTCCCTGCAGGGAAATAAAATTTTAAAACTCTAGAAGAATTTGGTTAGAAAGAAAAATAGTAGAATTTGACTAATATCAATAAAATACTACTAAGATTGAAGAAGTTGTCATCTGGATATCAAGAAAGCAAATTACTTAGTTGTCAAAAAAGTAAACAAACTTTATTCAACTGGATTTTCAGAAGTTAATTATTGATTATTAAAAACCAAAAAGAACACGCAAAATTGTTGCAGTATTCATCGCAAGAAGAACACGTGTTCATGTATTGTTATTGTTTTCATCGATATTGCTCTGTCTGTATGCTTTGTTTTGCGAGGTCGCCATCTGTTTGTTAGTCTGCCTTTCTGTCTGTTGAAAGTAACTAAGCCAAATTTTTCTAGATATTCAGACATTAAGTTCTTAGGTATCAAAAAAGTAGCTAAGTACAATTTGTTTGGATTGCAAATTTTTTTCTTCCTAGGTAAACGGCATGATATGCAATGTTTGCATGTGTGTGTTTTAACGAATAGAACAACAAAGCATAGCCAGGCAAGCAAGCGTCTGTGTATGTATGAATGTTAAAGACATAAATAGAAAAAACGATTTTTCCTACGAATATTGGTATGGTTTCAGTTCGTAAACATAAATTTGGGTTCAATTTTGCATAAATACCAAGTTGATTTCTTTCCATTGTTATCTAAATACACTATACAATGCTTATGGGTAACGTGCGGAAGGTTTATACATAACCAACAGAAGAGGCAACAGAAGAGGAGAAAAAGTATAAGGTAAGTAAACGGTTTCAGAATAATATACAAAGATTAAATTAAATAATAATAATAAAAATAAAATAAACAATTCAATTACATTAAGTATTCAAAGAACTCATTTAATATACAAAAATGCATATATGTAATAAAGTTCTAAATAAACAATAAATTAACTCGACTATATTTTTTATTTATTTTAAGCTTCAAAATAATTGCTTTTGTTACTTTCAACATATCGACAGACACACGAACAAACAGATGGTGCTGACAGACGGACAAAACAAAACATAATAGCGACAACGCAAAATGGAAAAAACAACAACTATACGAACACGTGTTCATTAAATTTTGGGACGAAAACAACAACAACATTTTTTAAACCTAAGAAATTAATAACTGAATTCAAGAATAATTCAACTTAGTTACTTTTTTTGACAACTAAGAAAATCCATTTCTTGATATTAAGAAATTTTCGGTTTAGCTGCTTATTACTCCGTATACTTCTTGATTCCTTCTGGATTTTAGAACTTTTTTCCCTCCGTGTGACCCCCAAAAGGGGGTCAAAAACCACTTTTTATCCATTTTTTTTTATTGCAGAAATGGATAACGAACCTCATTAGAAGACTAATGGTACCCTTTGGAGCCAATGGGGGTCGAAAACCATTTCGAAAAAATTTTCGAAAAAAATATTTTATGAATGTCAAAATGCATTGCATATCGTCAGCTATCTATTTCTGCAAAAAAATTCGAAAATGGTGTTTTGACCCCCTTTGGGGTGATCTGGACCACTCCAAAGGGCACCATTAGCCTTCTAATAATGCCGGCTATCGATTTCCGAAATAAAAATTTTAGGGTCATAAATGGGTTTTTGATCCCCTTTTGGGGGTCATGGACCAAAGGGCACCATCGATTTCCAAAATAAAAAAAGTTGGGTCATAAATGGGTTTTGAGCTCGTTTTTGGGGGTCATGGACCACTCCAAAGGGTACCAATAGCATTCTAATGGTGTCCGCTATCGATATCTAAAATAAAAATGTGTGGGTCATAAATGCGGTTTTGACCCCCTTTTGGTGGTCAGGGACCACTGAGAGTGGTACCATTCGATTTCCCTTGATGTCTGCTACCGATTTCTGCAATAAAATTTTTTCGGTCTTTTTATCACTTTCACCCCACTTTTGCCCACCCACCCACTTTTGTCCACCCACATTTTTCCAGCCACTTCCGACCAACACCCACATCAAGCAAATGAACGGACAGACAAATTAACAAGCAATTGTCAATCGAACAAACGAACGAACAAGCTACTCGAAGGTCGAACAACGATCGAGCGCCCGGGTACCCGGGCTACTCGAAAATACTCGTATGATATCAAGAGCTCTGGTAAAAAAGCAACTTATGCGCACAGTCGTTTGAACAAAAAAAATGTTTTCATATAGATTTGCACAAATGACCACCCAACAGAATTTAACTTGGAAAATTATAGTCTTAATTAAAATTAAAATAACTCCCATTTAGTAAATGTACAGGTACAGTACAGGGCAATAAAGAAAATTCTATTACCTTCAAAATGAGACCAAACTTGACGCTATACGATTCACAGATGCAAAGTTATATAATTTTTAAAAAAGGTCCATCGTCACATTTTCTTTTTTTAAACGCCCTGTATTTTCAAACCTATTGACAAAAAGCAAAAAAAAAATATGGTGGGCTTATTTTCAATAAGCAATCCAAAAAAAAAAGTAAGCAAATCCAAAGTGCAACTGAGTATAATTGACGAAATCCGTTCGATTTGAAAAAGAATGCCTCATATATACGAGCAAAAACAGAATTTTGTATAAATCATTGAAACTGACTTTAATTTATTAATAACTTCCGTAGTTTTTCGATTTAATGATATTGATTAATAGATATGGATCAAACATAAGAATAAAAATATAAAAATGAAAAATTTTAGAGCCAGAAGTCTTTACCTCTATTTACGCATAGTAATATGTTTTTACATTCTGATAAAAAAAATTTGAATATAATTTAATTACACTTCATTCGTAATACATGTATGGTAATTTCGTATTATTTTTTAATTACATTCAAACATATTCAAACAAATCTTTTCTTTCCTTGTATATAAATATATATATATATATATATATATATATATATATATATATATATATATTTCTATATATATATATTTCTATATATATATATATATTTCTATATATACACGCTGAAAAAAAAGGGCTCTCCCAAACATAATTTATAACATATATATATATATGTTTGAATGTGCAAAAAATGTTATTTCCATATAAAGATATTGTTGTTTACATTTCATATTAATGTAAAAAAAGTAAATTGAATGCTTATAATTTTTTACACAACATTCATTTTTTAAATTATATTTTTTATTTATATTGTTAGGAAAAGATGTAATTTGCCCCATAGTACAAGCAATCAACAATAATAAATGAGGCACAAGACAATTCAGCGCATTAAGCAAAGTGTTAGAAAGAGACGGAAGATCACTCAGCGCACTAAGCAATTTGCGAGAAAGAGATGGAAGATCAGAACACTAACTAGTGTTCCGTATACTGAATTTTCGTAACAATATTATATATGGATACAATAAGTAAATAGATGTATCTTGCTGTTGTGAAAAAATGGGCGGAGTTGGAAAAGGGGGAGTGGCACTTTTTACTAACGAAATTTCAATGATATTATAAATCCCAACAGGGAATGACATCATTGCCGACAAAGTCTTCAATGACGAATCGATGACATTGGAAAATTTGTCATTGATGAACATGTGTACAACAATTTCATAAATGACATTGCATTAATGTTGCCTTACACCAAATGTGAAGTGGCAGTTTCATATGTAAAAGTTCCATGTATAACCCTGGCATTGTTAACAGAGATAAATGAATGGAATTATGGATTCATATAGTTATTAGTTATACATATCTTTCTGTGAAAAATAGAGAAAATCTGAAAAAGGGGAGTGGCACTTTTCTTATATGAAAAGTGAACACTTATTCATTTGTAACTTTTTTCTTTTAAGAGATAAACGGTTAAAATTATGGACTAAATTATATATATATATATATATATATATATACATATATATATATATATATATATATATATATATATATATATATATATATATATATATATATATATATATATATATATATATATATATACATATATATATATATATATATATATATATATATATATATATGTATATATATATATATATATATATATATATATATATATATATATATATATATACGATTAATGCCTTTAATTTCACTAATAATCACATTTAATAACAAAAACAATTTGGTACCCCACAATTACCATATAACGATTACGATGCCATTATCCACATTTCATGAAGTCATTAAATCATTAATTCCAAACAATTTGATAAGTCTACTTCAACTTCAACAATAAATCATAACGATTCAATCCATACAAAATAAAGCAGTTATACATGACGTAAAACCCATTCATCAGTATAAAAAGGTAAAAGTTCAACTAAAATATTTCCGTGATTCTTAGTTTAAAAGGGGTGACTTCACAACAAATATAACAAAAAGGGTGTACAGAGCAATTTAAGTAAAAACTCATCAATATTTATGCAACTTTCAATTGTTTAATATGTGGGGGAGTTGACTATACCGATTGAAAAAAATGTTAAGGCTTAAACTTACAATATTTATGAATACAATTCAAATTGAGAAGAATAATTTTGGTAGTTGATTCAATTGTACAAAAGATATTGACAATAGAGGAAATACAGGATATATATCTGTAAAATTTATGAACTTTATGACCACGGTTAACAATTATATGGACGAGAAGCAAGAAAATATTAGTGGAGTACAGACTAAAAAACTACACTGAGGGAAAAATGTGTTAAAATGATTAAATTGTGTTAAGTAAACGACATTTTCGTTATATTGTGTTGTGTATTCACTTGTTGGAAATAATCATTTTTTTGCCGTATATTTGTAAATAAAGACATTTAATTTTAAAGGGATAGCACGTTTTGGAAATGAGCTCATCACTTGTTTTTTCATTTTTTTATTTTTAATTTTATATTATTTTTTATTTTATTTTTTTATACAGGGTGTTTGGTTCGTCGTTGTCAATAAGTCATTGAGTCATTCTATGACTAAAAAAAAAAATAAGAATACGTTAAATAAAAAAAAAATGTCTAAATTTGCACCCAGGTTGTTTAAGAGATGCATATTACTGATATAAATTAGTCAAGAAAATTGGATCTCTTAATAAATAAATTTCAATTTTTTATCTCGGGAAAAATACAAATTTTTATTTTGTCATTGATTTTCTCAAAATTTCCTTATTGATCACCCCATTTGTTCTGCTTTACAATGATAGACCAGTTCATTTCCACTACATTCTAACAAATTATAGTGATGTTAAACTGGTAAGTTATGCTGCAGAAATAATTAAACAGTGGCGGGATCTTGTATATAAAAAAAAATAATTTTCTTATATTAATGCTAAAACTAATTTGTCGGACCAAAGGCAATATGCAAAAAAACAAAAACTTGTTAGCCGACCGTACAGCTGCTTCGGAAGCAGCCAAGCTTCCTCCGGTCAATTGTCTGTAAACTGAAAATATTATTCATCGGAGATTTAAATTATTGAAGATACAATTAAATAGTAGTTTCTATCTATTTTTATAAAATTAATTTTGAAAACACCCTGTATATATTTGGGTGTTCCAGATACACCATATCTTTGTAACATTTTTTTTCATTAAATAAACCAAGGAATCAGTGTACAAAATATTTGTATCCTGAAACGAACCACCTTGTATATCTAATCTAATACAGGCGTGGCACCTCCTATACAACCTAAACTTTCAATACGATATAACTCGGCTCTTTCACCAGCTATCTAATCTAATACAGGCGTGGCACCTCCTATACAACCTAAACTTTCAATACGATATAACTCGGCTCTTTCACCAGCTACGAACATGAAAACAAAAAAACTCAAATATAAAAAAAAAAATTAAAAGCAAAAACACAAAACAAAAGCAAAAATACAAAAACAAAAGCAATAACATAAATCTAAAATCCAAACTAAAGGGAAAAAACACAAAAAAGGAGGATAAAGAAAAACACTCACCACACTAAAACTCACCACAATAAAATTCACCACAATAAAATTCACCACACTAAAACACACCACACCAAAATTTACTACACTAAAACTCACCACACTAAAATTCACCACTCTAAAATTCACTACACTAAAACTCTCCACAATGAAATTCACCACATAAAAATTCACCACACTAAAACTCACCACAATAAAATTCACCACAATTAATCTCACCACACTAAAACTCACCACACTAAAAATTCACTACACTAAAACTCACCACACTAAAACTCACCACACTAAAAATTCAAGACACCTAAAGTCACCACAGTAAAACTTCTACTCGGAAAAACTGTACGGGGAACAATTTTACGGCAAAGAATGGAGAAGAATTTTACGGCGAAAATGTCTACTGGGAAGAATTCTACGGCGAAATATTCTATGGGGATGCGCAGTCTGAGAAAGAATTGTCTTTGGGTAATGTTGTTTTGGCGGAGAATTATTATTTGGTTACTACATTTATAAAACCCATAAAAACTTCCACAGCAAACCACGGGGCCCTGATATAAATAATACATTTTTTATATTAATAAAAACGCTCCATATCTTTGAATTCACAAAATCTTGGCACGAGTCCTGCACGAGTCCAGCTAGTACTTACTCACTTATTTGGCCATTACAACCCATGATGGGTTTCAGCCGCAGCAATCACCCCTCGCCAGTCGCTTCTGCATTGCGCGCGCTGGCGCCAGTTTTGCACTCCAAGTGTTGTCAGGTTGTCTCGCACTTGGTCGCTCCACCGGAGATTCGGACGCCCTCTCCTACGTTGACCACCACTGGGTACAGAATTGAACACCTTTTTTTGCTGGAGCGCTTTCATCCATACGCTCGACATGTCCAAGCCAGCGTAGGCGCTGGATTTTAATGCGCCTGACTATGTCAATTTCGGCGTAGAGCTCATACAGCTTGTCGTTCCATCTGATTCTGTACTCGTTTTCAACGCATATCGGGCCATAGATTTTCCGAAGAATCTTTTTCTCCTAAAGCTCACTCATTGGTGTTGGCAAGCGTTCATGCCTCAGCGCCATAGAGGAGGACTGGCATGATGAGAGACTTATCCAGCAACGTGTGTCGCTCAGGGTCATCCCCTGCAAAGCCTTATAAGTTTCGTATACCGAACTCAGACATGGTGGCGTATAGGCGACTTCTTATCGGACCGTCGAAGGCAGCTTTGTAGTCGATAGGTGGTGGGTGTCGATCTGCCTCTCTATGGTCTTTTCCAGGATTTGCGCAATGTGAAAATTGGTTCTATGGTGGACTTGCCAGGTCTGAAGTCGCACTGATAAGATCTAATCAGTCTGTTGACGATGGGCTTCAGTCTTTCACATAATACGCTCGTTAGAACTCTATACGCGATGTTGAGGAGACTTATCCCACGGTAGTTGACGCGTATCGTGGGATCCCCCTTCTTAAGGATTGGGCAGAGTATACTGAGATTCCATTCGCTAGACATGCTTTATTCTGACCATATTCTGCTGATGAACTGGTGCATGCTCGTTATGAGCTCATCGCCTCCGGCCTTAAACAACTCAGCAGGCAGACCATCCGATCCTGCGGCTTTGTTGTTTGTTAGCCTGTTGCAGGCTGTGCAGACCTCTTCACGGTCAGGCGGCGGTATGTCAACGCTGTCGTCAGCAACTGGGGTTGTCAAGCTGTCTTCTCTATCAGCGGAATAGTTGTCATCATCGCCTGCTAGAAGATCAGAACAGTGCTCTCTCCATAGTCTCAATGTACCCTGGACAACTGTTACTAGATTCCCGTCATCGACCTGACAGGAAGAGGGTCCGGTCTTTAAACCTCCGGTCAGGCGTCTTTCTCTGCAGACACTCTTCGTCATACCACTTGTTCCGTAGTGGGCGGGAGACGTGTGTCCACTGTGCGCATATATCATCGAGAGGGGGAGTGCCTTGGGCAAGCAGGTGTGAGAGTCGAGCGGAATAGGCTTGTTCGGCCTGTTGTGTGTGCAGCTTACTGACGTCTAGCTTTCTTTGCGTGGGTTTCCGTGTGTTTTTCGCAGCGCATAAGCGTGTGCGAACCTTGGCTGCTACAAGGAAGTGATCCGAGTCGATGTTGGCATTTCGGATCGAGCGTACATCCATCACATTAGAAGCGTGTTTCCATCAATCTTAACATGATCAATTTGGTTGCGCGTGTTCTGATCGGGTGATCGCCTTGTGAATATTGAGATGCTGGAATCTAGTACTACTAATTACCATGTTTCGTGCTGCGGCGAAGTCGATCAACCTCATTCCATTGTTGGAGGTATTGTCGTGGAGGCTGAATTGTCCAACCGTTGAACCAAAGAAGCCCACCTCGGCTTTAAAGTCGCCAATCACAATTTTGATGTCGAGCGCCATAGACTTCGTGGAGGCGCTCATAGAAAGTCTCTTTAGTTTCATCGTCCTTCTCATTCGTCGGAGCGTGCGCACAAATTAGGCTGATATAGAAGTATTTAGCCTTGATGCGGATTGTTGCTAGTCGTTCGTTCACGGGTGTGAACCTAAAGACAAGGTGGCGGAGTCTCTTGGCGACTACAAATCCACAACCAAATTCATGCCTCTCCGCATGGCAGCTGTAGTAAATGTCACAGGATGCCTGTTTAGAGCAGCCCTGTCCTGCCCATCGCATTTCCTGGATTGCGGTGATGTCAGCCTTGTATTTTTCGAGGACATCAATTAGCTGGATAGTGGCACCTTCTCTATAAAGGGTTCGGACATTCCATGTGCATATCCGTAAATCATGGTCCTTTATACGTTTGCGTAGGTTGTCATCGTGTTTTCGGGTCCTTATCCGAGGCATTTTTTCTGTTTTCGTTGAATCAGCTTTTTTATATGGCGGGTCACAAGCC
The DNA here is from genome assembly GCA_951804985.1 of Dryomyza anilis. Taxonomy (NCBI): domain Eukaryota; kingdom Metazoa; phylum Arthropoda; class Insecta; order Diptera; family Dryomyzidae; genus Dryomyza; species Dryomyza anilis. The sequence continues at coordinate 50,429,203 of OX638131.1, read as the reverse complement.
CAACGCACAACCACCGTTTTGGAGGGCCAATATCCCTGTCTCGTTTGGGCCCGACCAGACCTCCCACCGGAGTTGATCTTCAGCTGGTTGCACGGGTTAACGGGGTTCAGCAACGCGAAGGTGAGACTGGAAATTGTGTAGGAGAGGCTATGGCAACTAACAGAAGTCGGTTACTGTCTTGCGCGTGCACTACACCATTCTGAATCCTAGTGTAAATAAATATGGAACAAAAAACTTAAAATATTGATCAATTTTAAAATATAGATATTATTTTTTTTTAATTATTTAGCACACTCATAAAATTGTTCCTTAAAAAAAGTGAGAGGTGTAATTTCTATTGACTTGCATATTTCAGCAAAGATTCCGCTCAGATCTTCCTTTTCTATAAATGGAATACCGTTTAAGTGTAGATCACAGGCTAGATCAGCATGTTCTTGCACGAAGAGCTGTGATTTAATTAAGACAACATCAACCCTAAGCAATTTTATTTCGTCTGACGCATTTTCAACGATTAATACCCGCTCAGTGAGTGAAGAAATTTCTCGCCTGATATATCGGCAATCTTTTTGGCATTTCACTTCGCTTGGAGAGTCGCTGATCCAGCGCTGCCACATTCGATGGGATGACTCGGATAATTTTAGAGTTTTTGATAGAGGAGAGTTTTGGCCGAGATGACGGGGTCGTTTTGGGGCTGAATGAGACATATTTTGTCAACACCGATAGATAATTTATTTTGTGTTATACTGTATTTTGCACTGTTGTTAGGTGTGGTGAGTTACTTTTGTTAGTTTTTTTATTTCTATTAGAGATGGGCGCGGGCCGTGCTTTATCGTTTCACTCCCGCAAATCTGATTTCGTGCGTGCAAATCTGCGTGCGTGCTAGTTGTCTTCGTGCTCGTGCATGTCCGTGTTTCCAAAATAAAGCACGCGCCCATTAATTTTTTTTAAAAACCTTATTTCGAGTTTCAGTAAAGAAAAATTTCGTGGAATTTTAATCTTTTATTAAAAATCTGGATTTAAGAGAATAAAACAGTTTCAAACTTAATTTTTACAAGGATTAACAACCTTTAGAATGTCGGTTTCGGGTTCCAAGATTTTTAAAATTGTGGTTCCGGTTCCAACCAAAAAGTTAAATGTTTCTATTCCGGTTCCATACATTTTTTAATAACGGTTCCGATTACAGTTCTTTGCGTTTCGTGGATGGGACTTTAATATCTGTTTCGATTCTGGTTCCGAGATTTCTAAAATAGCGATTCTGATTCCAACCAGAAAAAATATATGGATTCCGATTCCAGTTCCACACATTTTTATTCCCAGTTCCAGCTAGACACAACTGGTGAATTAAAATAATAAACAAATAATATATCGATAACTTACAGTCAAAAGATTATAACCAACAAAAACGCAAATTTCACAGAATGCGAAAAAGTCGCCTCAAGATCGAGAAGTTCAATATTTTATTGATTTTATGTTTGGTATATTTTATATGAGCTAACAATAATAATAGTGGTGCCCAATTTCCAAAATATTTACTACATTCATCTAAAGAAAAATGTGGCTACGATTTTTTGCCTGTCCCAATTTATTTCGACACATTTTACATTTGTACTACGATACTAAGATAAAAAGATCTAATACACAAACGGAAGGAAGGTATAAATTATATTAATATTTTGTAGAAACCGAATTTTAGAAGAAAAATAATCTTTTTAAATAAATATGTCAACCTGCGCACAGTGTGCCCAAACGCTCTTAAATCTGGTGAAATTCAGATTTTTCGGAAACAATCAACTTATTTTAAAAATTAAAAAAGTGTTGTATAGAGTATAGTTTTAAAATTGAAGTTTGTAACTTTATTTATCAGTAAATTTGAGATTTTTCATAAACGATTTTTCAAAAATTGAAAAAAAATCCAAAAGTTATCCGATTTTTAAAATAGTTTGGTTTAAGAACATTGAGATCTAAAAAAATGTGCTTACTTGAGAAAATATCTTGATAAGATTTAAAGATAAAGACTTGAACATGAATTTTTGTTTTCATTTTTGAAGACTTCATTTTATATATTTATACATAGATTATACATTTTATCATGAAATCAAAATATTTGTATGGGATTTTTATAAACAACTAACACATAAATAATAAACTGAAAACGTTTTTAAATATTTTAAGTGGTTAAGTAAATACAAAATTGTAAATTCAATTTTTTTTTTGTTTTCTATTTTTTTGTTTTTTTGGAATATTAGACTTAAACGCATTTCTCCGTTCTACGAAAAATAAAGTTCAAAGTCATAATTTAAGTAATTAATTTTAAGGACTAATTATTTCTTCGTATTTTTGACTCTAACTTATTTTTTGCCCGGCAAAGTATATGTGCTGGACAGCATTTTTTCCAAAAATACACGGAGGGAAAAAAGTTCTAAAATCCAGAGGGAATCAAGAAGTATACGGAGTGATATACAGCTACACCGAGAAATCTTTAATTTTAAGAAATGGATTTTCTTACTTGTCAAAAAAGTAACTAAGTATAATAAGTCTTGAATTCAGTTATTAATTTCTTAGGTATCCTAAAAGTAACTAAGTAGAATTATTCTTGAATTTTGTTATTAATTGCTTAAGTATCAAAAATGTTGTTGTTGTTTTCGTACCAAAATTTAATGAACACGTGTTCGTATAGTTGTTTTTTTTCGATCTTGCTTTGTCGCTATTATATTTTGATAAGCTTTGTCCGTCTGTCAGCACCATCTGTTTGTTCGTGTGTCTGACTGTCGATATGTTGAAAGTAACTAAAAGCAATTATTTCGATGATAACATAAAAAAATATATATTTTAGTTAATTTATTGTTTATTTAGAATTTTATTACCATATATGTATTTTTGTATATTAAATGACTTCTTTGAATACTTAATGTAATTGAATTGTTTATTTTATTTGTATTCTTCTTATTATTATTTAATTTAATCTATGTATATTATTTTGAAACCTTTTACTTTCCTTATACACTTCTCCTCTTCTGCTGACTCTGTTGTTGGTTATATATAAACCTTCCGCACGTTACCCATAAGCGTTGTATAGTGTATTTAATTAACAATGGAATGAAATCAACTTGGTATTTATGCGAAAGTGAATCTCAATTTATGTTTACGAACTGAAACCATACCAACATTCGTAGGAAAATTTTTATATCTTTAACATTCATACAGACGCTCAGGGGTGTTTTAGGGGTTCAAACCCCCCCCCCCCCCCCCCCCCAGGAGCATTAAAAATATCATATCACACGTTCAGATAATAAATGGTTTAAACGATATGTTAGAATAAAAAAAAATTGATCAAAATATTTAGAATAAAATAGAAACAATATTTTCAAACAAATTATACAGCTTAATCTCATTTGTGAGCTCACTTTATCTTTACTCATTCTTATTCTAATAAAATTTTATTGATGTTAAAACGTATTGAGGAAATTAAGAAATGCTATACTAATAAAAAGTTATATATATATTCAAAAAGATATACTTCAAAAAAATGTATACTCTTAACAAAAATGTTCATTGCATAAAATGTTTTTGTCAAAACATTTTTTTTTTTGTGTTAAAAAACTTTTGTTTGGTACAATATTTACGTTATTTTTGTTAATTATTTTGGAATTTATTATTGGAATTTTCATATAATTTTATTTTTTTTATACAATACAAACAATTTATTTTTTTAAACAAATATTTTTAAACTATTTATTTTAGCAATATTTTACATAGTTCAAAAATATTTTTGTTTGTACATTTTTTATTATATTTTTTAACAAAAATACATTTAAAAAAAATATGGGCCATTCCACACCAAATCGATCAAAAAAGGTCATGATTGAGATTTTACCTTTTCGATTTCAATGAAATTTGGGCAACTGATAAAGGGTATCAAGAGATGTTCTAAACAAATTTTGTTATTTTTTCGTCCACTACTTCCAGAGATACAGTGGCTCAAAGTTACAAAAATGGGTCAAAAATCACATTTGTATGGTTGTACAAATTTAAATATCGTTTTAAAACTAATTGTAACTTCTAAACGTGAACATATGACCCGTGGTCATTATCCTTTCACTTCAAAATTATTGTCCTTAAAATGACCCTTTTTAAAATTCTGAAAATAATCCAAAATTTTCCTCATTTTATTATAAATGTTCATGCAAAATTTCAAGATGGTATTTTGATGGCATCATATTTTAAAAAATAATTTTCTAAATTTTTATTTATTTATTGTATTAAAAAAAATTATATACAGTAAAAGTTGCTATAATTCTGGAATATATATGTAACTCTGATTTCTAAAATGGCGTCAGTTTTATCATATTGAATCTAGTATTTGAGATATGGATTTTCGGATATAGTTTTTACAATTTTCATAAATTTCATAAACATTTTTCAAATTTCAATAAATCCTGATTTTCGACCTGATTCACATTTACTATTAGGAAGATGGTCTCTCGAAACCGAATTAGAATAATTCCAGCATTTTCCCGGGCAATAATTGCATGCAATGTAGAATGTTCAAAATTTATTTTCCCTCTTTTTCGAATTTATTCGTTGACGACATGATCAATTACTTAACTGAAAAACTGGCTAATGTTTGTCATAAATCAGAGAATTTTTGAATTTACGTTATTTTTTTTTTTACATTATTTCCTTTGACCACAATATCCGCATTTGAATTTGTAAAAATAATTTCGTTTACACCCTTTATGTGCCGCAAACTTTTTTTTTATTATGTAAATATGACATGCATTTTCATTTCAAATGCAAAGATTATTTAATATCAAGTTTAAAATTAATGTCTACTTTTTTGACAATTTCATAAATGATAAAATGTCATAAAGCTGATTTTAATTTTAAAGTTGACTTTCGCCATTGCTTTTTCGCATATCCTTTTGAAATAAACTTTGTTCAAAAATCAAAAACTTTGTTCTAAAATCAAAATTTATGAGATATTATAGAGAGCTCGGCCGAAGTTCTATACAGAACTGTAGCGCCAAACTATTATTATTATATTATTATAAATGAGACTTCAGTGTTTTTTTTGCATTACTATTGCTTAAGTTATGTTCTATTGAATTACACGACTTTTTTTCCAATTTAATTCACCAAATCTCTTAAACCACACCATCTGCGAAGGTAAATTTTTACCAATGTCTTAATTTTATGTTGTTTCACCATATTTCCAAATTTCATAAATTTCTAAAAAGTACTGCTAAAATTTGAATTTGTTTGTTTTCATATTTTAAAAACACCCTTATTTATTAAAAAAAATGTTTTTTCCAAAAAAAAAAATATATAAAAATGTGCATTAACAAATAAATTGGTATATATCATTTCAATTTTGAAGTTGAATAAATAAGTTTTAACAAAATAATGCAAAAATTTTCGCCTACGGCGCACATTGGGAAAAAATAGTATAAAACGCGCGCATTTGCAAGAAACAAAAACTTACGGGAATTGAATTTTTTGTTCTTTTATTTGAATAAGAACATATTAAGTGATATAACAACAGTAATTTTATGACAATCGTCCAATCCGTCTCTTTGTTGTTGCTGTCTAAAATTGGTGATTTTTAAGTTTTTTTTTTAAATTTTATTGCAACATATTAAACGCTCTACGAAAATCATCATAAAATTCATAAATACTCATGAAATCAAATAATATTTTTTCTATAAAACAGGTAATTACAATTTGGTGTACTAAGAATTAGTATGGCCTCATTACATAAAACGTAATATTTAATTAAAATTGGGTAATTTTAGTTTAAAAAAAAACAAAAAAAACTTATTTTCAATAGTCTGTATTTTTTTAGATTCAAGAGGATTCAACATCAATCTATTTTTTTCACAATATATGATCCATACTGAATCCAATAATACCAATCATTGCTGCGCGAATTTGAGCCTTTTTGTTTTAAAATGTTTTAAAATTTTTCAAAAATTACTTTTTTGTACTATGCATGTATAAATCTCATTGTTTGCTTGTTTGTTCAGCCTCTCCGTCTAAACGGCTGATCAGATTTTATTCAAATTTATACCACAGATTCGGTAGGATCTGGATGGAATGATAGGTTATATTTTAATTCGCAATTCTATCGTTAGGGGGGCGTAAATGACGAATGTCTATATCTCTGTAACCACCCAGCCGATCTGGACAAAATTTAAAACATTAAATTTAAATTAAATAAATAAAAATTTGAATTAGTTTCAAATTTCACCACCAGATACCGCTAATTTTTATAACATTGTCACTTCTGAACCGATTTGGACCAAATTTAAAATATTGACACTGTATTAAATATCAATGTGTCAAAACTGATTATTTGTTACAAATTATATCACCAGAGGGCGTAAATATCCTAAATTCAAATCTCTTTAACCACAGATCAGATCAAAATGAAATTTTGTGCAGGGACTCTTTGTAGGAAGCCGGTTATCGTAGATTAAAAATTAGTTCCGAATTTCACCTCCAGAGAGCGCTAATTTTTACAACTCTAAATCGATTTGGACCAATTAGTAACACTATGTTGAATACCGATTAAACTATCAAAAAATTAAACTATATAGAAGTTTTTAATTGTTATATAAATTAAACAAATTACTTGCATTTTAATTGATATGTATGTACCCTAGTCCCCAATCGTAACACGGTTTGAAAAAACTTTTTCTGTAATTTTTCTAGATTTTTCGAACGCGAAATAGAGATCGCGTAAGTTGCATTTTGAGTGTTTACATATGTTTGATCACATTTGGCAACAGATATTGGTAACTTATATATTGGTAACTTATATATATATATATATATATATATATATATATATATATGTAGGTTGCATTTTGAGTGTTTATATATGTTTGATCACATTTGGCAACAGATATTGATAACATATATATATATATATATATATATATATATATATATATATATATATATATATATATATATATATGTATATATTACTCGGCAACAAAAGTGAATAATTAAAAAAAAATTAACCTTGAAAGTAAAACACGATTTTTATATATTTTTGTATTAGTAGGCATTTGTAGCCAAAACTGTTAAGACAATTCATCGTTTTAGTAATTGTTTTAAAAAATCTGTTTTGCGAATTAAAAACACAAAAAAAATTTTCACAAAAATTGGACATTGAAGGTCCACAGAATATCCTTAAAAATTTTTAATTATCCTTAAATATTCTTGACATGAATATTACACTTTTATAATTGATTTATAGCAGTAAATTTGAAAAAAAATATTATATAAAATAAAACAAAATTCTTAATGTAATTAAACATCTACAAACTAAAACCAGTTGGGAAGGTTAGATCACATGGGAAATTTTAAAGTAGGTGTAATTATGATAGTTAGGATTATCAAAATTATAGTCGGTCTAAGCCAACTATAAATACCCTACACATATGTGTGGTTACCATTTAAAGTGATATATAGGTCACCAGGGTATACGAATCCTGAAAATAACTACAAACATTCAATCGCTGAAGAATTTCCATTCATTTGATACCCATATTTACAAATGGGTAGGTGTACCGAATTTCGATTTTTTTTTGTGAACCACAAGTCTTTTCGCCGGAAAACAGTATTATCATGTATTTGAGCATGATATCAATATATATTTGACCAAAAAGTTTACCTTAGCACGTATACGTAAAAATTGATCTTTATATGTACATTTTATATGATGTATTTGAACATAAGTGGTGGAATCATAGGTCACAATGGACCGATCTTCGCACATACAGCGTAGGTATATTATTAATCTAAGTTATAAGTTTCATTTATCTAGCTCTTCAATTTTAAAAGTAGTAGGGATTTCAACAGACAGACGGACATACAGACAGACGGACAGACGGACATCGCTAAATCGACTCAGGAGGTCATGCTGATCAAGAATATATATACTTTTCCATACCGGAGATGCTTCCTTCTGGGTGTTACAAACGGCGTACCAAACTGAATATACCCTTTCACTCTTAGTGTAGGGTATAAAAAAACGCGGCTTTCGCTACGTCTAAATCGCGTTTTAAAATTTGAAGAAATTGCAAAGAAAAGCTTCTCCACAGGATAATTGTAAAACAGTGTTAAGGTTTTGAAAATTAAAAACTTTTCAATTTTGCGGGGCACCCCAATATTCTACTTTTTATTGCACATTTGACGCACTATAAACTTGTTTCTAAAAAAAAAGTTACGATTATATATTCCCCTTTAAATGCTGCTATTAGTACCATAATTTCAGAATTCTAGGAGTTTTTTTCAGTGTTTTAGAGTAAAAGAAAGTTCATGCGCGCGTTTTATGTCGATTTTTCCCAATGTGCGGCGCTTTTCTGTTAATATTATTTTACCAATATTATGAAAATATTTTAATGAAATGTGAGTACAAATTTGAAATGAAATCGATTGGTTTTATTTCATATTATCTAAAATTATATAAATTTCGAATAGTTTTCAAAGCCTTTTTCAATTTATTGTTAGTTATACGTATTTTCATTAATGGAATACCCGGAAATCCCGGATCTTAACAAGGCAATGTTATGTGAAACAAGGCTATGAAAAATGGCTCAACCGGGACCTAATGTCCCTTTAAAAGTTGCTGAAGGAAACTCCTTTTTAAGAAGATCGTACACCTGGTATCTTACCTATTTTAGGCCTCGTCAGTTACCGACATGATATGTTCATGAGTATGGCCAAACAGAAATCTTCCTCCCCTACACTCTTTCTTATGAAGTTAGCTCAAAGTTAGCTCTGCAATCCATACAAATTGTACTTAGTTACTTTTTAATACCTAAGAACTTAATGTCTGAATATCTAGAAAAATGTGGCTTGGTTACTTTCAACAGACAGACAGACAGGCAGACTAACAAACAGATGGCGACCTCGAAAAACAAAGCATACGAGCGAATATTACAGACAGAGCAATACGAATGCAAACAACAACAATACATGAACACGTGTTCTTTTTGCGAAGAATACAGCAACAATTTTGCGTGTTCTTTTTGGTTTTTAATAATCAATAAATTAACTTCTGAAAATCCAGTTGAATGAAGTTTGTTTACTTTTTTGACAACTAAGTAATTTGCTTTGTTAATATTCAGATGATAAATTCTTTAATTTTAGCAGTATTTTATTGATACCGAATTGAACCGAATTCTTCTCGAGTTTTAGAATTTTATTTCCCTCCGTGTACTTATTTGTTTAAGCGACTTAGATTAAAACCGTTATTTATCACTTTATAATATACAATTTCTTATAAATGTTTTAATTAAACATCAGGGACGTAAATTGGGTACGGCAGATTTAAATAATAAAAAAAAAAGCATTTTCTAATATCAATTCATTATTTTTTTATTCGCATTTGAAATGTTACTAAGAGATATTAATATTTATAAAATAATTAAAATTTATAAAATGCAAATGAAGCTATAAACGAATTGATATTGGACAATTATTTTTTATTCGTACGCAGTGATGTCTCATCTGTGAAGTGCATCCAATATTTCAAATGCAAATAAAAATCTTTGACGAATTGATCTAAAAACCAGTTGGGAAGGTTAGATCACATGGGAAATTTTAAAGTAGGGACATTTTATAGCAGGTGTTATTATGATAGTAAGGTTTATCAAAATTAATAAACTACACTTATGTGTAGGGGGTATTACCAGGTGTTACCATTCAAAGTGGTATATAGGTCACCTGAAAATAACTACAAACTTTCATCCCTGAAGAATTTCCATTCATTTGATACCCATATTTACAAATGGGTAGATTTACCGAATTTCGATTTTTTTTTTGGAACCACAAGTCGTTTCGTGGAAAAACATTATTTTTATGTATTTGAGCATGATGTTAATATATATTTGACCAAAAAAAGTTTATCTAAGCTCGTAGCCGCGGTAGCTCAGTGGTTAGTGCGTTGGACTGCGAGCCGAAAGGTCCCCGGTTCAAGCCTGGACTGGGGCTAACAACTTCTTTTCATAGAAACATTTTTCTATACCGCGCTACCTCTCGGCAGTAAATGGCAAACCTACGAGAGTAAAAATTGCCTATGAAAAGCTCTCACCCGCCGTTCGGATTCGGCAATAAACTGTAGGTCCCACCATTTTGAGTACAAATATAACACGCACAGCTCAAAATGGTGAGAGAGCTCGGCCTAAGTTCTTATAGAGCTGTAGTGCCAAACTATTATTATTATTATAAGCTCGTATACAGCAAAATTAATCTGTAGATGTAAATTTTATATGAGGTATTTGAATATAAGTGGTCGGATCACAGGTCACAATTGACCGATTTTCGCACGTACAGCATAGGTATATAAGTAATTTAAATTATGAGTTTTGTTCATCGAACTCTTCAATTTTTTAAGTAGTAGGGATTTCAACAGACAGACAGACGGACATTGCTAAATCGACTCATGCTGATCAAGAATATATATACTTTTCCATACCGGAGATGCTTCCTTCTGGGTGTTACAAACGGCGAACCAAACTTTTACTTTCACTCTTAGTGTAGGGTATAAACAACTGGGAAACAGAAACATTTTTTTTGCATTTTTAATAATATATATATTTTTTTTTTTCGTGTGTGCAGCCTAAAATTGAGTTTTATCGTACCGTTTTATAATTATAAAAATTTCAATAATGAAAAAGCGGAAATACTTGTGATTTTTTTTACTTTGCGTTTGTAAAACTAGACATTATTTGTTTAATTGCGATATAGTAAACTATTTTTACCCTACACCTATGAGATACATGGTATATTAACTTTGTGCATATGTTGTATCGGCCCTTAGGAGGTGTGTCCGGTGTGGAAAAGTATATATATATTCTTGATCAGCATCATTACACGAGTATGTTTTGCCAAGTCCGTCTGTCTGTCCGTGTTTTTGTCTTGTTGTCAGAATACAAAAAAACTTGAGACATACTAATGCGATAAAACATACAGAATGCGATGAAATTTCGTTTCAATATGTTTTAGCCAAAAGTAGGAACTGAATCGGTCAACGGACACGCCCACCTCCCATACAAGTCACTTTTATATTACCTTTAGCATCCAATAACACGAAAAGTATTCAAGATGATGTAGTTATAAAATTTAAAACGTATTCTTCTCCTAGAAATATTTGGACGAAAAATGGGCGTGATCCATCCACATTTTTTTAACAATATTTTCCGGGTTTTCCTGTTGGAAATTTTAGCAGTAAATTATTAAAATCAAATATATGAAATATTAGCCTTACAAAATTTTAAATATATGTGTGGTTGTCCCATTTTATTTTTTTTCTCTTTCTTTCTTTGTTGTTATTATGAACATTTTTGTCCTAAATTATTTAAACCAAATCTAGGAAATATTAACCTTACTCCGATCTTTACATATAATTTAAAAATTGACTTGATTCGTTCACTTTTATTTTTTAAATTTGGACCGTTTGTCGTTTACTTAATTCACTGGATTCTTATTACGTTCCAGCGAATAGTCCAATTATTTTCAACAGTGATTTCTGACGCTATTATAAAATTTCAATAAATGTATTAAACTTAAATTTAACTTAGGTCTCTCGGCCGACATCATTTCACTGCAGTATTTTTTTATTTTCTATTTATTAATTTCTTGTGACAATTACTTTTTATTAATAATGTTTATTTATTATATTGGGCTGTAAATGCACGAACGAATTTTTTTAGTAATATGCGTTTTTAAAAATTATTCATTGATTTAGATTTTGAGCCAAAAACATTTGTGATGATGTCATGAAAAAAAAATATATACAAATAAAAGTAATGCGTTTTGAGATAATTAAAATTTAAGTAGGGTATAAAAATATAGATTTTTCAAAAAAATAAAAAGATTTTAACTTTTTGGGATTTTAACTTACGAATATTGAATATTTTGACCTATTTCGTACAATACTTTGGAGCAATTTCAGCATATCAAGACTTAATGTGCACATTTTCGAATTAGATATTAAAATCTTAACCAGTCTTCGTAAATGTTTAAAATCCTTCAAAAACAGGATTTTCTATAATAAAAATTGGAAGGCAATATATTAAAATTTTGCATAATTTTCAAAATGTCAATAAAATGTTTGCATTTCAATATTTTTAAACGCGGCATTGAATTTGTGATGTTACATTTCAGAAAACTTAGACCCTACAATACACGGATCTATTTCAAATAATAACATTCCCATTTTCGTGAAAAACTGCTGTTTTGAACATATTCACGATTTTTAACATTTGCAGTGATCGTACACTTTTGGTGTTAAGGACTTATTAACGAGATATAAGTCATATGGTGCACATTTGCAACAGCTATAAACTAAGCTTTTCAAATTAAAATTTTATTAAGGGGCACAAAATAAAAACTTTTTGAAAATGAAGAAATTTTAAAAATGCATTATATATTAAATTAATCTAACAAATGTAACGAGTGTCTGTTTCTTACCCATTACAATCCTAAAGTTAAGATTTTGGAACAAAAATATAATAATAATAGTTTGGCACTACAGTCCTATAAGAACTTAGGCCGAGCTCTCTCACCACTTCGAGCTGTGCGTGTTATGTTTGTACTCAAGGTGGTGGGACCTACAGTTTATTGCCGAATCCAAAAAGGCAGGTGAGAGCTATTCATAGGCAATGTTTTACTCTCGTTAGTTTGCAATTTACTGCCGAGAGGTAGCGCGGTATAGAAAAATGTTTCTATGAAAAGATGTTGTAAGCCCCAGTCCACGCACTAACTACTGAGCTACCGCGGCTATAGTAGGAGAAAAAAAGCATAGATTTGCAATGCATTTTGTTTACAATTTTTGTTTTCAATTGAAATACAATGCATATTATTTTTCTAATTTCCTTATTTATTCATAAGTTATGTATAATACTAAAAAAATTGCACAGTTCATGCATAAAAAACTGTAAATTACTATGAATTTAATATGAATAGGAATCATACATTTTTACAAAATTTTATTATTAATCATTACAGGCGAAATACAAACAAATAGGTCGAAAAGATGTATTTTCCACTGTTTTTTTATTATATTTTCAAATGCGATATATTTCACTTTATTCTTCATAATTAGGATTTGTTTTGCCATCAGCAGGCTAGTAGATTTGGCACAATGTATGGAATTTTAATCATGAATTATGAATAATAAATCATAAAATGTGTTCCGGAATCTATATTTTATTATACATGAGTAAACATACGCATGATTTTATTCAATTATTCAAAATAATTTATTTTTACTATAATCATATAAGTATAATTAATAAAAACCAAATCATTATCATTACTTATTGTTCGTTAGATATCATGATTAATTTTTGCAAAATTGATGCGTATAATACATGATTTATGAGAAAATTTATCTCTAAGTGAGTTATCTGAGTTATGGATATGAAAACTGTTTCTCAACATCACTTCATTTAAAGGTTTTATTCCCACTTGTAATGCTACCATGAGATATTTTAAATATCAATTCAAATTTATTAAATTAAAATTTGATTATACTTGCGTCTTTACAGTACAAATAAAGCCTATGAAGTACATTCAAATTTTTGAAATATTCTAAGTATCATTATCACGTAGATCCAGAATCTGCCGCAGGTGTGCCTACATGAAGAAACTGAATTTACGTCCCTGTTAAGCACACCATAGCAACACTGGTGCAATATGACATATTAATTAACATCATGTTTTATTAAAATTTCGTATTTTTTTAATGTTTCGGACAACATTATTTCCGAAAATATTAATTTTTTAAAAGGACTTGTCACAAAACCGTTATCTACCTTTATAATGTATATATTCCCAAATTATTTTTAAAGTAAAGTATTTTTGAGGTATATAAAATTCGTATATTTTCGATAGAAGTTGTATGAAGTTGAATGATTATTAATTTTGAAGTATATAAAATTAGTATATATTCGGTATAAGTTGTATGATAGCGTTAAATATATTCAATCAAATTCATTGTTAGTTTTGCTTAATTTCCCAAACGAAATACAAAATTGTATACACCAGAATCCAGTCTAGTATTTTGTATGAGAATTTAAGCAAAACTAACATTGAACTTGATTGAATATATTTAACGCTATCATACAACTTATACCGAATATATACTAATTTTATATACTTCAAAATTAATAAAAATAATTTGGGAATATATACATCACAAGGATAGATATAACGGTATTGTGACAAGTTCTTTTAAAAAATTCATATTATCGGAAATAATGTTGTCCTGCACATATACATCGACTGGCAAAAAATAAGTGAGGTTAAAAATGTATAGAACTAATTTATATTTACACTCTAAAAAATGATTGTAATATTACTACTATAATTGAAGTAAATTTCACGCTTTTTTTGGTGATATGTTAAAATAAGTATTGCAAAAATAGCTGCAGAGCGTGTTTTTGAAATGTACTCCATAAATAGTGTGTTTTTAATAATTTCATGAAATTCGCGTAGTTTTTGTCGCTACTTTCGTAGAATTTTTACAAAACGTTGAAAGTAGCGTGTTTTTTCGCTGTTAAACATGTATGAACGTTAGGAGATGCACATTTTGTCATTCGACAAAATGTTCTTAAATGGTACAGACAATAAGATTAATACAAATGAATCAAGTTTTATTTTGTTTCGTGTTTTATTAAGTACTGCAAAGTAAATGGATCTAACGCAACTTTCCACAATTATTGGCCACATTGAGTTGTGGAAATGTTCCGAAATGTGTGCAAGTGTTCTCCGTAAACATGCTGAAGCGGCCATGTGATATGTGACTGCGCTGGACATGTTGCATGTCCCCGAATATGTAAAAAACATAAATTAGCAGTTACGTTCCATTTACTTTGCAATACTTAATAAAAGAATAGTATCATTATCGATTATCATGCTAAGAATAGCTTCACTCATTCACTGAAAACAGTGATGAGTTTTTTTCGAGTACCAAAAAAATACTATATAAATAGTTTTTATTTTACGCACTTTTAGCGTGATTTTTTTCAATTTCATTGTGACGGGATTTTACTATTATAATTGTAGGTAATCCATTGCCAACTATAATAGTAGTAAATTCCCACCATTTTTTGTTAGAGTATAATATTACATACCTAAATTTTAACGTTGGGCTTTGAAAAATTTTCTGTAGGTGTGCAAAATACAGATAACATTAAAAAATACGAAATTTTAATAAAACATGATGTTAATTAATATGTCATATTGCACACATATCTAAAGTAAGATTTTAAAGAATCTATGTGGTGAATATAAGGAGAATCTGTATAATGTTTCTGAACACTTTTTTTTGAAATATAAGAAAAAGACATAATAATATGTCAAAAAAAACTTTAAATTTGATTAAATATATCGAAATAAGTATTTACCTTATCATCATGTAACTTTTAACAAATCTGTACTAATTGTATGTACTTATGCTTAATTAAAACATAAAAAAAAATGCTATCCTGTCTTATACTTCGCCGGGCAAAAAATAAGTTAGGGTCAGAAATACGATGAAAACTTTTCTGCAGGGGGTCAAAGTAAAAAAAAAATTAAAACTTTAACTTTGACCAGTGTTGCCAGAATAGTTAAATATATTTTGGATAATTTTTATCGTTTAACAGATTTTCAGTAATATTATCTTAGAAAAGTACATGTGACTGAAGAAAAAAAATATTACATAAGTCCAAATTTTCAAAAAAACTAAAAAAAAGGAAAAAATTCGACTTTACAATTTTATATTTACTAAACCACTTGAGATTTAAGAACGGTTTTCAGTTTATGTTTTATGTGTTAATACAAATATTTTGATTTCATGATAAAATGTACAATCTATGTATAAATATGTAAAGTAAAGTCTTTGAAAATGATAACAAAAATACATGTTCTGGTCTATATCTTTAAAACTAAACAAGATATTTTCTCAAGTAAGCATATTTTCCTCAATGTTAGCTTTTCATAACATAAAAATTAAAAAATATCGCGTAACATTTGCATTTTTTACAATTTTTGAAAAATTAATTAATGATACAAACTTCAATTTTAAAACTTAATTTTTAAAATAGGCTGCATAGTTCCGGAAATTCTCAATTTCACCCGATTTAAGGGCGTTTGACACTTTGTTATATAGCGTGTATCAAATTAAGTCATTTAATCTTCCGCTTAAGGATTGGTTGTTTTCCGTCCGTTGTGCTGCTGTGAACTGCTGAATGGATGCTGCATTTCCATGTACTTTCTAAATATATTATGTCGACCATGACAATTTGAACCAAAGTGCCAATGCAAATTTTTAATGCGTTTCCTTTCTTTTGTGCATCTCAAACTTCTTTAAATTTACCAAACTCATGATTTGTATAGTCAAATATTTATTTTTTTACCTTTTTTTCTCAGTAAAAACTATAAATAAAAAAGGGGTTCACATTTCAACCTGCTTAAGTGTGGTATGTTGGTTATTCAGCTTAGCTGCGTATATTTTGTATGAAATTTGTATAGAAATTAGAATACTCAACTCTGCGAACATACGTAAGTTGAGTGCATCGTTATATCTTTCTAATATCCTAATCTTGAAGATTTTATGTCGTATTTTAAAAAGGTTTTCGCTAACAATTTGTGGCTGCTCTATATAACCTTGAATCATTTAGACGAGAAATAATTAGATATAACGCTATATTACCAAGTATGAACATGAGCTTTCTTTTTGTGGATCTTTAAAATTTCGTCTGTAAAATCCACCAGATTTGTTGCTGATGAACGGACTTTTTTTTGACAATTCATAATAAACGCAATTTAAATACTCACTCGCTGCAAAAAATGGCTCTCCCAAACATAATTTTGCAGGCAATAACATGTATTTTTGAAAATTTATGTAAACATAAAAAAAACTGCCTGATAAATCATTTGTAAACAGGGTTGTCTTGAGACTTGAACAGGGTTGTAATGAGCTCTGATTTACATTATGATATCACGGAAACATGTTGATGTTGCAACTTAAAATGGTATATGTTCTAATAGAAACGTAATAATTACTACATCCAAACAAAATAAATATTTGAACCGAAACATAAATAAGTTTAAAATATAACATGATTAGGAACGACCTGAATATAAATATGTTTCCAGTGCCATATAGGTCACACTAAGAGTGAAAAGGTATATTCAGTTTGGTACGCCGTTTGTAACACCCAAAAGGAAGCATCTTCGATATGAAAAAGTATATATTCTTGATCAGCATGACCTCCTGAGTCGATTTAGCGATGTCCGCCTGTCCGTCTGTATGTCTGTCTGTTGAAATCCCTACTACTTTTAAAATTGAAGAGCTAGATAAACGAAACTTATAACTTAGATTACTAATATACCTACGCTGTATGTGCGAAAAAATTCTTCAGCGATTTTTGTAGTTTGTAGTTATTTTCAGGATTCGTACACCCTGGTGACCTATATATCACTTTGAATGGTAACCACACATATGTGTAGGGTATTTATAGTCGGCTTAGACCGACTATAATTTTGATAATCCTAACTATCATAATTACACCTACTTTAAAATTTCCCATGTGATCTAACCTTCCCAACTGGTTTTGTTTAGATGCAGTAATTATTAGAACATACAACATACACCACTATAAGGGGCAACATTAAAATGTTTCCGTGATTTTATAATGTAAGTCAGAGCTCATTACAAAACTTTTTTAATACAACCCTGTTTACAAATGATTTATCAGGCAATTATATATTATGTTTACATAATGCCTGCAATATTATGTTTGGGAGAGCCCTTTTTTTGCAGCGTGTACATTTTAAACGATGTGATGGGAAGTGAGTGGTTGGAGGAATAGGTGAATTGTAAATTTTACATCACTATTAGGAATTAAAAATCAATATTCATTACGACTTTAGTCCCTATAATAATTAATTTATATTGCTTTACATTTTTAAATGTTTAATACTGATTTCATAAATTTTATTATTGACGAATATATATATATATATATATATATATATATATATATATATATATATATATATATATATATATATATATAGAGAGCTCGGTCGAAGTTCTATACAGGACTGTAGCGCCAAACTATTATTATTATATATATATCAGCCGCAAAACAGGAATTGTTAGACATACCAAATTAGTTCATGATTTAGAATGTGTTCTGAATGAATATATTCCGAATAAACTTTAACAGGTCTATACATTTTACCCAAATCAAACTCTTCATAAATTAAGAGCAGCACAAGCAATTCAGGACTGCTGTTCCATTTTTACGATTTAGACACCAACTTATTCAAAATTCATAAAATTTATGATGTTTGCGTTTCCAAAATACAATTGTAATACATAAACAAAGCACAAAACTTCAAATCACTGCATAATATATATCTCAAGCCAGATCTAGCAATGAGAGACATCCAAATAAAAATTATTGTTTATAAAAACAAAGTGGAAAATATGTAGTGGCAGACAACTTCATGAAACATAAAATTAACTTCAATCATTCGTAGGGAAATCGTATCGACGTGCATCTATAAATTTTGTATGAATCAAGTGCAGGTGTAAATGAATAGTTTTGAGTAAACAATGGTTGTTTCAATGAAATAAAAAGAATGCTACGTATCTAAATAGTTGTTTGTGTTTCCGCAGCATCGATTTACTGTAGGTTACAGTGTTGCCAACATAAAAAACACAACAAAATCTCTGCAAAAACCCGTGTATTTTATTCACACCAACCTTTTTTATTTTTTTTTTTATAAATTGTAACAATACCACATTAATATAATTTTGTCTTCTTAAAATTAAATGTCGCCTGATTTTATTTTAATTCATTAAAAAAATGCATTAAATAAAAAACAATATAAACATTATACCGACACGAGTGGACATTTTGTTCATGATCTGTACCTGATTTAAAAAGTGGCGCTATTCGAAGTTGCGAAGTTACTGATCAGGTTGCCTAATCAGGCTTCCTGATCTTACCCTTCTCCTAACCGTATACCATTCAATGTATATTTAAATTCTTTTGATAGACATTTTTTATAAAATTCGAGCCCTTTCAACAATAGTTTTGTAAAAAAATAGTTTTGTCGTCTTAATATATATTTTTTTAATATTTTGCCAAAAAATCAACGTTGAGAATTATAATTTCTTTTGCATTTTAGCTTATTATTAGTATAATTTTTTATTATGAGTAAAAAATTTTAATATCAGCTCCTTCATATTATAATAATACGATATCCAATCAGGTTTTTTTTCTAAGTGTCATATTAGGTTCCATTAAGTAGGATTTAGATCAGGATTTTTTTCAGATTGCCTCTCGTGAATGTGAAATTAGGATTACCCTAGTCGACCCTGATCAGGATTATTTCAGGTGGCCTTTGTTAAGGATGCCTTATCGTGCTCTGATCAGGGACGGATTTCATAAATTTTCCGATTTAGTGAGAAAACCACTGGGCTGGCATCACTGATTAAATATGATCTCGCTAGTGATTGTTTTTTTTTTTTTGTTCAATCGTTTGTTTCTTTACTCATTCGATTTTCTAACAATGTAACTATGTTGATGTGTTCATACAATATGTCCGTTCAAATTTCGTTGCTTTGATTTGTTTATGTATGTACATGATGACGTTATAATCAACAAGATGTAAACAAGAGAATTGTAAATGATGCAATATATCTGTATTCATAAAATATGAATTTCTTGATTTATAATACTTTCCAACATTTTTGTTGTTGATAACGCAGAACTTAAAATATTTCGACTATTTTTAGTAAAATACTTTACAGGTGATGAAATATCTCATAGTCCGAAAATACTTGCTGTGTTCCGTATTGTTATATAGATATAAATTCAGTAAATTTTCGAGTTCAACGAATTAAAGTTATTCAGCTTTGCTCGCCGACATAATAAGAAGCATATATGAAACATATGTTTAGAAACCACTAAAAAAATAATATTTAATTGGGACATGGGCAACATTCACTTGAAAATCCATAAAAATAAGATAATATATTTTGAATCAGGGCTCGAATGAAACTGGAACCGTTTCATTTGTGTAGAACCGGGACTGGATTTGTTTTTTTTTTTCATGGAACCAGAACTTGAATCGTTATTTTATTTTTTTTATATAATATATTTTTAAGGGACAGAAAACCAGAACTGAAACTGGAACCATTACAAAATCAATTAAATCAGATATTAATAATGTCAAAAAATTAAGAATTTAATAAATTTGGACAATAAAGTTGGTAACAAAAACAAATATTAATTAAATTACATATATGGGCAATGGCATTTTAAAAATGTTGGGCATTTTAAGTTTTCGCATCTATCATATTCATATTGATTGTCATACAAAATAATTTTTGTATTTTTAAAAATATATTTTATATTTTGTATATTTACTTCACTTATTTTTCAAAAGCTACATATGTATATCGTCGTTGTAGAACGAAAAGTCACCAAATACATTTTTATGAAAAACTTAAATTTCGAGTTTGTTGATTAATATTATAAAAAGTAATTGAAGTATTATTAAAGTTGAAATATCATTTGATAGATTTATATTTTCTTATCATGTGGTAAAAAAAAAAAAAAGATCATAAATTAAAAATTGACAGATATGTAAAGATTTTTGTAAATGAATATTCGGAATTTTGAAAATGTATTTGGTGACTTTTCGTTCTACAACGACGATATATAATATAATTAATGTTGACGTTTTACTTACGTTTAAGGCCGTGCTATCGCGTATTTCATTAAAATATTTAATTTATACCAGAACTACTTTTACAGTTTTTTGATATGCAAACTTATATATCCTTCAAAGTCTATATTTTTAAGCATATTCATTTCTATATACATCAGCGACAAACTGCTTAATCTTTCTTGAAACTTTGAAGTTAACTCTCAGTTCATTATACCCTACACTAAGAGTGAAAGGGTATATTCAGTTTGCTACGCCGTTTGTAACACCCAGAAGGAAGCATCTCCGGTATGGAAAAGTATATATCAGCATGACCTCCTGAGTCGATTTAGCGATGTCCGTCTGTCCGTCTGTCTGTCCGTCTGTCTGTCTGTCTGTCTGTCTGTCCGTCTGTCCGTCTGTCTGTTGAAATCCCTACTACTTTTAAAATTGAAGAGCTAGATAAATGAAACTTATAACTTTGATTACTAATATACCTACGCTGTATGTGCGAAAAAATTGGCGAGATCGGTTCATTGTGACCTATGATCCGACCACTTATGTTCAAATACCTCATATAAAATGTACATATAAAGATCAATTTTTATGTATACGTGCTTAGGTAAACTTTTTGGTCAAATATATATTGACATCATGCTCAAATACATGATAATAATGTTTTCCGGCGAAAAGACTTGTGGTTCACAAAAAAAAATCGAAATTCGGTACACCTACCCATTTGTAAATATACGTATCAAATGAATGGAAATTCTTCAGCTATTGAATGTTTGTAGTTATTTTCAGGATTCGTATACCCTGGTGACCTATATATCACTTTGAATGGTAACCACACATATGTGTAGGGTATTTATAGTCGGCTTAGACCGACTATAATTTTGATAATCCTAATTATCATAATTACACCTACTTTAAAATTTCCCATGTGATCTAACCTTCCCAACTGGTTTTTGTTAAATTATAATTGATATCTTTATGTTTTTCGTTTTTAGTTCTTCTGTCAGTAAATTTTTACATTTCTTGTTCAGGAGATTAAAATATATGGAAAAATAGCAATAATATAAAAACGAAATTCGAAACCGATTCCGTAACTTGGAACCGGTATAACGAAACCGTTTCGTTTTAAAAACTTTAAACCGAAGCCGTTACCAAAACGAGGAAGAAAATCGAACCCGAAATGGAATCTGTTATTCGTTTAGGTTTCAATCTTTGGTTTAAATTAAGGATTCGTTTATTCGAATTTTGGAAACAATGGGAACAGAGCACAGAGAAAAAACATATGTGCGACATAAATAAAATATCGGAACCGAAAATATGTATGGGGCATTCCACGTCAATTCGCCGAGGTTTGACCCTGATCCCCTTCAATTTGCTTCATATCTTAATATGTTTTTATTATTGGTCAATGAAGTTTAAATTTAATTTTTCAGTTTTCTATCGCACCCCCTTCATCCTCTTAGCAAACTCAAAAAACACGATATTTGTTGTTTTGCACCACGGCATCCAAAAACTGCCTTTTTAAAATTCTGAAAAAATTTACATAAATTCTTGACATTGAACAAAGATCATTCCACTTTGATTTGGAGTTGTAAGAATTTTTCTTTTATTTTTTTCTTAACTTGGAAAATTCTTTTTAATATAATTCGCCATAATTTTGGATTGGGTTGAGATACATTAATAAAAACTGGTCTTAAGTACAAACAGTGTTACAAAAAATGGGCGGTTATTGTCAACTGCCACGCTTAGCTGACATATAATATTTATAGTAAACACGCTATAACTCGGAAGATATAAGAGGTATATTATTGAAATTTGGTCCAACATCATTTAATATAAAAATAAATAGAATCGAGGCTGAAATCAGTCCCGAAATAATCCCGGGATTGAAAACTGAAATCCGGGATTTTCGGGATCAGAAAAATGCTATAAATAGTATTAAAAGTGCTGCTATTTATGAAAAAAAAACTATCAAAGCATTTATTCACTGTGTCAATGAGTAATATTAAACTAAGACACTAACATATTTTTGAATTATTCTTATTGTCATTTATTTTGTTTAATTCATTTGTGTATTTTTTTAATACAATGGCATTAGCTTTGTCAAATTGACTCTAATTTTTGAGATATATCCAATTTTTCGGTAAACCATTATTTTGGTCTTCTTTTATTATTAAAATTCCAACAAAAGAAAAGACTGAAAATACCTTTTCGATATTGTACGTATAAAACCTTCTGCTACAACATAAAAAATAGTTTTTATTTAAAGTAGATTTTTTTAAAGGATGAAAAATGACTCTATTACTCATTAGATAAATGATAAAAATTATTCTATTTAAGAAATAAATTAAGACTCTTCGTTAAAAAGTTATAAATACTAGATAAAACATTTTTTACTTGTTAAATTTAAATTTTCTTTTATTGTAAATTTTGCGTTTATACAATATCTTTTATTTATACAATATTTTACTTTTTGAAAAATTGGATCTCAAAAATAAATTTTTTCACGCATAGAAGCAAATTTTTATAATGTAGCACAAGATTTTATGCGTCGTATATTATTATCTAATATTCATTTGTACGAATTTAAAAAATATATTTCATTTAATTTGATTTTTTTTTTTGCTTATATCTCGAAAACCAATTTTTTCACGAATAAAGGATTTATTTATTATAGCGCAAGGTTCTTTGCGTATAATATCGAAAAGGCAATTTCAGTATTTTCTTTTTCTGTAATTTTAAAAATAAAAGAAGACCAAAATAATGGAAAATTTAAAAATGGGCTATAAAAAAACTATAGTCAATTTGACAAAACGGATGTCATTTTCGGAGACAGCGACACACAATATTTTCTGCAACTTTGAATTTTGTCTGGCAGTGTTATTTTTGATTTAAAATATAGACAATTAGTGATTAAAATTATTAAAGTTCGTTAAATAATATATCAAATATGGTTTAAAAATTTTGTCTTCATAAAAATATTGATTGAAAAAATGATATTAGAAAAAACAAAGCAACATTTAATTTTCGAAAAAAAAACTTTAATAGTAGTTTGACAAAAAACGACGAATAAGTTAAAAATACTAATTTACTTAAGACCTGAAGGTTTCATATTTAGTACTGAAAATATAAATTTGCCATAAACATTAAAATATTCAATTAATTCATCAATTTTGAAGTGCAAGGATAATGACCACGGGCCACATGTTCACGATTAGAAATTACAACTCAATTTTTCTGAAAACTTGTTTAATTAGCTTTAAAACGAGCCATCAATGAAATTTCTAACATTTTTAGTTCAAGAGATATTTAAATAAGTGATTATTGGCTTTTTTTCCAACTTTGAGCCACTGTATCTCTGGAAGAAGTGGTCAGAAAAAATAATTGGTTAGTGCATGTCTCAATATCCTCTATCAATTCCCAAAATTTCATTGAAATCGAAGAAGGTGAGTTCCAACCGCTAGTCGATTGGGTGTGGAATGGCTACCCTGAGGTACCCCGGATGTTGCAATAAAGGTGAAGATGAAACTTTTCTGAAATGTATTTGAAAAATAATCAGAACAAAACAAAATGGTAATTTTTTTATAACTGTTGGTAACAATTTTTCGCGAATAATTGGCTGGTATTGTTGCAATATTTAAAATATTAATAATAAAAGTACAAATTATGACAAATTTAAAAATGGCCAAATCCAAAAATAGAGCCAATTTGATAAAACTCTGCCACAAATGTATCAAAAAAATTTTCAGATAATGGTCGGATCCAGCTAACGGCAGAAAATTACATCCTACGATCGAATAAGGGTTGATACTTATTTTACACAGCTGTGTTCAGCTTAGTACAACAAGTTATTTTATATTTAAAGAAAATATTTTAAATTCTTTAAAAAATATTGATTTTTTTTTTATTTAAATATTAAACAACAAGTCAAACTTTGACGGTATCGTATGGATACATAACTACAAATTTTAAAGCTATTATTGTTGATTCATACAATTCAAAGAATTGCCTTTAAATTCTCATACAATTTTTTTTCTTATTTTAATGCCCGTAACTTCAACGAACAGATATCTCTTACCTACCCGGTGTTTTTACTCCTTAACTATGCGTTGAACTTACGAAATTTTGTTTACACGATAGATAACTAAGCACTTGTAGATATCGATTCGTTGAAGTTACGGGCATAAATGGAAAAGTATGTATATTCGATTAAGCGATGTCCGTCTGTACTTCCGTCTGTCTGCTGAAATCACGATTACAGAAAAAGTAGAAGAGCTAGAGCAATGAAACTTTAGGTTAAGATTACTTATATATCTGAACAAGAAAATTGGCATGATCGGTCTATTGTGACATGAGAACCGACCACTTATGTTCAAATATCTCATATAAAATTTACATCTACAGAGCAATTTTACTGTAAACATGCTTAGGTAAACTTTTTTGGTCAAATATATATTGACATCATGCTTAAATACATTAAAATAACGTTTTCCGGCGAAACGACTTGTGGTTCCCAAAACAAAAATCGAGATTCGGTACAACTACCCATTTGTAAATATTATCAAATGAATGGTAATTCTTCAGCGATGGAAAGTTTGTATTTTCAGGATTCGTATACCCTGGTGACCACTTTGAATGGTAACCACACATATGTGTAGGGTATTTATAGTCGTCTTTGACCGACTATAATTATACCCTACACTAAGAGTGAATGGGTATATTCAGTTTGGTACGCCGTTTGTAACATCCTGAAAAAAGCATCTCCTGTATGGAAAAGTATATATATATTCTTGATCAGCATGATCTCCTGAGTCCGTCTGTCTGTCTGTCCCTCTGTCTGTCTGTTGAAATCACGATAACAGAAAAAGTAGAAGAGCTAGAGCAATGAAACTCTAGATTTAGATTACTTATATATATAAGCTGTCTGAACAAGAAAATTGGCATGATCGGTCTATTGTGACTTGAGAACCGACCACTTATGTTCAAATACCTCATATAAAATTTATATCTACCGATCAATCACGTATACAGTGCTTAGGTCGGCTTAGACCGACTATAATTTTGATAATCCTAACTATCATAATAACACCTACTTTAAAATTTCCCATGTGATCTAACCTTCCCAACTGGTTTTGATAATCCTAACTATCATAATAACACCTACTTAAAAATTGACTAACATTCCCAACTGATTATTTTTAAGTTGTGTGTGCCGTATCATTTTAGCTTTGTGTGCATGAAATACTGCGGATATCAATGCATTTACTGATGACACCCCCCTAGCTCAGCCAGTAGGACTTATTCGGAA
Source organism: Dryomyza anilis (assembly GCA_951804985.1). Taxonomy (NCBI): domain Eukaryota; kingdom Metazoa; phylum Arthropoda; class Insecta; order Diptera; family Dryomyzidae; genus Dryomyza; species Dryomyza anilis. The sequence goes on along the minus strand of OX638131.1, from coordinate 50,403,150 downwards.
AAACACGAGTCGGAAATGTTGTAAAAATTCGAAAAGTGGTATATATTCGGCACTATCACAATTTTTTAAGTAGCAATAAATCATAAAATTTTAAAAATCGTAATATTTTAAATATTTAACACGATTAGTTTATCGAATTAATGTAAATCCGACTCGGATAAATTAGAAAATATTTAAAATCAGTCGGAAATTTTCAAAAATAAAAACAAATAAAAATTGTCATGTATTTTTATATAGTATAAAATTATTAAAGTCCGGAAAAATATTGGAAAAATTTCACAAATTTTTAAATAGAAAATTAAAAAATCCGATTCGGACTAATTCATAAATAATTGGATGCATTCGGAGTTTTTCAAAAAGTAGTTTGTAAATGTTTAATAACCTATGTTTATTCTAAGATAGCCATACAATTACAAAATAAATATGAACCGATTCGAACATATTGGAACAATATAACTAATTTTTATACCCTACACTAAGAGTGAAAGGGTATATTCAGTTTGGTACGCCGTTTGTAACACCCAGAAGGAAGCATCTCCGGTATGGAAAAGTATATATATTCTTGATCAGCATGACCTCCTGAGTCGATTTAGCGATGTCCGTCTGTCTGTCCGTCTGTCTGTCCGTCTGTCTGTCCGTCTGTCTGTCCATCTGTCTGTCCGTCTGTCCGTCTGTCTGTTGAAATCCCTTCTACTTTTAAAATTGAAGAGCTAGATAAATGAATATAATAATATACCTACGCAGTATGTGCGAAAAAATTGGCGAGATCGGTCCATTGTGACCTATGATCCGACCACTTATGTTCAAATACCTCATATAAAATGTACATATAAAGATCAATTTTTATGTATACGTGCTTAGGTAAACTTTTTTGGTCAAATAAATATTGATATCATGCTCAAATACATGATAATGATGTTTTCCGGCGAAAAGACTTGTGGTTCACAAAAAAAAAAAATCGAAATTCGGTACACCTACCCATTTGTAAATATGGAAATGAATGGAAATTCTTCAGCGATTGAATGTTTGTAGTTATTTTCAGGATTCGTATACCCTGGTGACCTATATATCACTTTTAACCAGGTTAGATCACATGGGAAATTTTAAAGTAGGTGTAATTATGATAGTTAGGATTATCAAAATTATAGTCGGTCTAAGCGGACTATAAATACCCTACACATATGTGTGGTTACCATTCAAAGTGATATATAGGTCACCAGGGTATACGAATCCTGAAAATAACTACAAACATTCAATCGCTGAAGAATTTTCATTCATTTGATACCCATATTTACAAATTGGTAGGTGTACCGAATTTCGATTTTTATACCCTACACTAAGAGTGAAAGGGTATATTCAGTTTGGTACGCCGTTTGTAACACCCAGAAGGAAGCATCTCCGGTAGGAAAAAGTATATATATTCTTGATCAGCATGACCTCCTGAGTCGATTTAGCGATGTCCGTCTGTCCGTCTGTCTGTCCGTCTGTCTGTCTGTCCGTCTGTCTGTCCGTCTGTCTGTTGAAATCCCTACTACTTTTAAAATTGAAGAGCTAGATAAATGAAACTTATAACTTTGATTACTAATATACCTACGCTGTCATCATGCTAAAGTACGTGATAATAATGTTTTCCGTCGAAAAGACCTGTGGTTCATTAAAAAAAAAATCGAAATTCGGTACACCTACCTATTTGTAAATATGTGTATCAAATGAATGGAAATTCTTCAGCGATTGAATGTTTGTAGTTATTTTCAGGATTCGTATACCCTGGTGACCTATATATCACTTTGAATGGTAACCACACATATGTGTAGGGTATTTATAGTCGGCTTAGACCGACTATAATTTTGATAATCCTAACTATCATAATTACACCTACTTTAAAATTTCCCATGTGATCTAACCTTCCCAACTGGTTTTTTTTGTGAACCACAAGTCTTTTCGCCGGAAAACATTATTATCATGTATTTGAGCATGATTTCAATATATATTTGACCAAAAAAGTTTACCTAAGCACGTATGCATAAAAATTGATCTTTATATGTACATTTTATATGAGGTATTTGAACATAAGTGGTCGGATCATAGGTCACAATGGACCGATCTCGCCAATTTTTTCGCACATACAGCGTATATTAGTAATCTAAGTTATAAGTTTCATTTATCTAGCTCTTCAATTCTAAAAGAAGTAGGGATTTCAACAGACAGACGGACAGACGGACAGACGGACAGACAGACAGACAGACAGACAGACAGACAGACAGACAGACAGACTGACAGACGGACAGACGGACATCGCTAAATCGACTCAGGAGGTTATGCTGATCAAGAATATATATACTTTTCCATACCGGAGATGCTTCCTTCTGGGTGTTACAATCGGCGTACCAAACTGAATACACCCTTTCACTCTTAGTGTAGGGTATAACTTATAACTTAGATTACTAATATACCTACGCTGTATGTGCGAAAATCGGTCCATTGTGACCTAAGATCCGACCACTTATGTTAAAATACCTCATATAAAATGTACATATAAAGATTATTTTTTATGTATACGTGCTAAGTAAACTTTTTTGGTCAAATATATATTGACATCATGCTCAAATACATGATAATAATGTTTTCCGGCGAAAAGACTTGTGGTTCACAAAAAAAAAAATCGAAATTCGGTACACCTACCCATTTGTAAATATGGGTATCAAATGAATGGAAATTCTTCAACGATTGAATGTTTGTAGTTATTTTCAGGATTCGTATACCCTGGTGACCTATATATCACTTTTAACCACACATATGTGTAGGGTATTTATAGTCGGCTTAGACCGACTATAATTTTGATAATCCTAACTATCATAATTACACCTACTTTAAAATTTCCCATGTGATCTAACCTTCCCAACTGGTTTGTAATCAAATTGGTATTAAAATTGATTATACTTTGGAATAAATAAGTGAGTATATACAAATTTTAATACAAAAAGTATAGAATATAATAAAAAAAAACACGTGCTCTCTATATTTATATCTCATTATTATCTGTTCTGAAAAATAATACAGTTTGACTTACATTATAATACAGTAAAGGATAAATATTTTAAAAATGCTGTCATTTTTTCTGCTTTCCTCTATCTTTTGTTCGTTCAAATTTGTTGTGCGTCAAAATGACGGAACATAATTAACACGTTGACGGACAGTAGAAACAAGTGAAATTCGAAAATTGACACTATATGTTTTTGTAATTTTTAGAATATTAGAAGTATAGTTTTACTCTTTCTGCTTAAATACAAAAATCGAAAACATGACACTAGGCTTCTACTTGTACGCTGGTAAATGCACATTTGTGCTGCTACAGCCGCAGTGTCTTAAAAGGATCGTTTCGTATTGGACGGCTATTGCCGTCATGTCACATAGTGAACTTGAACTTGACGGCTATAGACGCAACTGTCCGTCAACGTGTTAAAAAATATTTTTAAATTTAAAAAAGTCCAATGAATGAAAATTTTGCCAATTATTTTAATGAAGAGGACTATGTTACATGTGAAGACAGTTTAACAACGATTTTATAAAAGTGAAGAAATGGAAAAACGCACTTTATTCTGCAGCCTCAACAAGGCGCTCGTGGCAAGTTTCTTAGTCTTAAAATTTGTTTAAAATTTCAAATACATTTGATAAATGTTTCAATAGCTAAATTTGGAGTAAGTTCGGAGCAGAAGTCTACCATGAGCACTTGGTGAAAGTTGTGGTGCAGTCCCGAAGTTGTACGTCATTTTTCCAATTTTATTAAAATTTGATATTCTAAGAATATTTAATAATAGAGTAATGTACTGAAATTTAATACAAATTATATTAAAATCTGTAATTTGTTATACAAGTGCAGTATTACATTATATTCCATAATGTATTAAATCCTTTTATTTTTAATATACATTGTATTAAAAGTTTCTCTCTTTCTCACCAAAAAAAAATATTCCAAATTGTATAAGAATTAAATACAACTTCAGATTACAAATTTATTTTAATAATAGACATGCATTAAATTTTAATACATTTCTGGTGTGGTCAAATATGTAAGTCAGATTGTATTAAAATTTAGTACAAAATTTCTAACCGTGAATACTTTTCGAGTTATTTGTTTCTAAAGTGTTATATATAAGTGACTTGTATGGGAGGTGGTCGTGTCCGTTGACCGATTTAGCTCATTTCACATTGACAGAACTAACTTTTGGCTAAAAAGTATAGAAACGAAATTTCATCGCGTTCTAAGCAGAATTTCTTAAGTTATCGTATATACACAGGGAAAATTTAAGTTTTTTAAAAGTTAATTTTGCCACTCACATATTCCAAAAAAGTTAAAATTTTTTTTTTTATTTTTAAAGGGTACCACGTAACGTTGAGGTCACTTTTTATATGTTTGTAACTTTTTTCCGCCCATTTTCATATTATCCAAAATCCGTTTGGATATCGTGTGTTTACAATTTTTTTACAGCACACATATATTACCCGTTACATATATTACCCATATATTACCCGTTACATATCTTGAAATTAATATAAAAATAATTTAATAAATTCCGTTTGGATATCGTGTGTTTACAATTTTTTTACAGCACACATATATTACCCGTTACATATATTACCCATATATATCCTGTTAAAGACATTAAATTTACGATTGCAAATATATTATGTTTGCAGAAAACATTTTTTTTTCTCTGCGTGTTTAAAACGACACGTTGAGTTCGGATTACTTTAAGTCGTAATGAAAAGAACTTTTGATATATTCAAAATATAAATAATGACGTTTTCAAAAATGTATTGTTTCAGTTTTTTAATGTAAATTATTTATTATTTGTTAACAAATATTTTATGCGAATTTATGCAGTGTATTTAGCCGGTATACGACTCTTTTTCTATGTTAAATGAATTCAATTATTGTGTTAAAAAAAAATTCTATTCGGAAATTTTATGTGTCACACCCCTCCTAAGATTCTTCTTAGGACCGGCCCTGAGCTTAACTGAACTTTTTTTTGCCAAATATATAATTCCTTTATGCTCAAATATATCAAAATAATGTTTTCTCGGAAACTAACGTGTGGGTCTTGAAAAAAAAAAACAAAATTCGGTATACCTTCCCATTTTTACATATGTGTATCAAATGAAAGGAAATCCTTCAGCGATTTTAAGTTTGTACATATTTTTAGGATTTGTAAACCCTGGTAAACCCGCACACATTATCACATATGTGTAGGGTATTTATAGTCGACTTAGACCGACTATAACTTACATAATTCTTACTAACTTAATCACACCAACTATCACAATCCTACTGGTTATTGTTACATTTTATATATAGGTGAAAATTTGTCAACCGTACCTAGTTCAAAAGATTGTTGCTTCCTATTTGAATGAAATTTGGTGAACATGTAATATAAGTGGACCTCATTAAAATATGTTAAGGAGGATGGGCTAGTATGATGGGTTGTCGAAATATTGGGGTCTAAATATTTCAAATTTGACCGCGTAGGCTTGTATTGAATTATTTATAACTTATATCCGAGTGGGTCAATTGCAGGCTTCGGAAAGCTCGCTCAAGAGCACGCAAAAAAGCTCAAAACTAGTTCTCTCTACACCAAACGAGTGACAGCATATTTATTCGGAACTGTAAACAAACTGCGCATTGCAGACAACAGTGAGCTCGCTTTGACCTTCGAGCGCTGTTGTTTTTCGCCGAACTCAATTTATGTTGAGCTGCAAACAAACAAAACGGCTCGGTATATAGAGTTTCTAGCTGTTATGCTAGCGCATTTTTATATTTTTAAATGAAAGTTTGTCTTTTTTCCAAAATAATGATGTATAAACGAAAATGGGATTGCGAGTATTGAATGTACTACAAAAGTTTTAAGTCAAACCTGTTGTAGCATGCGAGAAAATTTTGAACGGTCTGTTGCTCTCACAGTCTCGCATGCTACGCAAGCAAAGTTTGTATGAAAAACATCAGCGAATTAAAATTATTGTAGTACTTTCAATACTCGCAATCCCATTTTCATATATACATAATTTTTTTGAACAAACCATCATTTAAAAATATGAAAACAAAAAGTGGGCGGATCACGCCCATTTTTGGACCACATATTTTTAGGTGAATTATAACAATACCTTTTAAATTTTTGACCTATATCATGAATACTTTTCGAGTTATTAGTTCCTAAAGAGTTATATTAAAGTGACTTGTATGGGAGGTGGGCGTGTCCGTTCCCCGATTTGGCTCATTTTTAAACTGAGTTTCTACTTTTGGCTAAAATATAATAATACGAAATTTTATCGCATTCTGATCAGTATTTCTCAAGTTATTCTGTATTCGTACAGCAAGACAGCAAGACGGACGACAGACAGACGGACATGGCTAAACGGACTCGGGTAGTGATGCTGATCAAGAATATATATTCCATACCGGATACGCCTCCTAAGGGGCGTTACAATATATGCACAAAATTAATATACCCTGTACCTCATAGGTGTAGGGTATAAAAAGTGGATATTTTTCAAAACCGCAAAAACGTTTCTAAAATTCAAATTAAATAATTTTGGTTACAAAAATTACTGTTTTCAAATTAAATATTTTTATTGTAAAGCTCATGAAAAATAATTTTTAAATTAGTCATAGACGTTTTCAATTGAGCCAATCTGATAGAAGTTAAATAATTCAATACAAGCCTACGCGGTCAAAATTTCCATATTTGGAACCCAATATCTCGACAACTTGTCATATTAACGCATTCTCCTTAACAGGTTTAAAAGAGCTCCACTTGTTCGCCAAATTTCATTCAAATCGGAAGTAAAAAATGTTTGAAGCGGATTCGGTTGACAAATTTTCACCTATATTTTAAATTAGTTATTTATTTTAATTTACATTTTATTTTACCTTCCCCTTCATGCATTCACATTTCACTAATGATTCCACCCTTGCATGCGTATTATAATTACATGGAAAATATACTGTATTTAAATCAATACAGACTCGAAAAACAGTCCACGAATTATAGACGCATTAGTTGCAGCGTGTAAAAAAGTTTCGTGACTATGGCTCCACGTCGTGTCATTTCGCTTCACTAGCAAGATGTTTAACATGGACACGATCCGTTTCCTCATGCACACTTTTAGACCTATCACAGAACTAGTCTTTAAGATCCTTTCCTTAGTCGGTACTAATGGTCACGTAATATTTAGTTTTAGAGCAAGTGACACATTTTCCCCGCGGGGTATATTTCAATTTTTGTTTAACTCAAAAAATAGTTACCTCATTTATTTTGTTATTTTGGATTTTTTTTAATGTTAAATTATTTTGAGTAATAATAAAAAAAATGTAATACAAAAACTTATTTATTTTATTTTAATCTAATGTAATTTATTTTGGTTATTTAACATATTTTGTCTTATAAAATCTTATATCATCTTCATCAAAATGGAAATTACTAACCTAATTATTTTTTATTCGATGCATTAAAACCATCGATGTTTTGATACATTAAATATTAATTTTTATTTTCAGATGTACATGTCTTAATTTGGCAAACTTACATGCTAGCTGTAACACTATCAAAGTACAAAAAAATTTGATAATATTTGCTATATTAGGTTTACAAATGTTTAATTCTATATGATCATTGAACATTGAGCATTAAATCTGGACTCTGGACAAAGCAGGACATATCGGGACAATCCCGACCATATGGCAACCGTAACTATATAGGAAGTTGTACTGCCGAAATAGCTATATACACAAAATTGTATATAGCCATAATTTTATATGATGCATATATTTGGAAATATAACATATATTGTTAAAAAGTTATATGGGAGAGTTACGTGGTAGGTGCTTAAATCGGATCTTTTCTTATATATCATATCGGAATTGTTGAAATGTATCATCATGTTATTTAATTTTGTACATTGAAAATGGGTACGATCGGTTCATTGTGACCTGTGAACCGACCAGGGATAAAACTCTAGACACGAAACCTTCAGATAATGCCAGCAAGAAATACAAATACAACGCAGAGCCAAGCACATACAACGAAGATTGTATTATATCCCAATAAACACAGATACGGACTGAAACGTAAAAACGGTTGTGAGAACGGGTATGTCCGTTATTGCGGTGACATTACGGCACAATATTACGTGTTAAATATGGGTCTAGCCGTAAATACGGTAGTAGATACGGATATAAATTTTTACGTACAAAAACCGGCACCGTTCCGGCCACGTAATTACGGTACAAAAACGCCTGTTACCGTAAATTCGATTGAAAATACAAAAAAACATTTTTACGTGCGAAGTACGGCAACGTTACGTGCACGTAATTACTTCTCAGAAACGGCAGCTACCGTAAATACTGCTAAAAATATGCACAACCATTTTTACGTGTAAAAAACGGTCACTTTACGGCTTTACTTAATTTAAAGAAATATTTGTATAACTATAATGCCTGGGTTTTTTATTCTTCATGATTGAAAAATATTTTTAATTCGAAATAATAAAAATATAAATAATAATTGATATATAAAATTTTCTAGTTGCAACATGTTAATGAATAGGCAAAAGGTGGAATCTAAAGAATGCTGAAAACATACTTTCAGTTATGCGCAGATAATGTATTTTTCTACAATTATAAAATTTTAATTTTACATAAAGCATTACATATGGCACGCATACGGCACTGTATTTACGTCCCGTTTTCGTGCCGTATTTACGTTCCTTTTACGTGCCTTTTATACGGTCCGTTTACGTGCAGTATTTACGTTTCCTTTACGTTCCGTTTACGGGCCGTATTTATTTATTTTAAATAGAGTAGAAACAGAAGACTGGCGTCAGTTCGAAAGCCGAATGCTTATAGCGACCGCGGAATCTTTAAAGCATCCTTCTGGACTTCATCCATTATTATTATTTATTATTTGTAATGGGTTGTAGGTCCCGATAAGTTTCTTTGATTGCCGAAGCTTTGGTAACCCCAACCATAGCTCTTCTCTTATATTTGACTGTTCCTCCCGCAGTATGTTTTTGATCACACTGTCGCCGATCCCACAGAAAGGTTCTGGGCATATGAGCTTTGTAGCGGCCCCTTTCCTCGCTAACTTGTCAGCTTCTTCGTTACCTTCGATTCCCTTGTCTCCAGGGACCAAAAGTATGGTGACATTGTTTGTCATACCTAGTTTTGTGATTTTATCTAGGCATTCCCATACCAGTTCGGAGGTAATCTCATATGATTCTAATGCCATAATAGCCGCCTGACTATCAGACAGGACTGCTATATTCTTGTTGTTGTAGTTTTCGTCAAGAGTGAAATGGATACATATATCAGTAGCGTATATTTCCGCTTGAAAGATGCTGGTAAGTTTTCCAATTGATTCAGAGTATTCTGGTTCTGGGCCCATATACTCCTGCTCCAGTTCCTTCATCAGTTAATTATCCATCTGTAAACCATGTGATTATATGCTTTTTCATATCATAAGTATTTTGTCTGGGGTATTTACAATGGAGTATATTTCAAACACTAGAGACAATTTTATAAAACAGAACTAACAATCATCCACAATTGTTGCAACTTTTTATGTCGGAAAATCGTACTAAAACTGCAAAAATAGTTCAAAGCGACATATCGCCGTTTTTTTATTTTCGAAACGATAATAAAAACAATTCTGGATTAATATTGCATCAAATAGTACGAATATATAAAGATTTATTTGAAAAATATTGCGATATCGATGTGGAAAATGTTTAAATATCCTAACATAAAATTTTACTTTACGAAAATTACGAAATTTTAAAAATTAGCAACGAGATCTGATTTTTGTTATCCAAGTTAGTTCGAGAAAACTCCGACTCATAAATTACAGGGTAAACTTGTTGAAAAAGTTTGTTTTTAAAATATCGTATATAAATTTGATATTTATATAAAATTGAAAAGGGTTCCTTTTTATTAATTTGAATTAATTTAAATTGCAAGGACAATCCATTGATTAGATGTTTGGATTTAAGAGTTATGACGAAGTTTGTTTTATTATCCTTAAAACGAGGTTTTCTACGTAGTATTCTACGTCAAGAGTATTTTTCTACGACCACAAAAAGTAATTATTGATTAATTTTTTGAAACTTTGGTCCACTGTATTTCTGGAGAAGATAAGTCTTGAAATCTGGTAGATTTGGTGTGGAATGTCTATAACAAAAAAAGTTTTACTTACTAAAAAAAATGTAATTCCAATTCCAGTTTGTACAATACAAGCTTCTTGTCCGCACATTTTTATACCCTACACTAAGAGTGAAAGGGTATATTCAGTTTGGTGCGCCCGTTTGTAACACCCAGAAGGAAGCATCTCCGGTATGGAAAAGTATATATATTCTTGATCAGCATGACCTCCTGAGTCGATTTAGCGATGTCCGACTGTCCGTCTGTCTGTCCGTCTGTCTGTCTGTTGAAATCCCTACTACTTTTAAAATTGAAGAGCTAGATAAATGAAACTTATAACTTAGATTACTAATATACCTACGCTGTATGTGCGAGATCGGTCCATTGTGACCTATGATCCGACCACTTATGTTCAAATACCTCATATAAAATGTACATATAAAGATCAATTTTCATGTATACGTGCTTAGGTAATCTTTTTTAGTCAAATATATATTGACATCATGCTCAAATACATGATAATAATGTTTTCCGGCGAAAAGACTTGTGGTTCACAAAAAAAAAATCGAAATTCGGTACACCTACCCATTTGTAAATATACGTATCAAATGAATGGAAATTCTTCAGCTATTGAATGTTTGTAGTTATTTTCAGGATTCGTATACCCTGGTGACCTATATATCACTTTGAATGGTAACCACACATATGTGTAGGGTATTTATAGTCGGCTTAGACCGACTATAATTTTGATAATCCTATCTATCATAATTACACCTACTTTAAAATTTCCCATGTGATCTAATCTTCCCAACTGGTTGTTTCTTGTTTTATTCTGATTGCGCCCTTACTTGATACTGGAGCTGATGCCGAAAATGTATTTTTTTTAAATATGTTCCAGTTTTTAAGATTTTTAAGTTTTAATTATTTTTCTCTACTTTTATTTTTAATAGTCGAACCAAAAACAATAATCTAATTTTGTTATCGGTATTAGACGTACGCTACCATATATTTTTTAATATGTGCCGGTGAAATATAGCCCAGGAAAATCCAAGTACAACTTCATAAAAAACAATATTACTTGATAAAAAAAATAAACATTATTGTTATGATATAAAAACTTATCAAATTCTCATTGTTAAATTTTGGAAAATAATGTACCTACAAAAATATTAATTTTTTTTTTTAATAAATTAATTAGTTTTTAACCAAGATTAGTAATTTAATTTCTTATGTGGGGCTGCACAAAATGCATAACAATATACAATAATCATTTTAACGTCGGAAAATAAAATGTTTTTTAATATTTTTCAATTCTTAAAAATATTTTTTAAAAATACTTCGCGGCCGCATACGAAAGGTTGGCGGGCCGCGTGTTTGACATGCCTGATCTAGAACATGCATTCTTGCAAAAAGAGCTTTAAAACCAATACTCTTGACTCAGTTTAGCAATCCAGATCAAAAATCGATAAGGCTAGGCACAAAAACAGAACCCTTAATTATTACATCGGATTACTTCGCGCACCATGATAGAGACCTTCCTCCGCCAAAAATAGTTGGACAGCTTTTCAAAAATGCTAATAAAGAAAAGATCAACGCGATAATAGGATGTGGTGCGAATGCGCATCACACTCTCTGGGGAAATATAGACACAAACCACAGAGACGAGTCTGTTTTAGGTTATATGATAAAACACAATCTAGCCATCCTAAACAAAGGCTCTGAGCAAACTTTCGAAACCAGAAATAGAATAGAAGTATTAGATATAACACTTCACACACGTTCTAATATCACAAAATGACCACCTATACAGAAGCCCAAAAAAAACGAATTAGGCGGAATTTATAAACATAATAGACAAATCTAAAATAATTAGAACACAAAGACAAATAAGTAACGAACTTGATATAGAGCGCACGATAAACTCCATAAACTCTACCCTAGAGCATGCCTATTATAAGTCATGTCCATTGACAAAGAGTAAAAAAAAATAAAAACCATCCTTGGGGGGCCGGTCACCTTAAAGCCCTGCGTACAGCGGTGAGGAGAACGTTCAGTACTGTTAGAAACACGACAAACAATCAAAAGTGAGAAACATATAAAAAACTACTAATCAACTTTAATAGGGAACTTAGGAAAGCAAAGCGAGATGCTCACAAAAATATAATAAACGTGCCAAACAATACACTTCTAAACTCAGAAATTTTTTTCAAAACAGACACATGTTCCGTGCAACAGAAAAGATTTGAATGGTGTATGGATACACACATTGAAAGTTCTTCTGCAAACCCACTTTCCGGAATGCGAACAACTACCACAACAAATTAACGAAACAATGACATACACACAATAACCGAGTCAATAACGAAGACGAAGTGAAATTGAATGTTCAATGAAATTCCCGGAATTGGATGTTATCTATCCAATGATGTTACAGAAAACATGTAACTTAATAGACACAATCATGGTAAGGGTATTCCAGGCGTGCCTACACCTAAAGTACCTACCAACCATGTGGAAAAAAGTGAGGTAGTATTCATACCTAAAACAGGAAAAATACAGCACTCCTCACCTAAAGATTGCAGAACTATAATCCTTTCTTCCTTTATGCTCAAAACTCTTTGTAACACTCGTCTGTCTGTCTGTCTGTATGTCTGTCTGTCTGTCTGTCTGTTGAAATCCCTACTACTTAAAAAATTAAAGAGTTAGATAAATGAAACTTATTATTTAGATTACTTATATACACACGCTGTATGTGCGAAAAGATAGGCGAGATCATTGGGTCCTCTGATCTGACCATTTATATTCAAATAACTCATATAAATTTTACATCTACAGATCAATTTTACTGTATACGTACTTAGGTAAACTTTTTTGGTCAAATATATATTGGCTTCATGCTCAAAAAGAAGAAAATAATATTTTCCCGCGAAACGACTTGCGGTTCCCAAAAAAAAATCGAAATTCGGTACATCTACCAATTTGTAAATATGGGTATCAAATGAATGTAAATTCTTCAGCGATTGAAAGTTTGTAGTTATTTTCAGGACCCGTATACCCTGGTGACCTATATACCACTTTAAATGGTAACAATATATATGTATATGGTATTTATAGTCGGCTTAGACCGACTATAATGACTATAATTTTAATAATCCTAACTATCATAATAACACCTAGTCTATAATGTCCCTACTTTAAAATTTCCCATGTAATCTAACCTTCCCAACTGGTTTTATATTTGCCTTGCCAACATCCCCACTACCTAACCTAACGTTCAAATGTTCAAATATCTCATATAAAACATACATCAAGAGGTGATGTTTACTTTATACCGGTTTATGTGAAATTTTTTGATTAAATATACGTTTCCCGAAAAAAAGAATCGAAATTAGTTACACCTACCCATTTTTACATATGGGCATTTCCAGAAAAACGTCAACCACGACCGAAAAATCCAAAATGCTCAAATCTTTGAAATAACGATGGATTTGGAATCTTAAAGATCTGAATCTAAATATCTGAAAAGAAATTTATATTCCATTAACGGTAACGTATAAAAAATACTCATGCAATAAAAAACGTTACTATGCAATAGGGCGGATCGATTTGTTTCCCAAAGTTGCAATAGGGCTTAAAAGTTGCATTGTGCTGCTAGAGTTTACCACAAAAAATTTGAGTCGAAAAAAATAATGTCCTCTGTTCACGCATTGCAGATAAAGTTAAAACACTTTTTAAATCCAGTTTTTTTTGTTTTTTTACCATCTACATAAAGTTTTTTTTGTAACGTAATAGTCTCAAAAAATTACAGATTGTATCTATTAATGTCCTCCTAAAATTTCATCAATTTTGAATAAAATCTTATGCTCGCGCATCGTCCTTGAATTTGAAAAAGTACACAAAAAATGGACATTTTCTTTTGATAAACCGTTCTAAAATCGGCATGGGTGGTTATTTTTACATGTATTTTTTTATATACATTTTTAGGTGTACTGAATCCAATGTGGTTAACGGTCAATTTCTATCGGGTTTAGTTTTTGAAAAAAAAGTCTGATGCTTTGCCCATTATAATTTTGTTTTACTATTACATCATATTGTTTGAGATTTTTTGGCGTTCTTGGATTTATAAGTAATATAATGGTCTTTAAATTGACCACATACAATTTCACAATAGATTCGAAATCTAATTTTTGACGCTTATTCTGATCCAAAACACAATTTATTAAATTTATATTTCTTAATGGAATTTTTTAACTTCGGTTTTTAATAAAATTGTATAAGGGAAATTCTGGAACCATTATGTAACTTTTAAGACCAATAACGAAAACAAAACTTAAAGCAATATGGTGTAATCAGTAAAAAATTATATAATGGGCAAAGTACCAGACTTTAGAATTTTTTTTTTTCAAAAACCGATAGAAATTTAACGTTAACAAATTTGGATTCAGCAGACCTAAAAATATAAATAAAAAATATTACATGTCAAAATAATCACTAATGTCGATTTTAGAACAGTTATACCAAAGAAAATATCGATTTTTGTACTTTTTCAATATCAAGGACGATGTGTGCGCATAAGATTTTATTAATAATTGATGAAATTTTAGGAGGACATTAATAGATACAATCTCTAATTTTTTGAATCTATTACGATCCAAAAATAACTTTACGTCGAAGGTAAAAAAATAAAAATATAGATTTATAGTATTTCTTAACTTTATCTGCAATGCGCAAACATAGGACATTATTTTTTTCCGCCCTATTATGCAATATGTAAATGTACCTATTTTTTAAATATTTCAAAAAAAAAAACATTTGTACACAACAATCGCTGACTTTAAAGAATATCCATATGAACCTCGATATTTACCCCGTTTTTGTCCCGTCCGGAATCACCACTATTTTATTTATATCTTTTGATCTACGGTATAGAATTCTATAATTTTTCGCAGATGTTTAGTCCTATTTAAATACAACATGCACAAAGACACTCAAGTAAATTTATTAATTTTCCTTTGAGATATAAAAGTTTTAAGCGTACGAATGTCTCGTCCGGTATCCCAAGAAATGCCCATATGGGTTTGAATGCTAAGAATACACTAAGAGTGAAAGGGTACATTCAGTTTGGTACTCCGTTTGTAACACCCAGAAGGAAGCATCTCCGGTATGGAAAAGTATATATATTCTTGATCAGCATGACCTCCTGAGTCGATTTAGCGATGTCCGTCTGTCCGTCTGTCTGTCCGTCTGTCTGTCCGTCTGTCTGTCTGTTGAAATCCCTACTACTTTTAAAATTGAAGAGCTAGATAAATGAAACTTATAACTTAGATTAATAATATACCTACGCTGTATGCAAAATTGGCGAGATCGGTCGATTGTGACCTATGATCCGACCACTTATGTTCAAATACCTCATATAAAATGTACATATAAAGATCAATTTTAAACCGACTACAACGTTCATAATTCTTACTAACTTCATCACACCAACATTCACAATTTCCCTACTTCATAATTTCTCATATGACCTAAACTTCCTAACTGGTTATGTTCCTACTTAACAAGTTTTTAAAATTAAATTTTCTCATACAAAACCATAAATTTAAAAAAAAACATCATTCACGAGAAACGAATGGTAAATTAATTTTTATAGCTCAAACGATAAATACCTAACATTGAATCAAATTATTCCGGTAAATTTTCCATACTTCTCACCCTAGCACATGTGCAAGTAGAAAAAATGTCTAATAAAATTTTAAGATTTGCGTAGCTAATAGCACGGTGTCGTTTTACGCAAATATTAGCATAATTAGTTACGTGTATTATGTGAAACAGATTACGTGTGATATACTGTACGCCCTAACTGGGTTGTTTATGAAAAATGTATAAACATATTTTTTTAAATTAATAAATTTAAAAATAGCATACTTTTTCGAATTGATTTAGAAATGTAAAATTTGTCCTTTCTATATGCTTATTTATTTGTAGTTTTGAGAATGAGAAACACAATGTCATCCTGTGAGGCGTGACCAATTAATTTGATTGTGAAATGGTATTAAAATCAAATACGGAGTAGAACAGAGAGTGTCAGGAATATTAAGCATCCCCGAATGACATCAATGATAAAATACACAGACGAAAAACAAAAAATTCACCCCAATTGTTAGATATGCAAAAACATCCAATAAAGTAACATCGCAAATATGCGATATGAAAATATCGCATTTTATAAATACGAGCTTTTTTTTACTTCAGAGGTGTAAGTTAAGAGTAAGAGTATTTCATTATCTAGAAAAAGGTTAAATACATAAATAATATTTTAGAAAATTTTGTTAAATATTGATTACAACTTGATATCTAATTTTTTCGATTGAACATTTTTATAAAAGTATACATTATTTAAAAGTAAACTCATTCGGGACAAGACCGTCATGTAAACTGATCATTTCTGTATATTGTGCTATCATGCACTTTGTGAGCAGATAAAATAATATAATAGTTTGCCGCAACAGTTCTATAAAAACTTAGGCCGAGATCTCTCATCACTTTCAGCTGCCCATGTAGAAAATGCCAGGCCTGACGACGGGCTGAAGACTCAACCAGCACTGGCAGACCAATGCTTTGTTAATAAACCTACGCCCAAGACTCAGCCAGAACTGGGAGACCAATGCCTGGTAAGGTAGTTCTAACCCAAGACTCAACCAGAACTGGCAAACCAATGATTGGTTAAAATACTTTTTCCCAAGACTCAACCAGAAATGACAAATCAAGGCCTGGTAAAGTAGTTCTCGTCCAAGATTTAGCCAGAACTGACAAACCAATACTTGGTTAAAATATCTTTGCCAAAGACTCAGCCAGAACTGACAGACATAGGCTTGGATAATCAGATCTTGTCAAAGACTCAGCCATAACTAACAAACCTGTTTAAAATTCAGCCAGAACTGCCGCACAAAGGACTGGTTAATTATATCCACGACTGGCCCAACAAGCCAATATTGGGATTTTAAGTCTCGGTAGATAAGTCTTCGCCCAAGACTGGTGTTGTTCTCCCAAAGACTAAGTGTATATCCAACCAAACATCAAAACAAAATAAACAGAAAATTCAGAAATATTTAATTAAATTTGAAAACTTGAAAATATATTTGCTGATTATGCATATAGTTATCAGCGTAATTAAGGTAAGTAACGTGTTATTAAATTCTAAATATCCATTGATGCGCTTTCTTTATAGAACCTGCAAGATGTTTTTCTTTCTGTTCAACGCAGACGACGCATATATAATTGTCGGGAACAACTTTAACCAGAGTTGAGTTCATTTATGTTTTGATACATTGCGTGAATACGGTCCGAGACGCTGTTTCAAGCATCAAACTTTTCTTTATCGTGCTACTTCTCTCTCTGCAGACAATGGCAAACCACCATTTCAGTACAAATATAACACGCACGGCTTTAATTGCTAATCTGGTAGAACCGTGTGGTTTCGCATCGGGAGTCCTAATCTTCGAAGACATGGTCTTTTCTTAAAATTAATTTATTATAACAAAAATTTAAAATCGCGTAATGCTTGTAGTCGTTAATTTTGAAAAGGCCATTTGAGAAGCCTCTCAGTGTTTAGTTTCGTAAATGTAAATTTATAAATGTTTCTGCCGCATTTTTTCCATAGTCGTTCCATTGAGCTTTTGTCTCAATCAGCACATCGCTATTTTCTTCACGATTGTCCATGCACATGATTGTTATGTTGTTCTAATGGTCTGTCTTTATCAAACATGAAATTTTTCTTTGCAGTTCGTGAAAATTGTAAGGGACTTTCAATTGATTTTGTTTATTTTCCTATTTTTTCTGTCAAAATAATTATAGTTCATTTATGTTTGTCTTTTTTTAACATATATATATGTTTCATTTACTTATTATATCAATTTTTTGAAAAAATGCAACCTTAGGCAATACAGTGAAACTCACAGAAGATACAATGTAAATCGGGCATAACACTTGTTAAGTTAAAACATCGGTTAGATTTACTCAATGAATTAGTATATATTTTCAAAAATGTTTTTTTTTTGTTACAGATGAGTAAAACCACATACAGCCAGGAAATTTATTTAAGGCCATCAATATTTATCTGCGCCAAAGATCGCGAACGATGTTGGTCATATTATATTTTATTTATATGTTAATTATTATTTTTATATTATATCTATGTAATCTATAACATTATTTTTAATTAAATTTATTGATTGTACATTTATAATTACTCTGTTTGTGTCTGGTTTTGTATGCGATTTTTGTACTAGTCTTTGTCTAAAATTATGTGCCAAGTCTCGACCCTTATCATCACTCCAAGGTTCAGCCAGTATTCGACCACTTCTGGGTATTTGAAATGGTCCGACTGGCCCATTATTGTTATATTATATTGGCCAAGTATTTTTTGCCAGTCTTGGCCGAATACTTAGAGCCCGTCTTGCGCCCTTCTTATCATTCCAAGACTTAACCAGTATTCAGCCAGTTCTGGGTAATAGACCTGGCCCAGAGCAATGTATTGTTGGCGCAATACTGGGTGAACCAAGGCCTTTCGTTTTTTCCTACATGGATGTACGTATTATATTTGTACTCAAAGTGGTGAAACCTACAGTTTAATACCGAATCCGAACGGCGGGTGAGAGCTTTTCATAGGCAATGTTTTACTTTCGTAGGTTTGCTATTTACTGCCGAGAGGTAGCGCGGTATAGAAAAACGTTTCTATGAAAAGATGTTGTTAGCCGCAGTCCAGACTTGAACCGGGGACCTTTCGGCTCGCAGTCCAACGTACCTTGAGCTACCGACGCTACAGTGTGATCAGATAAATTTCAAAAAAAGCGCCAAGCCTATAAAATGTTATAGCCCAAAATCGCCCAATAACCAAATCGACTAATAAATAAATGGATACCTTGAATTATAGATCCAGTTTGATATAACTGATATAACTTAATATAACTTTTGTTAAATTATGAAAACTATGAATATGTTATATATATATATATATATATATATATATATATATATATATATATATATATATATATATATATATATATATATATATTTGTTTTTTTACTGATTTTTTCTAAAGATACATATCAGATGTTTTAAATTGTCGATTTATTTCTCGTTTATTATTAGAATCTAAATGCTAAAATAAAAATGCACACATAATCAACAAAAATCAAAAATTGACATTTACTTTTTTATATTCTAAAATGTGTCACACAATACCCAAAATAATATAAATTTACCTGTAGATTTAGTATTTTTTTTAGGTATTTGATCATAAGTGGTGGGTTCACAGGTCTGAATAGACCGATCATGCCGCGTTTTACTGACAGACAGCTTTTTCTGTAATCGTGATTTCAACAGACAGACATCGCTAAATCGACTCAGAACTTAATATGAGCCATTCCACACCAAATCGACCAATAAAAGTCAAATTTTATATTTTACCTTTTCGATTTCAATGAAATTTAGGCAACTCATAAAACTATCGAAATATGAATTGATCATTTGATATACCCTACACCAGTCATATCGAATTCCATTGGCATCACGGGCAGCATTGGCAATTCAAAAGATGAGGCGGGCCGCATTTGTTCACCATAAGAAAAAAAATCTCTGGTCTTTTTCATTTGGTTCTTCGGTGGTTTCCATTCATCTTCATTAAAAGCGTCGAAAGACGAAATTTATTTTGTAACAAATTGTGCAATTTTTGTCTGTTTGAAATATATTGAAAAAATGTCCGAAAAAATAGATCAAAGCGACATAACGCAGTTTTTTTTTTTTTTGAAACGATATTAAAAACGATTCTGGATAATATGGCACCAAATAGTTCAAATATATCGAGATTTATTTGAAAAACATTGCGATATCGATGTAGAAAATGTTTAAATATTCTAACATAAAATTTTACTATACGAAAATAACATATAATTTTGGGGGATATTTCATTTTAATTTTTTGTTTTGTGTTATTTCATTCGATTTGGGGGTTATTTCATATTCTGAATTTGTGGTTCACTTCATTTAATTTTAGGGTTATTTCATATTGTTTGGGGACTACTTTATTTTAATTGGGAGTTATTTTTTTTCTATGAACTCATTGTTTGTTTACTTGTCGTATTCTAAACGAATGACAATAACGGTGCCCGGGGGTTTATTGCCCCTTACCAAAATAAGGCAAAATATATTTTTGTGAAAATATATATTTTGTAAAATATGTTTTCGTCACTCTCCTTCCATTTAGGAGGACATGGCAATTTTTTTGTGAATTTCGACCGGCCCTTGTCTTTTTAAAAACAGCAATCATGAAGCAACCAAAAATTTAAGTTTTGATAAAATTCAAAGAGGGATGCATTCAGTGATGCCAACTCACATTTTCATTTTTCGATATTCTTAGCAAATTCCCCATTGACTAAAACATTCCCCGCACAATTGTAATTTAAGTACACTGAGAATAAATTGTGTTTTGATGACTACATTTTTAATAAAAGTCGAAATAATCCATTTAAGAAATATTACACAATATGTTATTCATTTAATAGTTTGTTATTTCTTGATTTCCTTAATTTTTAAATGACATTTATCAGCCGTTAAAAATTATTTGTTATTACCAAGTTCAGTGAAAGTTTAAACTTAGCTTAAATAAATATTTCAAAGGTCTATAGTTTTAAATCAAAATGTACGAATTTCTTTAAACTTTACCGACAGATAGATAAACAAATTGGCATGTCAAATTTGCAGGTCTTATATTAAGTTAAATTTTTTATCCTATATTTAAAAACATAACATCAGATACATTCAAAAAATGTTAAAAAAATTTTCGGTGTTATTTCAAACATATATATGTTTGAATGTAAAAAACATTTTATTTACATGTAAACATATTTATGTTTACATTTACTTTTAATGTAAAAATAGTAAACTTAGTGCTAATGTCATCTTTACACAATATTCGTTTTTCCCTATTTTTAAATTACATTTTTTTTATTTATATTATATAATTATAAACTTAAACTTTTATTTTATTTTTATTACACATATTTTATTTATACCTAATAATTTTATTTCCATCTATTGTTCCTATTTTGAGTTCAGTACTTTACCAATGAATTGGAAATTTCACAAACAGCCACTATCTGGTATTAACAGTAATTGGCGGTACTTAAACAAATTCTTCCACCAAAAAGAACGTTTGAACTATATATGAAAAGTATTAATGTGAGTGTTACTGAGTGCTAAAAGTAGGCAGCGCTGTTATTTAATTGTAATATCGTAATGCCAAACATACATATAATCAAAATAATGCTATTATTTTCAAATTCGTTGTCACCCAGTAACAATCACGAATAACCAAATACATATAATTCAAAGAACCATTTAGTTATGTTTGGTGTGTTTAATAGCGGAAATATCAAACATACATACATTAATATCTGATGAAAAATATATATTTCTACAGAAACATTAATATAGTAAATCCGCGATTAAAGCTTTTATGTTTAAATATCGTATAATAATATTTAAATCTGAACAAAATAATAATACAATTCAATTATAATGTAATTAGATATTACTCCCAATATTTATATGGTGATTTCGAATTACGTTATAATTACATTCAAGCATATTCAAACAAATCTTTTCTATCCGTGTACGAATTTATTATTTTCCAAACGAATTAAAAGCGTTGAAGTCAAAGTTTGCTGTTTAAATTCATTTCAAATATTATTTATTGTATTAAGATATCGAATCTAAAAGCAAAAACGTTTGTTTTAAAATGTTCATATGAAATTCGATCAATAGTTGGAAGATGTCCCTATATTCTAATCCTTAAAAATGTAAAAAAATGTAATTTGAAATTCCCCGCCAAAACTGGACCATTCCCCGATTACCCACTAGGACTAAAATTCCCCACAAATTGGGAAATTCCCCTCATCATCACTGGTTGCAATATTTAACTACTAAAATTTACCAGTCTTCGCCATACATGTATATTTCATACATACATATTTATCTATGTAGCACATACATTAACTTCAACATTATTAAATTTACAAAATTTAATTTTCATTTTAATTTTCATTAGCAATTTTTCTTTCATCATTTTTCTTAAAATATTTCAGCAGAATGATTTTTTTTCAGGTTTATTTCATTTCTTTTGGGGCCATTTCATTTATTTTGGTAGTTATTTCATTTCATTGGGGGTTATTTCATTTCTTGGGGGTTATTTCATTTCTTTAGGGGTTAGTTCATTTCTTTGGGGTTATTTCATTTTTTTAGGAGATACTTCATAAACATGAATTTGGATAAACATTTTGGGAATTATTTCATTTATTTTGGGTGTTATTTCATTGGGGGATATTTCATTTTTTTTAGGTGTTGTTTCATATGAAATAGCATCCGAATTTTATTGGAGTTTGTTTAATTTTTTATTTTGGTGTTATTTCATTATATTTGGATATTATTTTGAGTTTTATTTCATTGGACGTTATTTCATTGGGGCTATTTCGCAGCGCCCATCATTTGTATACCAATCGCATGGAAACTAATTAAGCTTTTTAAAGGATGGCATCCTTAAATATTTTCCTTGGTTTATTGATGTATAAAACAATCGATAACTCGGAAAATTATCGAAATATCGAAAATACGATTACATATAATTTTTTTTCGCAAACAGTTTTAGAAAATATGGTTTTAAAATATTCCACAATTCGACTCTTACTACAAATGCATCTTCTAGTACAAATTTCAATGTAATTGCGGAACGTGTTTTCGGTCTTCAAATTCAAAAATATTTAGCATATCGTATTTTTTGTCCCTAATAAACAATCCTAGAGGATGAAAAAACTAAAAATCGGAAAAAGAGTCAAATAAGTGACACCCTAGTATATACTTTTTCCGTACCGTCCACACCTCGTAAGGGGCTTTACAATATCTGCACAAAGTTATTATGCCCTGTACCTCATGAGTGTAGGATATAAAATAAAAAGACACATCTATTTGGTTTAAATTACAAAAATAATCTTTATTAATTTACTTTAACTAACAATTTCACTAATTAAAATTCTAACAACTGCTGAATGTACATTGTACTGGACATTGATCGCACGCAAGATGCACTATACCACTATGCAATCACTACTGAAGTGAAACGCCTCAGATGCGACGCTCTATATACCGCAAACATCAGTTCGACACGTATCGACGCTTCGACATGTTTCGAGAAGCTTCTACACCTTTCGTGAATGCTGCATGCTATTTGAATCTCATTCATACTCATGTATTTCAATGAGCTGATCTTCCAGCTTTTTTTGCGATCACTGCCTCAGTGCGCAGTCTTTCGTCTCATTCTAACACACTGCTTCGTACGCTCATTTGTCTCATTAACTCTTATTAAATATGTCATTTTATCACATCATTTCTTAACAATATGTTACACTTAAGTGTTTGCCACTCCTTTTTTCAGTGTAGTTATAAAATTACCCCATAAACTTTCATTAAGAAATTCTTTGCACAAGCTGTGTACGGTCCAGCTAGTGTTCAATAAAATGTAAGGTTTGTTTTGTTTATTTTTTGTAATTTAGTAAGTGTACACTGGACTGACAATAACTTAGTATAAACCAAATATTATAGATTTTGATTGAAAACTGTTCTATTGGATGTGAAAATTGATATGGAGAATTTTGAGCAAAATACGAATATGGGAAATGGACCCGCCAAAATATCAAAGTTTGCGTTTTCGTTAATTTTAAAAATGAACTAAAATATCGTCCCCTAAGAGCAATAAAATAAAAAAATGTCATCTGCTAGGACATTTAATTACTGTTTCAACAAACTACCAACGAGCAAAATCGGATAAAAAATACCGAAGCAGTTATTATTTTAAAAGACACTCTTTGTATTTTTATACCCTACACCAGGCATGTCAAACTCATTTAGCATCACGGGCCGTATTGGCAACTCAAAAGATGAGGCGGGCCGCGATTGTGTACCATAAAAAAAAATTCGCTATTTTTTTACACTTGGTTCTTCTGTTGTAAAATAAAATGTTAAGATGATAATATTTTCCATTGATCTTCGTTAAAAGCGCCGCAGTCGAAAATTTTGCAAAAAATGGTGCGATTTTTGTCTGTTTGAAATATATCGAAAAAATGTTCGAATTTCTTTGATCCTGCCAACAATTTTGTCAGGGGTATATATAATGGAACACCAGAGACAATTTTGTAAAACAGATCTAACAATCATCCAAAATTGTTGCCACTTTTTATGTCCGCAAAATCGTACGATATCTAATTAGCTCTTGTACCAATGTCGAAGGCCAAATCGTACTAAAACTACAAAAATAGTTCAAAGCGACATATCGCCGTTTTTTTTTTTTCGAAACGATAATAAAAACGATTCTGGATTGATATTGCATCAAATAGTTCAAATATGTAGAGATATATTTTAAAAACATTGCGATGTGGAAAATGTTTAAATATCCTTACATAAAATTTCACTCTACTAAAATAACGAAATTTTAAAAATTAGCAACGAGATCGAATTTTTGTTATCCAATTTAGTTCGAGAAAACTTCGAGGCATTAATCACATGGCAGACTTCTTACTTAACATATTGAAAAAGTTTTTTTTTTAAATATCGTATATAAATTTGATATTTATAAAAATTTGAAATTTATATAAAATTGGAAAGGGTTCCTTTTTAAGCACAACTAATTTAAATTGCAAGGACAATCCATTGATTAGAGATGTACGAATTTAGGAGTTATAGCAAAGTTTATTATATTATCCTTAAAATGAGGTTTTCAGAATTCTACGGTCAAGAGTTTTTTTCCACAACCACAAAAAGTGATTATTGATTAATTTTTTGAAACTTTTTGACCACTGTACATCTGCAGAAAGTGAGTCTGGAACTCTGATAGAATTGGTGTGGAATGTCTCTAAACAAAAAGTTTTACTTACTAAAAAAAAAATGTTAAAATGAATACAATTCCAATTTTTACTATGCAAGACTCTTTTTTACAAATTTGTGGTTCTTGTTTTATTTTGATTGCGCCTTTATTTGATGCTGGAGTTAATTCCGAAAATGGTTTTGTTAAATAGGGTCTCGTTTTTAAGATTTTTAAGTTTTAATTATTTTTCTCTCCTTTTATTTTAATTAGTCGAACCAAAAACAATAATGAATTTATCATTTCGTTGTTAGACGTACAAAACTATGCGCTATATATTTTTTATAAATACCGGTGAAATATAGCCAAAAACTTTACATTAAATTTAAAATTTTATGAATAAAAAACAATATTACTTGATGGAAAAAAGATAAACATTATTGTTATGCCATTTGTTCAACGCCATGTATAATATTTAAAATGAAAATTATGAAAATAAATTAAGACTCGGGTCTTCGAGTCTCAATTTCTCATTATTAAATTTTGGAAGATATAAAAATATTGATTTTTTTTTAAATAAATTAATAAGTTTTTAACCAAGAATAAATGGTAATCTTGATTATGCCTCCGTTATTTAATATAATAATCATTTTAAAAAATAAAAATTTTTCAATTCTTAAAAACATATTTTTCTTATATTATTTAAAAAGTCTTCGCGCGCCGCACAGTTGGCGGGCCGCGTGTTTGACATGCCTGCCCTACACCTATGAGGGTATATTAAGTTTGTGCATATATTGTAACGCCCCTTAGGAGGCATGTCCGGAATGGAAAAGTATATATATTCCTGATCAGCATCACTAACCGAGTGTGTTTAGCAATGTCCGTCCGTCTGAAATTTCGTTTCAATATGTTTTAGCCACAAGTAGGAACTGACTTTGGAAATGAGCCAAATCGGTCAACGGACACGCCCACCTCCATACAAGTCACTTGTATATAAGTCTTTAGGAACTAATAACTCGAAAATTATTCTATATATAGTTATAAAACGTAAAACATGTTGTTAGAATTCTTCTAAAAATATGTTGTCCAAAAATGGACGTGATCCGTCCACATTTTTATTTTAAGTATTTTTCGGGTTTTCATAGTGGAAATTTTAGCCGTGAATTATTAATATCAAATCTATGAAATATTAGAAATATTATCTTAAATATAGACGTGGTCTTCCCACTTTTATTTTTATAATTATTTTTATTAGTTTTTTTATACTTTTATATCAAGTTTTTAAATTAAGGGGATATAAAACGTCAATTTCTAATATGTGAATATTATACCAAAGGGAGGAAGGAGGTTTAGCATAATTAAGAACTTATATTAAGGTATACAATTACATTAATATCCCATTAATTTACCCACCAAAGGTGTAGGGTATTCCATAGTCGGGCCCGGTCGACTATAAAAGTCCGTCAAATGTGACCGAACTTACCCATGTGACCTAACTTTCCCAACTCGTTATTTTAAAAATTGAGCAGTAAGACCAAAATAGGTATATACAAAGTAAGGGAGCGTGGGGTAAAGTGGGCCATGAGGTACTTTGAATATAAAAACTATTGTCAAGTTCTTCTTAATATGGCATCAACTTTTTCATCTATAGTAATAATTAAATTAATACCACTTATTGCATTTTGAGAACATGTTAAAAAAATGTGTTTGAAATTTTTTTTAGAGTGCTGTAGTTTGCTATGAAAAACTGTGAAATTTTGTCGTTTTTAATTAGGAAAGTATGTTTCAGATGATAAGATGTTACATATATTTTGAAATACAAACGGGGTTTGTAAATAATTTAACATTGCTTAAATGGTGCTAAATATGGTTATTTTGCAACACTGAGGTAAAATTGAAAACACTTTTTAAGCAAAGATTGCTGTAACTTTATTGAAAATATTGTTGTATACTTATATATATATATTAATTTTTATCGACCTTAAATATTATAAATTTATTGTTATTATTTGTTCATGCTCTAGATCCGGTTTTGTTTTAATAATTAAAGCTCTTTTTTTTTTTGAATGATTTGAAAAGAACAACAACAAATTGAAAACATAACACTGGAAATGATCATACGGACCGTTTCGGATACAGCCAAGTAATCTTTGTGTGATGACGTTGTGATAACATCAAATGTTTCGTATAAATGAATACGGCGTGGTCGGGATTTGAACACATTTCGTCAGAAAGGATGGGAGTTGGTAGACAAGCACGCTATGTGTTTGTCTACAGAATGTGCCGAAGTTCGATAGAACTAATGCATTTGAGTAACGCATTCGTTGTCCTTTTCAAATGATTCAAATTAAACAGTATTTAAGATTAGCAAAAAGTCTTAAAGATGTCGGCTTTCTTTCAAAAGAGTACATCGAAATCTCACACAAAACTATTTTTTGTTTTATTAAAACATTTATTTTGTTTTTTCGATATTTTGAATACCGTTGGTATTCGTCTTCAGAAAATTACACTGAAATCATAACAATTCAAACAATAAATACATCACGTAATTACATTAAACAATTTTGAATATGACAAGAACTCATTGAACAAACTTCCTTACATTGAGTAACGTACGTCCACTTTCACTGAGTGTCATATAATTACTAAGTTTCCACACGACCTGGTGGAATCAGGCCATGTATTTCCCTCGAACACTTACCATTGTAATACCTATAAAACAGGCTTACACACCCTACGGTCCTTCGGTGCTCAAGAGAACCAATAGAGTATGAAATATTTTCATCCCTATTAAATATATTGCACGTTGCTGGATTCGATCCCGGAACTCCAAAGAAGATTTTGAAGCCCCTGCCCATATGCGCGAATTGTATTCCATCTTAGGTCGAATATAGGTGGTGTAGACAGTGCGCAAGTCAGCGGGAGGGAAGTATGTCTTACACCTTTTCAATAAACCGAGGCACTTGGCCGCTTCTTTCGACACATCAAATATGTGATCATTCCAACGGAGGTACATTGAATTGATATGCTCAGAACGTCAAGAACAGCAGATTGCGCAATATCCACAGAGTCCATATTGAGGGAAGGGAGAGGTGAATCCATTCTTTTGTGAGATAACAGACAACCTTGGGTCTTGCTTGCATTAAAATCAACTCTATTAGCAAGACCCCACGCGAGATTGTTTTCAGGTCATTATTGAGTGTGGCATTCATTGAGCGCCTTTTACTCTCAATCTCCAAATAGTTTGGACGCTTGTTGAACGAATATGAATGACAAATGTTACTGTCATCTGCAAAGGAATGGATTGGGTTCAGGGTCGATGACAGAAGGTCATTGATAAAAACCAGAAATAGGAACGGGGATAGGACGGAACCTTGCGGTACTCCAGAACTGATGGAATGTTGTTCTGAGAAAACACCATTCATTTCAACTCGTATTGAACGACCCTGGAGAAAACTCGATATCCATATACTAAAAGAATTACCGACACCATATGCAATTAGTTTTGATACGAGGGCCTTATGCCACACTCGATCAAAAGCCTTAGAAATATCCAGAGCAACAACCTTACTTTCCCCGAAAAGGTGACCACAAATATTCCACTTTTCGGAGAGGACCGCCATCAAATCACCTGTGGATCTGGTCCTACGGAAACCATATTGTCGGTCACTAAGTAATTCGTTTCGCTCTAGATAGTTCACAAGGTCTATTTTATAGTTTATTAGTATATTAAATGCAACATTTCTATTGTGTATCGTTTATTGTAGTTTGTTTCTTGTTGTCATATTTTCGCGTTTTCTATGTTCGGAGAGTGTCCTGTGGTGGCACAGTGGGCCGTTAGTTCTGTTGTCTAATATGCCAGTTCTATTTTTGTAGTCCGATTTGTGTGCAGCTAATCTTGTCTGTAGTTTTGATTTTGTTGTTCCAACATATATTTTATTACATATGTTGATTTTTCCAATTTGTCTAATTTAGTTTTTGTATATGAATAAAGTGGTTGTAATGTGTTATTTGTCTTTAGTACAATATTTATTTTGTCTGTATAATATATGTCAGCGTGCACAATTATGTCAGAAAATCCTGGAACGTGTGTCATGGATTTGTATATTCAAGTAATCAACCTTAAAATCTTCCGAAAATATCAAACGCAATCGGAATGTTGTCACCATTCATTAAGGATGGTATTATGCGAATGCATGGACGATTACAGAATGCTGATTTGTTAGCCGCACACTGCAATCCAATAATCTTGCCCAAGAAGAACCGATTGGCTTGGTTATTGGCACGAATGGTACATTTTCAACAAACTTTGTTGGGGCAGAGCGGGAATTAAGTCATATGCTTTAGACTTGGCAGAAAACAGATCTATTTGACCAACTATCAATGCGACAAACTCAATGGCATTTCATTACTCCAGCGGCACCTCATCAGGGAGGCCTTTAGGAGGCTGCAGCATCACGTGCGTTGCGTTATGGGAAAATGACTATTGACCGTCGAAATAATGCAGTCTCTACTAGTAGAAATCGGAGCAATTCTCAATTCGCGCCCCTTGTGTGCACAGAGTACCGATCCGCAAGATCGAAGGCCACTAATACCCGGCCATCTATTAATTGGTGAACCATTAGTCCCGACTTTGGGCGAGCAAGTGCCAATGTAGCGACCAGAAAAATACCTAAACTACTGGCAAACGCGACAGCAAATGACACAAAGATTTTGGAAACTCTAGAGCGAAAACTACCTTCACGAACTTCAACTTAAATGGCTTAAATGGCGAAATCGGAATGTCGGAGATTTAGTAGTCATAAAGAGTGAAACCACCCCACCAGGTTTATGGAAAATGGCTTATGTAAAATGGCTCGTATTACCCAACTACATCCAAGTTCTGACAACTTAGTGCGCATTGTCACGCTGTGGGCAGGAAATAATTTTATTTCTCGACTTATCTAGAAACTGTGCGTTCTACCGATTGAAAACGTTGAGCATCGAGAGTCATCGAGTCTTAAGGCCGGAGGATGTTCCAGCGAATTGGCTGCCCTGACGACGGCGACGAAGGGTTGCGACAGTCTGCGACAACGCTGATACGATTGATTTTGTGCTGCTGGTCGATTTGGTGTGGAATGGCCCGTATAAATATATAATTTTTGTTTTATGTTTTTTGCCAAATAATCAGGAAAAACACGAATAGCCATTTAAAATTTTTGATACACAAGATGATAGTCTCTCATTTCCGAATAATATAAAACTAACATTCTGCATGTGGAGTATACCACAGTATAATGTAACCCATTTATATTTTTTAAAAATCACTTCTTCTATTTACTTTAAGCAAGCCTACAGAAGGATTTTTCCCCAGGGTGTATCATTTTTTGTGAATGGCACATTTTTGGGCATTTTTTTCTCAACTCACATTTGTGCACTATTCATGAATTTTAAATCTGTTTTATTAAAAAAAAAACGATAACGTCGTAATTAAGCATACAAATTTAAAAAAGCGAAAAGTTTAAAAAAATAAAAATACAACTATTAAGTGTTTTAAATTGGTAGAAATATTACTAACTCGTATTTTTGTACTCTTTTACAATTTTATTGTGTGTAAGGGAGATATTTGGGTCTAATTTATCAATTCATTGAACCTCTTGATACCAGATCTTAATCCTGATTCATAATAATATTTTACAAATACAAGATGAATTGATAAATTTGATCCAACTATTTCCTTTACCACAATAATATTGTAAAAGAGTATTTCTACGAATTTATTATGTTTAATAATTATACCCTAAACCTCTGAGGTACAGGGTATATTAAGTTTTGTGCAGATATTGTAACGCCCCTTATGAAGCGTGGCCGGAAAGGAAAAGATTCTTGATCAGCATCACTACCGGAGGCCGTTTAGCTAATTTTACTTTACGAAAATTACGAAGAACTTATGACAAAGTTTGCTTTATTATCCTTAAAGCGAGGTTTGCAGCATTCTACGGTCAAGAATTTTTTTCTACAAAAAGTGATTATTGATTCATTTTTTGAAACTTTGGACCACTGTATCTCTGAAAAAAAATTAAATGGTTTCAATTCCAGTTTGTGCAAAGCAAGACTCATGGTTAAAAACTTGTCGTTTTTTCAATAAAAGTCCAAAGTCTGATAGCGCCTTTATTTCATTCTAGAGCTGATTCCGAACATGTTTTGGTTAAATATGGTCAAGTTTTTGAGATTTTTAAGATTTAATTAGTTTTCTCTCCTTTTAATTTTAATAGTCGAATCAAAAAAAAAAAAATAGTTTTGTTTTCGGTGTTAAACGTACAAAACTACGCGATAGTTTTTATATATGCCGGCGAAATATAGCCAAGGGAAATTCAAAACTTTACAATAAATTTTAAATTTTATGAATAAAAAACAATATTAATTAATGAAAAAGAAAATAAAAATTAATGTTATGCCATTTGTGCAATGTCATGTATAATATTTAATATTAGGAAAATAAATTAAGACTCTATATAAAAAAACTTATCAATATCTCATTATTAAATTTTGGGAAAATAATGTAGCTACAAAAATATAGATTTTTTTAAAACTTAATAAGTTTTTAACCAAGATAAGTAATTTAATTTCGTATAAGGCATGTTAAATTGGATACATGGCGCTGCACAAAAATGCACAACAATAAATAATAATAATTTTAACGCCTAAAAATAAAATAAATATTTAATATTATTAAAATTTGGGCGAGCCGCGTGTTTGACATGCCTGGTGTAGGGTATTCCATAGTCGAGCCCGACCGACTATAAAAGTCCGTACCAAGTGGCCGAACTTATCCATATGACCTAAAATTCAAACTGGTTTTTATTTTATTTTAAGATTATTTTAACTTTTTATACCCTACACTAAGGGTGAAAGGGTATATTCAGTTTGGTACGCCGTTTGTAACACCCAGAACAAAGCATCTCCGGTAAGGAAAAGTATGACCTTCTGAATCAATTTAGCGATGTCCGTCTGTCTTTCTGTCTTTCTGTTGAAATCACGATTGCAGTAGAAGAGCTAGAACTATGAAACTTTAGATTTAGATTACTTATATATCGAAGCTGAACAATAAAAGTGGCATGATCGGTCAATTGTGACCTGAGAACCGACCACTTATGTTCAAATACCTCATATAAAATTTAAATCTACAGATCAATTTTACTGTATACGTGCTAAGGTAAACTTTTTTGGTCAAATACCTGCTCTAATACATGAAAATAATGTTTCGAGGCGACACGACTTGTGGTTCTCAAAAAATCGAAATTCGGTACTCCTACCCATTTTTAATATGGGTATTAATTGAATGGCAATTCTTCAGCGATTGAATGTTTGTAGTTATTTTCAGGATTCGTATACCCTGGTGACCTTTATACCACTTTGAATGGTAACCACACATATGTGTAGGGTATTTATAGTCGGCTTAGACCGACTATAATTTTGATAATTCTAACTATCAAAATAACACCTACTATAAAATGTCCCTACTTTAAAATTTCCCATATGATCTAACCTTCCCACCTGGTTTTTAACTCGAATGCCAAAAGAAAATGGTCTCAAAGTACTCACAACAAAATAACCAAGCTATTCTGGCCGGTATTTTGCAATAATTAAACCGCATACATCATATCACTATACTGCAAGGTATGCAGCCTACTTCTGGGAATATCACTGGACATTGGCTCATACACTGAAAAAATTTAATCAAAATCAAATACTTTTAGCTGTTGATATACTGTTATTTGCAAATATTTTCAAATAATACGACAATAATAACGACATAATAATGTATTCTTCCCTCAAATATTTTTTTCAATTTTCAAATAACAATGCCATCACTTTTAAATTCACATCTATCATCTGAAAAGAGTCTATGAATTATTTGACGAGCAATAGCTTGAAAGTTACTGTTTCAACAGTTTTGCACTGTTGGGATACGATTTACTTTTCCGTGAACAGCGTTTATAAATAAAACATATGGAATTTATTTCACTGTTAACGCAAAAGTAAATCTTTTCCCCAACAGTGCAAAACTGTTGAACAACCGTAACATTCAAAATAATGCTTTTTATATAATTCATAGACTCTTTTTCAGATGATAGCTGCAAAATATAATAATGTTGATTGATCTTGTTGAAATGAACTGATGTAAAAAGATGAATGAGAGTGAGTGAGTAAAAAATAATAATTAAAAAATAAAGTTAAAAAAATAAAAAAATATAATCAAATTACACACAATTAAAAAAAAAATATTTTTTTTATTTTAAAAATTTCAATGTAATGAATCAGAAGAGCAGGAAATGCTATAACACCAACTCTGCAATTGCCCTGCACTGTCACATTGTTAGGTCAGACCTTCTATAACTCCATAGAAGGAGTGTCGAAGACCGAGCTGGGTAAATTAAAAAACTTCGCATTGAAGACGGGAACATTTGATCTCGACAAATATCATAATGAACGATC
Organism: Dryomyza anilis; assembly: GCA_951804985.1. NCBI lineage: Eukaryota > Metazoa > Arthropoda > Insecta > Diptera > Dryomyzidae > Dryomyza > Dryomyza anilis. The sequence goes on along the minus strand of OX638131.1, from coordinate 50,369,573 downwards.
TTTAATTTTCGCATAAACAGAGAGTAGTGGAAAAACTCTGGACCAAGTAGGTCTATGTGATACATCCGCCGCAACCCTAACCCAACCTAACTCGAATGCCTAATTTTGACTTTTACAATTTTTTTGAATAAAACAGGATTGAGATTTGTTAATTTATAATGTAAAGCACATGCACCGTTTACCTACGAATTGAGAAAAAATGGGCCACATTTTAGTCCAAAAATTAGTTTTTTTGGCTTCATATCAAAGGTTCAGTTAAAGGAATTTTGAAAATTGATATGTACACATAATTTGTGTTATGTTAGGCATGTTTTGAACAAAATAAAAATAAGTTTGAGATTATAATCAACACTTACCATCCAATGGATTCCTTAAAAATGTGGTTTTTCGTTTTTGTGAAATATCGTTGAAACTTGACGTGTAGAGAAAATACTGAAAACGCTATTGTTCTTGAACTTCAATTTTTTTATTTGGTGCTACTACTGATAAAAAGTGTAGTATATTCTTATGCCTGTACACGTCTGAGTTAGGTGTTATGGACTCCGTAATTGTTCAAAGGATAACCAATATTGTTCGTCATTATGTAGTGAAATCGTTCATAGTACGTTTCTATTGTCTAAGGAGTGATTATAAGCAACATTCTAAGGATGATGTACACTGAACACCGAAAGTTTGTACTTTAACGATTAACCCCTATTTATAATAGTTTTCTAATGACAATTCCATTAAGAAATCAGAAAATTATAATAAAATCTTTGTAGAAAATGTTCGTCTTTGATAATGAGCTAGGGTCTCTGAACAACTGAATTCTCCAACATTTACTATTTATAGAAGCACCAAATAAAAAAAATCGAAATTTAATTAAAAAAGTTGCCATTTTGCCGCACTGTGTAATAAATTTTTAATAAGAAATAGAGACAAATTGAAACAAATCTTTGAAATTTAACGTAAATGTCGATATCTTGAGAAAAGTAAATGGTAGGATTTTGGTTCAAACGGATTTTTAAACAAAAAATAATAATGAATATTACCCATTTTATACTTTTTATACCCATTTTTTTCATACTTGTGACTGCTTCTAGATCTCCTTGACCTAGTTATAGTAACGTTATTCTGTAACTGAATCATGAATCATATTGCACAAATTATATGACTCATAGGTACTAGTCAAAAACAAAGTTTGAAATAAATCCATAACATTTAAAATTGAGGTGGATGTTCCGACATTTAATGTCCCAAATAAAGAATATATTAATATTGTAAATTTGAATGCCAATTTTTAAAATCGAATCTCTAATAGTTGTCAAGTTATGATAATGGGTAAGGTAATTAAGGTAATTTCAACACTCTAGTACTTCAATATGTTTTTTACAATCACTGCATAAATGATTTGACTGAATATGTTGACGGCGTTAACAAAAAAGAAAGTATTTGTTCATATCATATCATTTAACTTTTATATTTTTATTAACATTCGATAAAACCAAAATCCACTATCAAATTGAATTATTTCTGTTCTGAACTAAGCCATATTCCAATTTTATAGCTAAATTGGTTAATAAATCATTTTGCTTCTGTAATCTCTATAATACCACCCCGAAATTTTGTCCATATATCACAGCAGGATATTGGTCTTAAATTGTCCCACAAATATTGCAGGAACAAAGCTGAAATATTTTTTATGATTTTCAATTACACCGCACCATGTTTACACATATGTCGTCTCTCATCATATTATTTGTCAACGCATCCTTTTGTCATCCTTTTTATCCTTGCACTGCGCACTTACCACGGCAAACTTCATTGGCAATAATTCGAAAGGGATTTTTTTGACTTTGAATGTAGCAGCGGTCGTTCAAAGAACCAGCTACCCCATTACACACTCCCTGAGACAGTCGCACACAATTCAATTAATTGTGACAAATAATTTATGAATGTATGCGAAGTTCTGAATCTGAGTGCGGCAAATAAATGTAAAAATCCATGTATCAAAAGAGACAAATGAAGGATATGACAAGCATTTCCAATTTGAAGGTGAGCCCAATATTAGGGTCGCATACACGTAGTGACATCTTCCTTTTTGTTGCATTGTTTGTACTGTGAACCCCTTTTATGATGATAAATAGTGAATTGTGCATGGTATCTTGATAGAGAGATGAGTATTTCGAATTATTTAGGACTCTATTCCAGAGAATTATATTTACAAATATTAATATATATATATATATATATATATATATATATATATAAATATATATATATATATATATATATATATATATGTATATATATATATATATATATATATATATATATATATGTATGTCTATATATATATATATATATATATATATATATATATATATATATATATATATATATATGTATATATATATATATATATATATATATATATATATATATATATATATATATATATATATATATATATATATATATATATATATATATATATATATATATATATATATTATAGCCGCGGTAGCTCAGTGGTTAGTGCGTTGGACTGCGAGCCGAAAGGTCTCTGGTTCAAGCCTGGACTGGGGCTAACAACATCTTTTCATAGAAACATTTTTCTATACCGCGCTACCTCTCATCAGTAAATGGCAAACCTACGAGAGTAAAATCATTGCCTATGCATTGCCAGCTCAAAATGGTATACGGTTGGACAAAATTTCAATAATATACCTCTTATATCTTAAGAGTTATATCGTGTTTACTATAAATGTTATATGGCAGCTAGGCGTGGCAGTTAACAAAATCCGCCCATTTTTTGTAACACGGTTTGAACTTAAGACATATGAGTATATACCAGTTTTTATTGATGTATCTCAAACCAATACAAAATTATTGCGATTTATATACTAAAAAACAGAATTTATAAAGTTAAGATAAAAATAGAATAAAAATTCTTACCACTCCAAATCAACCACTCCAAATCTTTGTTCAATGTCAAGAATTTATGTAAATTTTTTCAGAATTTTAAAAAGGCAGTTTTTGCATGTTGTGTTTTTACAGTTTGCTAAGGGGGTGGGATGCGATAGAAAACGAAAATTAAATTTAAACTTCATTGACCAACAATAACAACAAGCTCGGCGAATTGACGTGGAATGTCCCATATATATATTTATATATATCTAAATATATATATATATATATATATATATATATATATATATATATATATATATATATATATATAGATATATATATATATATATATATATATATATATATATATATACGATTACTAAAGAATCGTAATCAAAAATTGTGATTATGAGTAGAAATAATCGGAAAGTAATTTGATTAATAATAAATTTTTTGATTATTTTCACGACTACTTTAAAATAACCAAAAACGAGTAATCCGTTAGATTATTTTTCGATTATTTGATAATCAAAAAATAATCAAGAAATATATAGAAATAATCAAAAAAAGTAGTCTGATTACTTTTTTTTTTCATTATTTTCAAATAATCAAATTTTGAAGAGAAGTGAAAAATTGATATGCATATATCATCAGATTATACATTATTACCAATTTTCTTGACTAGGTTATGTCAGTAATATACATATCTTAAACTGGGTGCACAATTAGATATTTGTTTATTTTACATTGTCTGACCTTTGACAATATGACCTCTTGAATTATTGACATCGATGAACCAAACACCCTGTATATATGTTTGTAAACATATCGAGTATAAAATTATTGTGTTCTGAATTTAGTCGTTCGTTATATTGCGTTTTCGTTAAACATAGTATTCATATTTGACTGCACTCTCAATATTTCCATATACTGCAAATTTCTATAATACAAACCTAACATTAACCAACGAATTTCTCGCTTCAGCAATTTCTCTTATGACACATTTATTATGCTGCTAAAAAAAATTATCCACACTACAATAGTAAAAGTAACACCACCCTTTTTGTTATATATATATATATCAGCCAGGACACAAATAAAATAAAATTGCATTAAATATCTGTACAAACTAAAGCTGTCAACAAGTTATATTCCTTTTTATGAAATAAGTCCAGAAAAATTAACGAATTGCCAAAAAAAAACACTCAAGTGGATTTTCAATATTTATAAATTGTTCCATTATATCGTCAACATACCGACGGCAGTCGCAAGTGAAAGGCATAGCCTCTTTGTTCAAATATTTGGACAGATGTGTCGGGCATTGATAGAACTAGCTATGTAAGTAAGTTATGATATTATTTTATGGACTTTATTTTAACGATATATTTTTGAACCAAAAGATTTATTAAAAAAATATATTGTTTTGCAGAGGCATACGGAACTGATAAAAATCACAGATATTGGATTATTGGATAATTTATATTTATACATATTAAATATTGCTTTTATTATTGGACGAAAATTGAAATATTACTCAAATAACAAATGGATTTTCATTCACTAAGATGGAAATTTTAGTTACTACCTTCAACAATACCGTCAATGTCATTTAAGAAATTTATATACTTACAATGTAAATGTAATTGCAATATAATATCCGAAGAAGATGGCATTTCATATTTAATATATTAAAAGCATGCTTACCATTTATTTTTCTGTATAAAATATAAGCTATTGTACATTAAAGCCTTAAGCTTCATTCCATCGCTCACCCTTTGCAACCGTTGCGAATGTTCCGAAAATAACCGAACCATTACCTTTTCTGCGCCTAATGAGCGGCTGTTCAATTAGTAAGAGCAGCTAATGGCAATTACAAAAATGCGTTTATATTTAATTCTCGCCTTACTTAAGTTACAGTGCAAATTGGTATTTATTAGGGATGTTACGGATGTCTGATTTGAGGAAGCGGATCTTTAAGAAAATTCGCAAATCTTAACGCATACAGTGTCGGATTAACTAGTTATGCCGCTGTGGGCCCAAGGGTTTCACCAACATTTTCCTCCCTGAGTCGGGACCCAATTGTGATTCAACACAATAGTTAGAGGACACTGTATAATATGTTTTAGTGTTATTAGTTCCGATTTTACTTAACGATATCCCATACATATATACATAAATTATATTTTGTGTATATTTGGTTTTTAAACCCTTCACCTCTGAGGTTATAAAGTATATTTAGTTTGTGCAGATATTGTAATACCCCTTTGAAGGCGTCGCCGTTATGGAAAAGTATATATATATATATATATATATATATATATATATATATATATATATATATATATATATATATATATATATATATATATACATACATATATATGAAAATTGGTCACAATATGTTTTAGCCAAAAGTTTAAAATTTGTTTGAAAATGACCCAAATCGGTCAACGGACATGCCCACCTCCCATTTATATTTAACTCTTTAGGAACTAGTACTTGGAAAAGTCTTCAATATGTACTATTTAAGATGTATATTTAAAACATATTGTTAGAATTCACGTTAAAATATGTGGTCCAAAAATCGTGATCCGCTCAAATTTTTTACATTTTAGCCGTAAATTATTAAAATAAAATCTATGAAATATTAGCCTTACAAAATTATAAATATACTTTTATATCAATTTTTAAATTATAAGGCTTTAATATCTGATAAGTGAATAATATCTGAGGGTGGGGGGTTCAGCATAATTAAAAACTTTAAAATTAAGGTATACTATTAAATATCCGATATTAATATCCCTACCAACCTTTCATTTGCTGCCCGCGAAGACTTTTTAAATAATATAAAAAATATATATTTTTAAGAATTGAAAAATATTAAATTTATTTTATTTTTAGGCGTTAAAAGATAACAGTTTTTAACCAAGAGTCTGGCTTTGCACAAACTGGATTTGGAATCATTTTAACATTTTTTTTTAGTAACCAACATTTTTTGAGAGACATTCCACACCAAATCTGCCTTCTTCAGAGATACAGTCCAAAGATCCAAAGTTTAAGTCCCCGTTTTAAGGATAATAAAATAAACTTCGTCATAAGTCCTAAATCTGAATATCTAATCAATGGTCATTGTACTTGCAATTTAAATTAATTGTTCATAAAAAGGAAAACTTTTCAAATTTATACAAATATTTTAAAAACAAACTTTTTTAATATAAAATTTTTAAATAAAATGTGTTAACTAGTCCGCAATGCTATTTATGCCTCGAAGTTTTTCCTAACTAACTTGGACAACAAAAATCGAATCTTGTTGCTAATTTCTAAAATTTTGTTATTTTCGTAGAATAAAATTTTATGTTAGGGTATTTAAAGATTTTCCACATCGATACGCAATGTTATTCAAAAAAATCTTGATATATTTGAACTATTTGAGGCAATATTAATACAGAATCGTTTTTATTATCGTATAGAAAAAAATGCGATATGTCGCTTGGAACTATTTTTGCAGTTTTCGTACGATTTGACCTTCGATATTGGTACAAGAATTAAATCGATGTCGTACGATTTTGCCGAATAAATACCTCAGATAAAATGTTTGGCAGGATCAAAGATGTTCTGATATTTTTTGATATATTTTAAGCAGACAAAAATCCCATCATTTTTTGCAAAAAAATTTTGCCTGCAGCGCTTTTAACGAATATCAATAATAAATTAAATTTAAAATTCGCCGAGGTTTGACCCTGACCCCCTCCGAATTTTAATTTATGATTTATAATTTATAATTTATAATTTATAATTTATAATTTATAATTTATAATTTATAATTTATAATTTATAATTTATAATTTATAATTTATAATTTATAATTTATAATTTATAATTTATAATTTATAATTTATAATTTATAATTTATAATTTATAATTTATAATTTATAATTTATAATTTATAATTTATAATTTATAATTTATAATTTATAATTTATAATTTATAATTTATAATTTATAATTTATAATTTATAATTTATAATTTATAATTTATAATTTATAATTTATAATTTATAATTTATAATTTATAATTTATAATTTATAATTTATAATTTATAATTTATAATTTATAATTTATAATTTATAATTTATAATTTATAATTTATAATTTATAATTTATAATTTATAATTTATAATTTATAATTTATAATTTATAATTTATAATTTATAATTTATAATTTATAATTTATAATTTATAATTTATAATTTATAATTTATAATTTATAATTTATAATTTATAATTTATAATTTATAATTTATAATTTATAATTTATAATTTATAATTTATAATTTATAATTTATAATTTATAATTTATAATTTATAATTTATAATTTATAATTTATAATTTATAATTTATAATTTATAATTTATAATTTATAATTTATAATTTATAATTTATAATTTATAATTTATAATTTATAATTTATAATTTATAATTTATAATTTATAATTTATAATTTATAATTTATAATTTATAATTTATAATTTATAATTTATAATTTATAATTTATAATTTATAATTTATAATTTATAATTTATAATTTATAATTTATAATTTATAATTTATAATTTATAATTTATAATTTATAATTTATAATTTATAATTTATAATTTATAATTTATAATTTATAATTTATAATTTATAATTTATAATTTATAATTTATAATTTATAATTTATAATTTATAATTTATAATTTATAATTTATAATTTATAATTTATAATTTATAATTTATAATTTATAATTTATAATTTATAATTTATAATTTATAATTTATAATTTATAATTTATAATTTATAATTTATAATTTATAATTTATAATTTATAATTTATAATTTATAATTTATAATTTATAATTTATAATTTATAATTTATAATTTATAATTTATAATTTATAATTTATAATTTATAATTTATAATTTATAATTTATAATTTATAATTTATAATTTATAATTTATAATTTATAATTTATAATTTATAATTTATAATTTATAATTTATAATTTATAATTTATAATTTATAATTTATAATTTATAATTTATAATTTATAATTTATAATTTATAATTTATAATTTATAATTTATAATTTATAATTTATAATTTATAATTTATAATTTATAATTTATAATTTATAATTTATAATTTATAATTTATAATTTATAATTTATAATTTATAATTTATAATTTATAATTTATAATTTATAATTTATAATTTATAATTTATAATTTATAATTTATAATTTATAATTTATAATTTATAATTTATAATTTATAATTTATAATTTATAATTTATAATTTATAATTTATAATTTATAATTTATAATTTATAATTTATAATTTATAATTTATAATTTATAATTTATAATTTATAATTTATAATTTATAATTTATAATTTATAATTTATAATTTATAATTTATAATTTATAATTTATAATTTATAATTTATAATTTATAATTTATAATTTATAATTTATAATTTATAATTTATAATTTATAATTTATAATTTATAATTTATAATTTATAATTTATAATTTATAATTTATAATTTATAATTTATAATTTATAATTTATAATTTATAATTTATAATTTATAATTTATAATTTATAATTTATAATTTATAATTTATAATTTATAATTTATAATTTATAATTTATAATTTATAATTTATAATTTATAATTTATAATTTATAATTTATAATTTATAATTTATAATTTATAATTTATAATTTATAATTTATAATTTATAATTTATAATTTATAATTTATAATTTATAATTTATAATTTATAATTTATAATTTATAATTTATAATTTATAATTTATAATTTATAATTTATAATTTATAATTTATAATTTATAATTTATAATTTATAATTTATAATTTATAATTTATAATTTATAATTTATAATTTATAATTTATAATTTATAATTTATAATTTATAATTTATAATTTATAATTTATAATTTATAATTTATAATTTATAATTTATAATTTATAATTTATAATTTATAATTTATAATTTATAATTTATAATTTATAATTTATAATTTATAATTTATAATTTATAATTTATAATTTATAATTTATAATTTATAATTTATAATTTATAATTTATAATTTATAATTTATAATTTATAATTTATAATTTATAATTTATAATTTATAATTTATAATTTATAATTTATAATTTATAATTTATAATTTATAATTTATAATTTATAATTTATAATTTATAATTTATAATTTATAATTTATAATTTATAATTTATAATTTATAATTTATAATTTATAATTTATAATTTATAATTTATAATTTATAATTTATAATTTATAATTTATAATTTATAATTTATAATTTATAATTTATAATTTATAATTTATAATTTATAATTTATAATTTATAATTTATAATTTATAATTTATAATTTATAATTTATAATTTATAATTTATAATTTATAATTTATAATTTATAATTTATAATTTATAATTTATAATTTATAATTTATAATTTATAATTTATAATTTATAATTTATAATTTATAATTTATAATTTATAATTTATAATTTATAATTTATAATTTATAATTTATAATTTATAATTTATAATTTATAATTTATAATTTATAATTTATAATTTATAATTTATGATTTATAATTTATAATAGGTAACTTCCAGGGTTGGTCCTAGAAAGAATCTTAGGGGGAATGTGACGTATGAAATATCGGAATAGAATTATTTTTTTTTTCTTAAATTATCTTTTTTAAATAATACATTAAAATTAAACATAGGAAAAAACGTATACCGGGTAAATATACTGCATCAATATGCAGACGCGTATAGGGTTCGTTAACAAATAATAAATAATTTACATTAAACCAAAACTGAAACAATACATTTTGGAAAACGTCATAATTTATATTTTGAATATATCAAAATTTCTTTTCATTAAGACTTAACGTAATTAGGGTATCCTCAATCCGTACTCAACGTGTCGTTTTGAACACGCAGAGAAAAAATATAATTGCAATCGTAAATTTAATATCTTTAACAAGATTTTACTTTTAATTCCAAATTTTTTAAATCATTTTTCATTCATTTTAAGACTTATGGTATGAATATATTTAAAAAACTTGTAAATTCATGTATGTAACGTGTAATATATGTTTGCTGCAAATAATAATTTTTTCCTGTGTATACATGAATCAAAATTGTAATCACACGATATCCAACCGGATTTTGGATTATATCAAAGTGGGCGGGGAAAATGATTGTCATGTCTCTGGAAAAGTAGGACTAGCAGTTGCAAAAATATAAAAAGTGACCTCCAGGTCACGTGGTATCTTTTAAAAATGAAAAAAGCTTTTTTGGAATATGGGAGTGGCAGAATTAACTTTTAAAATCTTAAAATCCCTTACATACATTAAAGTTTAATTTTTGTACTTAATAGTCAACCAATTTTTTTATACCCTACACGAAGAGTGAAAGGGTTTATTCAGTTTGGTACGCTGGTTGTAACACCCAGAAGGAAGCATCTCCGATAAGGAAAAGTATATATAATCTTGATCAGCATGATTTCCTGAGTCGCTTTAGCGATGTCCGTCTGTCTGTATGTGCGTCTGTCTGTCCCTCTGTCTGTCTGTTGAAATCACGATTACAGAAAAAGTAGAAGAGCTAGAGCAATGAAACTTTAGATTTAGATTACTTATATATCTAAGCTGTCTGAACAAGAAAATTGGCATGATCGGTCTATTGTGACTTGAGAACCGACCACTTATGTTCAAGTACCTCATATAAAATTTATATCTACCTATCAATCACTTGTGTTTAGGTAAACTTTTTTTGGTAAAATATATATTGACTCATACTCAAATAGACAAAAATAATGGTTTCCGGCGAAACGACTTGTGGTTCAACAAAAAAATTCGAAATTCGGAACACCTACACATTTGTAAATATGGGTATCAAATGGAAATACTTCAGCGATTGGAAGTTTGTAGTTATTTTCGGGATTGGTATATCCGGTAACCTATATACCACTTTTAATGGTAACCACACATATGTGTAGGGTATTTATAGTCGGCTGAGACCGACTATAATTTTGATAATCCTTACTATCATAATAACACCTACTTTAAAATTTCCCATGTGATCTAACCTTCCCAACTGGTTAGTATTTATATTGCACTGTAGAAGCACCTCAGTCAATTTTTTTTTAAATCGCGTCAATTTCTTTTTATTATTTGTAATCTAAAGTTAATTTTTAATTAATTAATTTTTATTTTTTTTAGTGAATTTTTATATTGTAATAGTTATAGCGCCGCAGTTAAATTTTTTGGAAAAATTCATTGGACATTATTTGTTTTAATAGTCAATTTTCTGAACAGTAACAGACAGATTTTTTCCGAAAATTCCCTTTGTTTTTTAATTGACCCTCAAAATTTCCAAACAAAAAATCCCTATGAAGGATTCACAAAATATATTAAAAAATATTGAAAAATCCAAAAAATAAGAAATAACATTCAAAACAATTATAAAATAATACCTAACATAATTCATATCCTACCAAACATTTAATAAAATAAGTAAAAATCTTGTGTTAAGAGATTAAGGGTGTGTGAGAGTTCGACTAAATTGCTGATTAAACTAAATTTTGCCGGTAATGTAGTGTTGGGAACATTTTCTTAGAGAACTTTTTCCATAATGCTTTTTCAAGGTAAATTTTCTTATTATTCCAAATATTTCTACCATTTTAAAACGTTTTTATTAGGTTGCTTTCTTGACTGTCTGTTCGGTACAAATTTTGTAATTGATTTTAAACTACCTTCCGACTTGAGATTTTAAATATTTCCTCGAACTGGATGAAAATGCAATATTATCGTGTTCTTGTCATCCGGTTAGTCATATTTTTATCGCCATGGTTCCATATTAAAGACACATTGGAATTTTAATAATATTAGGACATTCAAATTCTGTAAGACGAAAATCTAACAGACACAGAAATATAAGAACAATAAAAAATATGAAATAAAATATATTTATTAATAATTTTTTTTTTAGTATAATTTAAAATAAAATGAGGGACGGCAAATAATATAAGCTATTGGGCTGGCCGTTAAAGTTCAAATTAAAAACGTTTTTTTATTAAAAAATATTTTTTATTTCATATTTTTTTTAATATTTTATAATCAGATTATATTTATTTGACAATTTTATGCTATTTAAGAATATATGTAAGTTTTCAAACGTTTTTAACTGCATTTGTAAATTTTCCGAAGGCTTCCAAATATTTTCATTTGGTAATTTTTAACCAGTTGGGAAGGTTAGATCACATGGGAAATTTTAAAGTAGGTGTAATTATGATAGTTAGGATTATCAAAATTATAGTCGGTCTAAGCCGACTATAAATACCCTACACATATGAGTGGTTACCATTCAAAGTGATATATAGGTCACCAGGGTATACGAATCCTGAAAATAACTACAAACATTCAATCGCTGATGAATTTCCATTCATTTGATACCCATATTTACAAATGGGTAGGTGTACCGAATTTCGATTTTTTTTTTGTGAACCACAAGTCTTTTCGCCGGAAAACATTATTATCATGTATTTGAGCATGATATCAATATATATTTGACCAAAAAAGTTTACCTAAGCACGTATACATAAAAATTGATCTTTATATGTACATTTTATATGTGGTATTTGAACATAAGTGGTCGGATCATAGGTCACCATGGACCGATCTCGCCAATTTTTTCGCACATACAGCGTAGGTATATTAGTAATCTAAGTTATAAGTTTCATTTATCTAGCTCTTCAATTTTAAAAGTCTTAGGGATTTCAACAGACAGACAGACAGACAGACGGACAGACAGACGGACAGACAGACGGACAGACGGACATCGCTTAATCGACTCAGGAGGTCATGCTGATCAAGAATATATATACTTTTCCATACCGGAGTTGCTTTCTTCTGGGTGTTACAAACGGCGTACCAAACTGAATATACCCTTTCACTCTTAGTGTAGGGTATAAAAACTGAATATACCCTTTCACTCTTAGTGTAGGGTATAAAAATAAAAATAAAAATTAGTTATATTTTTCCAATATGTTCGGATCGGTTCATATTTATTTTGTACTTGTATGGCTATCTAAGAATAAATATAGGTCATTAAACATTTACAAACTACTTTTTAAAAAAATTCGAATTGTCTTGGAATTTGTCCGAATCGGATTTAATTCGTTTATTTTTATACCCTACACTAAGAGTGAAAGGGTATATTCAGTTTGGTACGCCGTTTGTAACACCCAGAAGGAAGCATCTCCGGTATGGAAAAGTATACATATTCTTGATCAGCATGACCTCCTGAGTCGATTTAGCGATGTCCGTCTGTCTGTCCGTCTGTCTGTCTGTTGAAATCCCTACTACTTATAAAATTGAAGAGCTACATAAATGAAACTTATAACTTTGATTACTAATATACCTACGCTGTATGTGCGAAAAAATTGGCGAGATCGGTTCATTGTGACCTATGATCCGACCACTTATGTTCAAATACCTCATATAAAATGTACATATAAAGATCAATTTTTATGTATACGTGCTTAGGTAAACTTTTTTGGTCAAATATATATTGACATCATGCTCAAGTACGTGATAATAATGTTTTCCGTCGAAAAGACCTGTGGTTCATTAAAAAAAAAATCGAAATTCGGTACACCTACCCATTTGTAAATATGGGTATCAAATGAATGGAAATTCTTCAGCGATTGAATGTTTGTAGTTATTTTCAGGATTCGTATACCCTGGTGACCTATATATCACTTTGAATGGTAACCACACATATGTGTAGGGTATTTATAGTCGGCTTAGACCGACTATAATTTTGATAATCCTAACTATCATAATTACACCTACTTTAAAATTTCCCAAGTGATCTAACCTTCTCAACTGGTTTATATTTAAAATTTGTGATATATTTCTAATATAACCGACTCGTACTTTATTTATTGGCAATTTTATTCTATATAAGAATACATGACAATTTCTATATGTTTTTATTTTTCAAAAATTTCCGACTGATTTTAAAAATTTTCGAATTTATCTTGGTCTGATTTAATACATTAATTCGATAAAATGTTCGTGTTAAATATTTAAAATATTACGATTTTTATCATTTTGTGATTTATTGCTATTTATAAAAAAACATATTCAAAATAAATTTTAGATGGGAATAGAACTTTTGAGTTTAAAGTGTTTCAGGCTGTTTAAATAATCACTACTTCTGTATTTTTTATCCGATATTTTTCATTTATAGTTTCATGAAAAGCTAATAAAATTTTGCAACAGATGACATTCCCACATTTTTAGTTTATTGCGTACGAGAGACATCATTTCAATTCAATTTTGAAATTGTTGATTTAGTTACGTTTACTTTGAGTTACGCCTACTTTGAGGTCCGGCGGGTCCATTTCCCATATTCGGATTTTGCTGAAAATTCTCCACATCGATTTTCTTATTTAATAGAGCATTTCTAGAGGATGACCCATAAAATAAAACTCGATGATTTTTTTTTTCATACAAAGTCATTGTCAGTCTCATGTACATATATGAACAAAAATACAAAATTTGAATATTTCCGTCTTATCCGTCCGACCAAAACCTAAACGTAGCCAAAACGCGGATTCAAATAAATCGAACACAAACCGATCGACAAGCTTGAAGTTTTTCGGAATACCTAAATATATCTCTTAGGCGACTTTTTTGGATTTTTGAATAAAATCTCATTGCAATATGTTGTGAACAATTCAAAATAGAGCATTTAATACAAATTCTAAAACGCGGATAAATCAAATCTCCTTGATAATATTTTTCGATTTATGAAAAATTTTGCTTTAAAAATTTGGGAATGCCTCCAAAATGTATACCAATTCATTATTTTGTGATTAAGTTAACGTTTATTTTTGCTTAATAAAAAGTTCTTCATTACCAACGTTTATATAAAAAGTATTTAATTAAAATAAATAGTACTGCGTGTGGAAAAGTTTTAACTTATTACTTTCTTTAAATAATAATACTTGTATCCCGCAGTGAAGTTGCGTTCATGAAAACAAAACGTGTGATGTTTAAAAATTACTTACTTTTTATCAGTTTTATTTATATTTACTTCGCATTGGATTTTTGTGTGTGAAGTAGTTGCAGCAACACCATCATACATTTTTTTATACCCTACGCTAAGAGTGAAAGGGTATCTTCAGTTTGGTACGCGGTTTGTAACACCCAGAAGGAAGCATCTCCAGGATGGAAAATATTCATAATCAGCATGATATTCTGAGTCGTTGTCCGTCTGTCCGTGTCTGTCCGTCTGTTGAAATCACGATTACAGAAAAACTAAAAGAGCTAGATCAATGAAACTTCTAATATAGACCACTTATAGTAAATCTACGCTGTCTAAATAAGTTAGCATCTGATGGTAACCGCACACTTCATCATCACACCAACTATCACAATATTCATACTTCAAAATTTAACATGTGACCTAACCTTCCTTATTGGTTTTTTTAGTGCAGGTCTAAATAGTAATCTGACGGCATGCTACATCCTTATGAGTTAAAATAGCCTTTTTACTCTTCTTTTATCTTATGAGATTTGATTTTCTTTTTGGATTTTTGTTTGGTGATGTGAGTACAGAAGGCTCTTCTTGTGTTCTTGTTCTGCTGTTGAAAAATAGAAAAAAATCCATAAAATCCCATTAAAATTGGTCAATAATTATCGTTTTAATAGTAGTCAAGATATAAATATTTTCATATAAACTCAATGGAAATTTCATGGTATTTTGTGGTATTTAATGGTAATAACCAATATGGTAATAATATGGTAATATTAATTATATGGTAGTTCTTAATTATATAACTGCAGTTCTTGAAAAATGGAGAAAAGTTAAGCTGAGCTTGAGACCGAATAGTAACAACAACGTCAGCAACCAACGAAATCAACGCCTGAAATCGCAAATTCGCTATAAGTTAAAATACAACTATCTTTCACTTCACTCTGAATGCAAGTTACATATTTGGACGAAGAATTTATTTCTTTAATATCAGTATGAAATTAACTTTTAAGCAGTTTATTAAGAAAAATCATCCAATTTATATAATTTTTTTGTTTATAGTATAACTTCTATATCAGCAAAAATTCAATTTAATTTAAAACAAGTACAATTCAATTGTAATTCATTAAAATAATGGAATTTTAACTGCCGCCATTTGTCGAACATTTTGAAATTGTATTTTCAATTATTCATTACGCGATTTCGCATAGATTGCTTGGTATGAGTTTAATAATTGTGGTAATAAATCTGTCATCTTGCATTTCGTTTTACAATTTCTTTTATTCCTCCACATGTTCATATTGTTAATGCAGTGTATATTATGGACACAGCCTATTGTCAATTACAGCGATTGCTTTTGCAAGGTAACATGGGAATACAATTAATTGCCCGTTTCTGATATGTGTCTGATATTAAAATACAACAACGCGCATCGTTTTCTAGAATAAAGCAATCCTTTAAATCGATTTCGAACTACTGCATTCATGTCAATATTCCGAAAACACGAAAACACACTTGTTTAGAACACTATTATTTTTATACCCTATTAGTAGGCGTAATCAGTAATGGAATTAATTAATAATATATTGAGGATGTAACGGAGCTCCACAACCGCTTCTTTACAGATGTTTGGTTTTTATTAAAAATTATAATTTTATGATTATATTATTATTATTATAATCATGGCGGTCCACGGTGAACAAAAAGAAATTTTTTTAACAAAATTATATATTTTCAAATTTTTACGCAATAAGTGAATATGAATGTACAAATATGGTAGTATTTCAGTACAATTTTCTTCAAAACCGGTGCAATCGAGAGGTTAATTTTCTTTAGAAGTTGTATTTTTAAAGATTTGAGAATATATGCAAGAATATTTTAGTTATGTTCCAATATGAATTTTCATATATCTTCTGTGATACTGCAAAACCGACTAACTGCATGTGGATATTACGCATAATTTTGTGTTATAATCGGGTTTTTAAAGATATGTGATTATAGTTAAATAGTTTCTTCTGTAAAATTCATTTGTAAGAGGTATTCAAAAATGTAGATAGGCGGTTTTCGATTTTTTTTTTTTCATATTTTTATTTTATTTTTAAATATATTTTTATAAATATAACTTTTTATTAATAAAAAGTTGTAATTATAAATAAATATATAATAAAACACTTACTAATTTATGTATGTCGAGCAAGCAAAATATATAAGAAATAACATACAAGAACTACTTAAGAATTGAGAAGTACGGCAAAAAAATGAACGAAAAAAAATATTTTGATTGAAATTTCGTTTAATGAACAGCGTTCTTCAATATGAAGAACATATATGTTGTATTTTATATTTTGGTTCATTAATATGATGAAACGTTCATCATATTGAAGAACATTTTTTCGACAGTTACCAAGCGTTTCATAGCATTCATAACATTTATACTTTAGTCATTTATATTATGAATGGTTGTAATTATAAATAAATGCATCATGGTTTGAAGAACGGAATTCATCAATATGTTGTACATTTTTTCTATGTAGCATTTAACTTTCAATTGGGTGTTTCCGTTCGCAACATAATGTCCTGATTTAACGCTGGCTTTGGACTCTCTAGACGCTCCTGCCTTCTCATCTAGTACACGTGTCTCCGTCGTTGGTCGGTACAATGTAGTCGCTATCTCCTGCGTAAGCGCTGTGGTGACCGTTTCAATAAACATCACCTTCGGCATGGTCATTGATGCCCGTTTTGTCTCAGGATCACGTATGCCATCAACGAATGCATTTATCTAAAACATTTCCAAGAAATCACACGCTGATTTGAAATACGTCAAATTTGCAAGCATATTCTTGCAAGATTTCGCCATTATTTTGCCTTCGGAACTTCAGCTGTGTTCTGTAAATCGGTGTCATGTGGTCACTGCCATATTTTCGTTGCAGTGTACCCATGGCCACTGAATAACTATTTATGTCACATTTCGGAACCGTCAGCAAAACTTCGGCTGCCCCTATTTTTAGTGCTACTATAGGTGGACTACGCTGTCTTCATTGATGCATAGATTACCACAGCCGTGGTTTCAAATTGAAGCTTGAAAATGTTGAACGCTGTGGATTTGTCATACATCGGTGATTTCAACCTCGTACCACTGGCAACATGCAGTGATGGTCCACTTAGCTGTAGTAAATTGACATCTTCTTGTATTATCTGTAGCTTTTTGTCAAAACCATTTTCCTACTTTACAAATTTGTCATCAATGTCGACTACATGTCATTTACATATGCCATAAGTACGTTTACTTTGCCATGGAGTGTATTAGAAACTTCCAGAAACAGCTTCGAATGTTTCTGTATTTGTTTCTCCATTTTTACATGATGTTGATCGGAATTTTCTAGAATCTTTTCCTCAAGCTGGTTACAAGTTTCTTTAAGTTTCTCTTTTTTTAGCTTGAAGCTGATTTGAATTTTCTTGTAGCTGTTTTGAGTTTTCCAGCCATTCCTGTTCGATATACCTCTGATTAACTGGCTCATATAAAACATTAGGGCTGTTCTTTTTGTTCAGTTTCCAGACTTTCGCTGACGGTGCTGCAGTTTCGGCTTCAAACTCGTGGATCTCACGGACCACGAGTTTGAAGACGAAACCTTGGACCTGAAATTCTTCCAGCGCTTTTGCAACTCTACTTTTGTACCAGCAGTTGCTAGATTAAGGGGGCTATGGGGGCAACGTGTCTGAGCGGTTCAACATGGCGAAGCCAGAGCAATCCTTGTCGGTGTCGTCACAAGTCAACTCACTGGTCACCATTTGACAAATTGTCAAATGGCGACGCTTCCACATCGGTGGAAGTCCTCCGCGCGGAAACCCCTGGAAACGACGCTCTACACCACACGGTGAGGAAGTCGGCTAAAGTGAGTGGCGAACATGTCCCTCAGAGAGAGGGTTCGTGGGTTGGGTTTGGGTCCCACCACTGAAAAAACCTATGCGCCCAATGAAAACACAAAAGAAGCCTTCGATAACGACCAATTACCACGCTCGCAACAAGCGTCCTGTGATATCTACTACAGCTGCCATGCGGAGAGACATGAATTTGGATGTGGATTTGTGGTCGCAAAAGACTTCGCCACCTTGTCTCTAGGTTCACGCCCGTGGACGAAAGACTGGGAACAATTCGCATCAAGTCAAAATATTTCAACATTAGCCTAATTTGTGCACACGCTCCGACGAACGAGAAAGATGATGAAACAAAAGAGCGCTTCTACGAGCGCCTAGACAACGCATACGAGCGCTACCCCCACCACGATATCAAAATCGTGCTAGGCGATTTTAACGCCAAGGTGGGCTGAGAAGCCATCTATTGTCCAACAATCGGAAAATTTAGCCTCCATGCCAACAGTTCCGATAACGGAACGAGGCTAATCGACTTCGCCGCAGCACGAAACATGGTAGTTAGTAGCACTAGGTTCGAACATTTTGATATCCACAAGGCCACATGGTTGTCGCCCAATTAAAAAACGCGAAACCAAAAAATGCGTAAAAAAAGCGAGGCAGAAAGACGTAAGTGTGAGGAGATTGAGATGCATGGGGACAGGAATGCAAAATTCTTCGACAAAATAAGACGCCTAGCCGGAGGTTCAAAATCCGGTGCCTCTTCTTGTAAAGATGAAAACGGGAATCTAGTCACAGATATCCAGAGCACACTGAAGATATGGAGGGATTACTTCTCTAAACTGCTGACCGGTGATGATGACCGCAATTCCACCGATAGAGAAGTAAACCCGGTACTTGATGACGACGTTGAGATTCCGCCACCCGACCATGACGAGGTCAGAACAGCCTCGCTCGGCTGAAAAACAACAAAGCCGCAGGTGCTGATGGCCTGCCTGCTGAATTGTTTAAGACCGGAGGCGAAGTGCTAATAGAGAGCATGCACGAGCTCGTAAGCAGAATATGGTCGGATGAAAGCATGCCAAGTGACTGTAACCTCAGTGTACTCCTTAAGAAAGGGGATCCCACTATCTGCGCCAACTACCGTGGGATCAGCCTACTCAATAACGCATACAAGGTTCTATCGAGCGTATTATGTGAAAGACTGAAGCCCTTATCAGTGCGGCTTCAGACCTGGAAAATCCACCAAAGACCAAATTTTCAAATTGCGCCTAATCCAGGAAAAGACCCTAGAAAAACAGATCGACACCTACCACCTATTAGTCGACTATAAAGCCGCCTTCGACACTCCGATAAGGCAACGATTATACGCCGCATTGTCTGAGTTCGGTATACCTGCGAAACTTATAAGGCGTTGCATGATGACCATGAGCAACACACGTTGCTCAGTGAGAATAGGAAAAGACCTCTCCGAGTCATTTCATACCGAGCGAGGTTTCAGGCAGGGTGACTCCCTATCGTGCGACTTTTTTAATTTATTGATGGAGAAGATAGTTCAAGCTGCCGAACTCCGTCAAAGCGGCACTATCCTCAACAAAAGTGTCATGCTGCTCGCATATGCCGACGATATTGATATCATTGGCAGGAGCACACTAGCAGTCAGCGCAGCATTCTCCAGATTGGAGAAAGAGTCGCGTCGAATGGGTCTAGTGGTGAACGAGGACAAGACGAAGTTCCTTGTGTCAACAAGCAGAAAGGAATCCGGGCGTTTTGGACAAAAAGCTGATTTTGACACCCCCAAGTTCGACATTGTGAAGGACTTCGTCTATTTGGGATCCAGCATCAACAGCAAAAACGACGTCAGCCTGGAGATTAAACGGAGAATAACTCTTGCCAACAGGTTCTACTTTGGGCTCAGTAGGCAATTGAAAAGTAGAGCCCTCTCTCGCCGGACAAAAAAAAACGCTCTACAAGTCACTCATCATGCCCGTCCTACTTTATGGTGCAGAAACATAGACGTTGGCCTCCACCAATGAGAGAGTACTAAGAGCGTTCGAGAGAAAGATTCTCCGTAAAATCTTTGGCCCTATCTGCTTTGCTAACGAGTATCGAATCAGGATGAACCATGAGCTTTACGAGTTATTCGACGCTTCGCTGGCTAGGCCATGTCGAACGAATGGATGAAAACACTCCAGCTAAGAAGGTGCTTGAATCGACGCTCGAAGGTGACAGCGTAGAAGAGGTCGTCCAAATCTGCGTTGGAAAGACCAAGTTAAGGACAATCTGACAACCTTTGGTATTTCTAACTGGCCCACAGTTGTAAGGGCCATTTAAGTAAGTAAGTTGCTAGATTACGAAACTCCAGCTCTTTCTCTAGCTGGTCAACTTTATGATGAACTCGACTACTTTCCAATTACTACTGAAGTGTTGCGCATCAGTTTCTGCGCCCATCGGCATACATACATCGGTTCGTCAGGTTTCGAAACGCTTCGACATGTTTTGCGAACCTTCTACACTTCTCGTGAATGATACATGCTATTTACATCTCATTCGCACCCATGTAGTTTAATGCGCTGATCTCTTTCTCGCACATTGTCCCATTGCGCTAAATGATCCTCTGTATCTTTCTTACACATTGCTTAGTGCGCTTGTCTTGAGTCTCATTTATACTTGTTGATTGCTTGCATGGAGCAAATTTAAAGTTCGTAGAATATTTGAAATACAGTCATTATCCAAAGAATATTCTTTTTGTTTTCATTCAATTGCGAATTTTTGAAATATTTAAAAATTATTTAAATTTTATTCTCTCGCGAATTTATGAAATGATTAATTCATGTAGATAAATGCTCTTTATTTAAAAAGAATATTCCGAATATTTTTTTTAACAAATTTATTCCATATAGGCTGAATCCAATTGCGTCATTGACCATTTTTTTTTTTTGACATATTGGTTCCATTGGGATTTGGCCGAAATCCAACTGCGTCATTGCACATTTTATTGGAGAAATGGTTTCCATTTATTGTTTCCTTTTATTTATAAAAGGAATGAAAAAGAACATTATTTACATTTGTTTTCATTCGTTATCATATCTTTCTTATCGTTTAAGAATAAAAGAAATATTCTTTTCATTTCATTAATTCGTGAAAAGAATAAAAACTAATAGTTCTCGCGAGAGAATTTTTCGTAAAGAATTTATTATTTTAAAATACATTCTCCGAATGAATAAGAATGAAAATAATGATTTTTTTCATTTGCGAATGTATTTTTTCGAACTCTGGGAAAATTACCTCTTTTCGTAACAATATTTGTTAAAAACTGTTTTATTTTTAATTTAAATTATTAAAATTTAATAGTATACAAAAAATAAATCTTTTCATATAAACTCAATGGCAATGTCACGGTATTTTCTAGTATTTAATGGTATTTTTCGATTAAAATAATAATTTATCCTATTGACTATTCTTAACAACTATTATTTATATAGTATTTTTTTTCTGTGTGTATCGTTTTTATACTCTACACATCTGAGGTACACAGTATATTAAGAGTGTGTGCGAATTCGACTAAATTGCTGATTAAACTAAATTTTGTCGGTTATGCAGTTTTTACTAATTTTATTTAGCAATTTTTCGAGGAAACTAAGTTTAACTAAATTGGATGCCAGCAAACAGACACATGATAATCGATTTATTACATACTTTAAAACGAGGCATGTCAAGTATGGAAAAGTATATATATTCTTGATCAGCATCACTACCCGAGTTCGTTAAGCTTTATCCGTTTGTCTGTCTGTCCACCTTTCTGTCTTTCTGTCCGTATAGAAGGAAACTTGAGAAATAATAGTCAGAATGCGATAAAATTTGGTTTCAATATGTTTTAGCTAAAAAAATATGATCTCAGTACGGAAATGCGACAAAGCGGTCAACGGACAGTCCCACCTCCCATACAAGTCATATTTATATAAATCGTTTGGAACCAATAACTCCAAAATTATTCCAGATATAGTTATAAAATTTAAAACGTATTGTAAAAATTCACCTAAAAATATATGTTCCAAAAATTGATCTAATCTTTTTTTTTATTATAGGTATTCCATTTTTTCATGGTGGAAATTTTAGCTGCGTATTATTTCATTGCCAAACATTATTATAATAATAGTCAAACATATTTTTTGTTTTCTTTCAAACATATCTATGTTCAGAATAAATAAATTTCGACGTTCTTGCAAACAAATGTGAAAAACATTTTATTTACATGTAAACATATTTATGTTAACATTTAATTTTAATGTAAAAAAAGTAAATTTAGTGCTAATATCTTCTTAACACAATATTCAATTTTTTCCCTTTTTTATTTATTTTTTATAATTATTAACTTAAACTTTTTTTTTACACATTTTATTTCCATCTATTGTTCCCATTTTGACTTTAGTGAATTACGAATGAATATGGATATTTCACAAACAGCTACTATCTACAGTAATTGCCGGTACTTAAACATATTCTTCCAACAAAAAGAACTTTTGAACTATGTGAATATTATTAATATGAGTATTACTGAGTGCTAAAAGTAGGCAGCGTTGTTATTTAATTGTGATATCGTAATGCCAAACAGACATATAATCAAAATAATGCTGTTTTTTTTTTAATTCGTTGTTACCCAGTAACAATCACGAATAACCAAATACATATAATTTAAATAAACTTTTATTGACGTTGGGTGTGTTAAATAGCGGAAATATCAAACATACATATATTAATATCTGATGAAAAATATACACCTAAAAAATTATTGTGGTAAATTATACTACATTTATGTTTTTCTTTTGAAAAAATGTCGTTCCTAAATACATTTGTATTCATTTAAAATAATTTACCAACCCATTATATTAAAAATTCAATTTCTACATAGTACAGAAACTGTACGGTGTCTAGGTTTTCTGCACTTTCATATTTTGATAGTTCCTAAATACATTTGTATTCATTTAAAATAATTTACCTACTCATTATATTAAAAATTCAATTTCTACATAGTACAGAAACTGTACGGTGTCTTCGTTTACTGCACTTTCATATTCTATACATTCATATAGTCGACCAACGGCTGCGGAGGTAGCAGTTTCCGAACGAATGAGTTGGTGGCAGAAACTAGTGTTGACAACTTATTGGGTTTCTCGCTGAATCAGGTTAGTTTTGAAAATAAAAATGGGAAAATTAAAGTTGGTAACTCTATGACTGAAATCCATCAAGGGTTGCATGGCCAAATAAGTATAAGTAACTGTTGCGCGTTATTAGCAGAGTATTGTTCATATGTGGTACAACTCAAAAGCGACACTAAAGTGCTTGCCATATCTTTGAGTCGTCAGAACTGATGATGTTTATTGGTGCTTCCATCTCATAATAAGGAAAATATTTTTCTTATTTATATATTTCTTTATTTATTTATTTATTTATTTATTTATTTATATATTTATATATTTATATATTTATATATTTATATATTTATATATTTATATATTTATATATTTATATATTTATATATTTATATATTTATATATTTATATATTTATATATTTATATATTTATATATTTATATATTTATATATTTATATATTTATATATTTATATATTTATATATTTATATATTTATATATTTATATATTTATATATTTATATATTTATATATTTATATATTTATATATTTATATATTTATATATTTATATATTTATATATTTATATATTTATATATTTATATATTTATATATTTATATATTTATATATTTATATATTTATATATTTATATATTTATATATTTATATATTTATATATTTATATATTTATATATTTATATATTTATATATTTAT
The DNA here is from genome assembly GCA_951804985.1 of Dryomyza anilis. NCBI lineage: Eukaryota > Metazoa > Arthropoda > Insecta > Diptera > Dryomyzidae > Dryomyza > Dryomyza anilis. The sequence continues at coordinate 50,344,780 of OX638131.1, read as the reverse complement.
ATATTTATATATTTATATATTTATATATTTATATATTTATATATTTATATATTTATATATTTATATATTTATATATTTATATATTTATATATTTATATATTTATATATTTATATATTTATATATTTATATATTTATATATTTATATATTTATATATTTATATATTTATATATTTATATATTTATATATTTATATATTTATATATTTATATATTTATATATTTATATATTTATATATTTATATATTTATATATTTATATATTTATATATTTATATATTTATATATTTATATATTTATATATTTATATATTTATATATTTATATATTTATATATTTATATATTTATATATTTATATATTTATATATTTATATATTTATATATTTATATATTTATATATTTATATATTTATATATTTATATATTTATATATTTATATATTTATATATTTATATATTTATATATTTATATATTTATATATTTATATATTTATATATTTATATATTTATATATTTATATATTTATATATTTATATATTTATATATTTATATATTTATATATTTATATATTTATATATTTATATATTTATATATTTATATATTTATATATTTATATATTTATATATTTATATATTTATATATTTATATATTTATATATTTATATATTTATATATTTATATATTTATATATTTATATATTTATATATTTATATATTTATATATTTATATATTTATATATTTATATATTTATATATTTATATATTTATATATTTATATATTTATATATTTATATATTTATATATTTATATATTTATATATTTATATATTTATATATTTATATATTTATATATTTATATATTTATATATTTATATATTTATATATTTATATATTTATATATTTATATATTTATATATTTATATATTTATATATTTATATATTTATATATTTATATATTTATATATTTATATATTTATATATTTATATATTTATATATTTATATATTTATATATTTATATATTTATATATTTATATATTTATATATTTATATATTTATATATTTATATATTTATATATTTATATATTTATATATTTATATATTTATATATTTATATATTTATATATTTATATATTTATATATTTATATATTTATATATTTATATATTTATATATTTATATATTTATATATTTATATATTTATATATTTATATATTTATATATTTATATATTTATATATTTATATATTTATATATTTATATATTTATATATTTATATATTTATATATTTATATATTTATATATTTATATATTTATATATTTATATATTTATATATTTATATATTTATATATTTATATATTTATATATTTATATATTTATATATTTATATATTTATATATTTATATATTTATATATTTATATATTTATATATTTATATATTTATATATTTATATATTTATATATTTATATATTTATATATTTATATATTTATATATTTATATATTTATATATTTATATATTTATATATTTATATATTTATATATTTATATATTTATATATTTATATATTTATATATTTATATATTTATATATTTATATATTTATATATTTATATATTTATATATTTATATATTTATATATTTATATATTTATATATTTATATATTTATATATTTATATATTTATATATTTATATATTTATATATTTATATATTTATATATTTATATATTTATATATTTATATATTTATATATTTATATATTTATATATTTATATATTTATATATTTATATATTTATATATTTATATATTTATATATTTATATATTTATATATTTATATATTTATATATTTATATATTTATATATTTATATATTTATATATTTATATATTTATATATTTATATATTTATATATTTATATATTTATATATTTATATATTTATATATTTATATATTTATATATTTATATATTTATATATTTATATATTTATATATTTATATATTTATATATTTATATATTTATATATTTATATATTTATATATTTATATATTTATATATTTATATATTTATATATTTATATATTTATATATTTATATATTTATATATTTATATATTTATATATTTATATATTTATATATTTATATATTTATATATTTATATATTTATATATTTATATTTTAATATATTTATATATTAGATGATTCACAATCTGTGATATTCCAAAATTAGCCTGTACGTTTTTAAAGAAAATGAAAAAAATATATGGACACATTTTGTGGTCATAAAAATCATGTAAAAGCATTTGAATTGGATGTAAACTAAAATATCGCATTTTCTGTTTTTATACCCTACACCCATGGGTTATAGGTTAAACTATGTATAAGACGATAATTTAGCGCATCTTAGAGGGCGATTCCGGTATGAACAGTATATATTTTCTTGATCAGCGTCACTTTTCGAGTCAATTTAGACATGGCCGTCTGTCTTTTCGCCTATACACGATAACTTGATAAATACAATTCCGAATGCGATGAAATTTATCTTCAATATATTCTAGTAGAAAAGTAATTTTAAGTTCAAAATGAGTCAAATTAGTCAACGTACTCAACTACATCCATACAATATATGGGTTTACACTTTTATTTATTTACAGTATTTTTTCGGTGTATATTTCTACAGAAACATTAATACAGTAAATTCATTTAAATCCGCTATTAAACAAATTTCTGTTTAAATATCTTATAATAATATTTCGATCTGATCAAATTAATTATACAATTCAATTATAATGTATTATTACATTCAAACATATTCAAACAAATATTTTCTTCAAAATAAAAATTCTATACAATGATATTAAATATATATAGAATGTTAATAAATTGTCTTAATTTTAAAATAATTATTTTATTTTACAGTTATGTTTTTTAAATGCATATAACACAAAAAAAATGACACAGAAAAAAAGGATAGGTAAATTTAACCGAAAAAAGATGTTAATAAACCATTTTTATATTAGTCATTGAAAACACAAACAATAAGTACAATTCAAGTGATTAATTTAATCGACAAAAAATTGATAAAATAAATTTAGAAATTAATAACCATGATTAATTTATAAATAAAGTTAAAATGTGTTATATGAATACCAACATGTTTTCGCTAAATTCGTAATGATCTGGATAATCCTGATCCAGAAGAAAGGAAGTTTTGTCAACTTAGTATGGAGTGGGGATTTGCTCATAAAAATGAAGCATTGAAAGGTGAATTGCTAAGCCTGGTCATTGTTTTCTTTTATTTCATTTTGTGCAATTCCAGCGTAAGGAAAAACGCTTGATAATTTAAATATTTAACAGAGGTTGACCTTGCTGATCTGTTTAAAACAGGAAAGATTGGTGCAAGAGCAGAATTCCGAAAGACAAATATGGGGCATTCCACAGAAAACTTTACCAAGGTGTGATATATAAAAGTTAAACCTAATGATTCCGCTTAATGATTTTTGGGAAATACTTCGAATTTCAAATCCTGTGATCAGAATTTACCAAAATGCAAATGTATTTTTTATTCAATTAAAGTCAAGTATATTTTTCAAATTTATTATATCGTTGTTTTTAATCCAAAAGAAAATTGAATAGTACAAATGAAAGGTATTTTTTTTTGCGAAAATATGCCACACGTTGCATTGGTGATAAGTGATTCAAAGTACTGACAATTAACCAAAAAGTTTTAGTATTTTGAGTTGTAACGCTCGTAAAAGTTATTTTGGGATCTTTTTTGCAAACCAACAACTGGGAAATTTTGTAAAAAAAACGACAAATATCTTTTTATTATACTCTCTGGTCTCATAGATATTCCAGATGGTTGCCTTATCCATCCAAAATATTTAAACGCGCGTCGCAAGTAACAATCGTCGCAAAACAAAAAAAACTGAAAAATTATGTTAATATATGCATCAATAATCAATTATATTATTGTTAACCATATAAAAAGTTGTAAATATTCCAAAATATTGAATAAGCAAAGATTAAAAGGTAAATCCCAACCCTTACAAAAAAATCACATAAAAATCATTATTTTTGAAATGCAAAAAATATATGTGTATGCTGTGAAGGAAACGGATTACAAATTATGCAGACGGAGTAGTTATATAAAAGAATCCCAGCAGGAAATGGCCTTATTGACGACAAGGTCATCAATGATGAATCGAGGACATTAGAAAATTTGTCATTGATGAATATGTCTACAACAATTTCATAAATGAAATTGCATTAAAAACGTCATATACCATATGTCATATATATATATATCACTGACATTGTGAAAATCTGTCATTGATGAAATGTTATTGATGAAAATTAACATTCACGTCACATGCCCCTAAAGGTATGCAGCATTTACGTTGTGAAATGCATACAACATAGTCTAGGGGCAGCATTTACGCGTAAAACTGAAAATTTGCGTCACCCTGCCATATAATTCATAGGCACAAATTGAGGGACCAATTTTTATAAAAGCGTGATAATAAACAGTACTAATGTTGATAGATGATGGCCGTTGGTGAAGTACGTTATTGACATTAGCAACTAAACATACCATTCCTACCGAGAACAGAAGAAAATAATAAAATTTATATAATAATTTAAATAAGGTAAATAAAAAATATATATAAATTAAAAAATATATATAAATTAAAAAATAAATAAAATAATAAAAAAAATATTTTTTTTACAAAAAGAAAAAAAAAATATGTATGATAATAATTTGTGACTTCATTGATGAATGATGTCCATGAAATCGTTAATACTACATCATGCATGAATCAGGTGACATTTGTATGAAAATGTCATCAATGCTTTGCAGGGCGAAAATGTTATCGGTCATCGATGTTTCTGATCTGACATAGGGGAATCATTAATTGGTGACATTTCCTGCTGGGATGGTAATATAATACATATTATTTCAAAAGCAAATGTATAGTTATCCACTTAAATTATATGACGACGGTATGTCTTAAAATAACGGTTTACGATTCTTACCACAAAAATTTACTCTTTTTCATCCAAAATTTTTAATTCATAATTTGACTATATTGAAATTTTGATGTATATTTGTATATTATTCGTCCGTCACAAAATGTGTAACACCCGTCACAAATTTTATAATTTATATGTAAGTGCTCAAAGTAAACTTTGCAGAATTTTCTTATAGAGGAGAGAACTCTCATTATTAATGAAGTATTTGAGATTTACTTAATCTCCATAGTCCGATTATTTTAGCTAAAATTTAATACTTTATGGAGTAAACTCTGTTTTTTGAAAAAATATGTGTAATGCCCGTCACAGCATTTAACTTCAAATTTGTAGAAAGATATAGGACCTATTGCAAAGGTTTTTTTTTGCACAAGCATAGAGGACCATAGGATCTATCCTCTGAATCTTAAAAATATATCTATCCTTTTTTATTTATAAAATGAGAAGGTTCGTACGAATGTAACGCCCGGAATGTATATTATTTAACTAAATGTAAGAGTATACAAATATATGTATATGTGCATATAAAATAAAAATAATAAATAATATATTTCTAAAAAAATCAAAGCTTTCTGGTTTTAACAAAGTAATCACAAATATGGTACAGGAACATTTTTTAATAGTAAAAAAACAATATAAATGGTAAATAAACTATTTTTAATGGTAAATAAACAATATAAATAAACAAATTTTCATGGCAAATAAACTATTTTCCATAGTAAATAAACTATTTTGAATGGTACACGAACTATTATTCATAATATGCTAATTACGAAATATTTTCACGAACTATAATTATAACAATTTTAGTCGGTTCGGTTTACCACGTTTTTCGGTCACTGCAATTTTAATCGTCTTTTTCGGTTGGAATTTACCTATCTTTTTTTAAGTTACGAATATCAAAAAAAAACTAAAAACGCAGTTCGTATCAGCACATTAAAATTATATAGAAATGATATGAATGAAAACGGGGAAAATTCTCTGCCAAACAACGTTACAAATAATTATTTCATATGCGAATTTCTATACAAATTCTGAGTACGCAGCAAGAATAAGGATACCGAAATCTACCAGAAATGACAAGTTTCATTTCTGTGAAAAATCCTTGCAGTACAGTGTAATATATGCAAACGATCAAAAATACTACACGTTGCAAAACAAGGGCTCTCCCAAACATAATTTTGCAGGCATTACATATATATTTGGAACTTTATGCAAACAAAAGTATTATTGCATTGCAAAACATTATTATAATAATAACCAAACATATTTTTGTTTTCTTCCAAACATATTTATGTTAGTATAAATAATTTTCGGCGTTCTTCCAAACATATATATGTTTGAATGTGAACGACTTTCTATTTACACATAAACATATTGATCTTTACATTTGATATTAATGGAAAAAAGGAAAATTTTGTGATAATAAAATTTTTGTATACAATATTAATTTTTTCCCTTTTTTAAACTATTTTTTTTTGTTTATATAATATAATTATAAACTTAAACTATTTTTATTACACATGGTTTATTTATACCTATGAATTTTATTTCCATCTGCTGTTCCTATTTTGAGTTCAGAGAATTACGGATTAATTGAATATTTCACAAACACCCACAATCTGGTATCAATAGTGATTGGCGGTACTTAACAAACTCGTTCACCAAAATGAACTTTTGAACTATATAAAAAGTATAAATGTGAGTGTTACTGAGTGCTAAAAATAGGCAGTGTTCTGATTGTGATTTCGTAATGCCAAACATACATATTGTTACGAAAAGATGTAATTTGCCCCATAGTGCAAGCATTCAACAATAATGAATGAGACGTAAGACAATTCAGCGCACTAAGCTATGTCTTAGAAAGAGACGGAAGATCATTCAGCGTACTAAGCAATGTGCGAGAAAGAGATGGAAGATCAGCACATTAAAACACATGAGTGCGAATTCACGAAACGAGTAGAAGATTCTGCATGCAGTATATAAGGCCGACGCATCTGAGGCACAGCACTTCAGTAGTGATTGTAAAGTGGTCGAGTACATATCGTGTGATAAATGTCAAGTTAAATTGTGTACATGCAGCAGTTGTTAGAATTTGTTATTAGTAAAGTTGTTTATTAAAGTGAATTAATAAAGTTTATTGTTATAATTTAAACCAAACATAAGAGTGTTTTTATTTTGTACACAATCCAGAGATACGAACTCGTAGAACAGCTTTCCGTAGACTGAATTTTCGTAACAATATAATTAAAGCGTTGTCATACTAATTCTATTATTTTTCAATTCGTTGTCACCCAGTAACAATCACGAATAACTAAATACATACAATTCAAAGAACACAGCTTTCGTAAAAAAAATCAAAATGTTTAAAATGATTGTCTTTCTTTCAAATTGGCATTACAGTCCTATAAGACCGAGCTCTCTCACCATTTTGAGCTGTGCGTGTTCGTAACAATATAATTAAAGCGTTGTCATACTAATTCTATTATTTTTAAATTCGTTGTCACCCAGTAACAATCACGAATAACCAAATACATACAATTCAAATAACACAGCTTTCGTAAAAAAAATCAAAATGTTTAAAATGATTGTCTTTCTTTCAAATTGGCATAACAGTCCTATAAGACCGATCTCTCTCACCATTTTGAGCTGTGCGTGTTCTATTTGTACTCAAAGTGGTGGGATCTACAGTTTATTAGTGAGAACTTTTCATAGGCAATGTTTTACTCTCGTAGGTTTGCCATTTACTGCCGAGAGGTAGCGCGGTATAGAAAAATGTTTCTATGAAAAGATGTTGTTAGTCCCAATCCAGGTTTGAACCGGGTACCTTATGGCTCGCAGTCCAACACACTAACCACTGAGCTACCGCGGCTACTTAAAATGATTGTATATTTGTAATATAAATTAATTAAAATAGCTGCTTTTGACTGAAAATCTGCTACATTATATAAAAAAAACTGCGTATGCAATAAAAATAAGGCTACTTTTAATATGAAGTAATGGTATTATTATTTGTAATGGGTTAATGCACTGCGACCTGATAAGGTTTATTGTGCCCCGCTTGGAACCACAGTTGATAGTGTTGTCAACTGTGGTACCTCCCTAGTAAATTCAGTAGTGCCCTTATGTGCTGAATATTGATTATGTAATACGCAGTTAGTAGGGTTTTTGGTATATGTGTTACATCTTTCTACAGGACCTCCACCAGGCCAATCTGGTATGAAATTAATAAGTAATTTCTATTATTAAATAAAATAATAGCTGGATCCTCGCACAGCTCCGCCCGTGTGAAGTTTTGTAAATCCTATGTCGTTTAACTCTTCTTTTATTAAGTTGTCAGGAGTTATAGCATTTTTAAAGTTTTGGTTGTATTAAATGTGCCACGTCTATTCATCCAATCAACCACGGATTTATATGAATTTACTATATTAATGATTCTGTATAAGCAGATATATTTCACCAGAGTTTACTATATGTATGTTAGGTTTTTCTGTTATATAACACATCCAACGTCAAAAAAAGATCTTTAAATTATATGAAATATAAGAATTTCTTTTGCCAAGCGTTTTGCAAACTTTTTTTCTATGCGTGTATGTATGGTACATGTAAAAATAATTAAAACATAAATTTAGTCTTTTTAATTAACGTTTTTACTGCTTAGTATGTCGATATGCCTAGACAAATTTTAAGTACTCATTAGTAAATAGAATTAGTAAAAAGTATTTCTATAATTTATTCTATACAGCCAGAGCCTCTTATCGACTTGATACTTTTCTTAATTATTTTTGTATGAAACGGTTCTTATTGCAAGGTGTTTCACTCTGTTTCTCGGAGAAGTGAGTGTAGAAAGGGTTCACAAACAGTTAAGGGTTCCCGGGGTGAATTTAAAGAACTACTTTTAGAATATATTCACAGCAAGATATTCTAAATTTTAAGGCATATATGGCGCGCTTTCTAGCTCTAATAAAATAGCAAATAGTTGGATTTTTCCATTCGTTTAATTGTTTTTTTTTTATAATAAAATTGACTTTATGAGATACAAAAGTTACATCAGAATAATCAATATAATGTTAGGAACATAAGTCAACTTGCAATATATTGTAAAACGAGCATCTAGATTCTAGATGCATCTAAAAATATAATAATATTTAAATTCGTTATGTTTGGATATTAAATCGTCGAGAAAGTGAACTTACGTGGAATTTTAATTGTAAAATTTTACATACATCCACGAAGTTTCAAATTCATTCATGTCTGAAATTAGGTCAATTAAGATTCTTTAATGAAAGTTTTATATAATTCTCAAATTACTTATGGCGGATATAATTCAATGCACGGTTTAAATTAATATGGCGCCAGATTCTTGCGATATATAATGTAAAAGTAAATTATTTATTCACATGAAATTTCAAAACACAAAACGAAATTTTGCAAAAAGGAACACCCGAAAATAATAGCAACAGCATTGAAAGCAAAACCGATGCGTTATTCAAATCCATTCTAACTTCGGCACCATTTGTCCTTGATGCAACAAAGTCTGTTCTAAAAATAGAACAGAAAAAACTGCAAATTAGACGAGTGAGGGTTGTGTGGTTCTGTAGCCAAACACTTAGCTAACACTCAACTCCCATCGTTTCTGCCGACATGAGTTCAAATCCCAACCACGCCGTGTTTATATATACGAAACATTTGATGTTATCAACCACGTCATCATACAAAGATGACTGATCATTCAAAATAAACAAAATTGTTTGCATTGACGAGAAGTAATTTCAAAATTTCAAAAGCATACAAATGTTTTAAAACTTTGCATTGCTTAGAAGGATTTTTGGAATCACATTATATTCAGTGATGTTAAAATATCTTTGGTCCTTGCACAGAATCTGTTATATCACAACTTCTAAATGGAGGAGTTAAAAATTTACTTCTGGGTAATATATCTATCTATCTATCTATCTATCTATCTATCTATCTATCTATCTATCTATCTATCTATCTATCTATCTATATATATAAAAATGAAATGTCCTGTGTGTGCCAGAGCATCACGAGAGAACGAACAGACGGATTTGCCTAATTCTATTTGTATTTTATTCGTATCAATGCAAGAGTGGTTTAGGAAAAAAGAAAAGTCGGAAAAACCCAAAAGAAAAGCGGAAAACCGAAAATAACTAAATTTGACCCTAGGACTATGAAATTTCCTAGGATTGACGGATGTGTGCACTACGAAGGGATTTTCTGAAATTCGCCTCCTAAGGTACACAAATGGGCGTGGCAAAATTGAAATTTTAATTAAAAATATCGGTGTAATTAAGATAAGCACAGTCAGGAAATTTGGCTCAGTGACGTATATTGTAGTTCTTTATCTGTTTTACAATTGTGGGCGGAATTAGACAAAAGGGCGTGTCCCTTTCCATATGACTAAAACTATAAAAATGTTGTAACTCCTGACTTACTAAGATTTGAGTTATATAAATCGAAACTAAGCTTTATATTACAATCTCTAATGGTCACGTAGAATGTGAGCGGTATTGGATTAAAAGGCGTGGCACCTTCCATATAACCAAACCTTTAAAATTGCTATAACTCTTGACATATTAAGAGTTGAGTTATAATAATAAAAACAAATGTTCATATTTAAAACTCACGTAGAATATGGGCGGGATTGCACAACGGGGCGTGGCATCTCTCATGTAACCAAAACTTTAAAATTTCTATAACTCTTTACTTACTAAGAGCAGAGTTATAAACATCGAAACAAAAGATTATATTAAACATTGTAATAGTCACTTAGAATGTGGACGGAATGGGACAATGGGGCGTGGCACCTCCCACATTACTAAAATTTAAAAATGATAACTCCTGACTTACTATGAGCAGAATTGTACAAATCGATACGAAGAATCATTTTAAAATGTTAAATAGTAAAGTAGAATGTAAGCGGGATTGGAAAAATGGGCATGGCACTACGTTCCATGTGGGCGGTAAAAATAGTGACTAGGCTGGCACTAAAAATGGAAAAAGGGGCGTAAATGTATCCACACTTTATAAACGATATAGTTTTGCAATTACAAAAACTTAGCACGGGCGCAGCTGTGCACGGGTCCAGCTAGTAGTTCTATATATACAGGGTGGTTCGTTTAAGTATGCAAATATTTTGTACCCTGATTCCATGGTTCATTTCAAGAAAAAAATTGTACAAAGTTAGGGTGTATCTGAAACACCCAATGATATACAGGGTGTTTTCAAATTTGATTTTATAAAAGTATATGCAAACTTATATTTAATTGTATGTTCTACAATTTAAATTTCAAATAAATAATATTACAATATGTATATAGCCAATTGGCCGGACTTATTAGAATTGCTTTATTATATAAATTTTGTAGTGGGAAAATACATTTATTATAATTTTTAATTATCTATGAAGTATTAGTTAATATATATTTTATTTTTCATTATTTTAATGAATCATAATGTAACAAACAAATTCAGCTACAACCTTTTTATGTAACACTTACCGTTTTAATCGTGGAGCAATTTTTATAGGCAGTGTAATTGTTAGCAAAGAAATGTTATTTGAACTAACAAAAAGTGTTCCAGGATAAAAACGGTCTATTTTAGATGAAATTGATGTTAACTGAAAATGTTGTTTTACTCAAATAATAAAAATAAATAAATAATTATATGAACTAAAAATTTAAAGGTAAACGGAATTTAAAAAAAAAAGTGTTTAAAAATTATAATTTTTAATTTGATGAATAAAATCTCAAAGCTTCCAATATAAAATGCAAATATTATTATTTTTTTTAATAATACTGCTCAATTGTCTGTAATATAATAAAAAAATTGTTCATAAATGGAATAAACGCCGTTAATTGAGACACCGTTCATAATATTGTTACGAAAAGATGTAATTTGTCCCATAGTGCAAGCATTCAGCAATAATAAATGAGACGCAAGACAATTCAGCGCACTAAGCAATGTGTTAGAAAGAGACGGAATATCATACAGCGCACTGAGCAATGTGCGAGAAAGAGATGGATGATCAACACATTAAAACACATGAGTGCGAATGAGATGCCAATATCATGCATCATTCACGAAACGAGTGAAAGTTTCTCGAAACAAGTCGAAGCTTGTCGAACTGATTGCTGCAGTATATAAGACCACCGCATCTGAGGCACAGCACATAAGTAGTGATTGGAAAGTGGTCGAGTGCATCTCGTGTGTGATCAATGACAAGTTAAAAAGTGGACATGCATTTGTTAAAATTTGTTATTAGTAAAGTTGTTTATTAAAATGAATTAAAAAAGTTATTTGTTATAATATACACCAACCATAAGAGTATTTTTATTTTGTACACAATCCAGAGGTACGAACTTGTAGGACAGTTTTCAGTAGACTGAATTTTCGTAACAATATGTATGATGTATACGAATCGCACAATTTGAGCGAAATTGATAAAACAAACGCGTTCATAATTGTTATGAATTACGTTCAAAACAATCATCACGTGCGATTCAGCCGAGTGTAAAGGCGATAATGAAAAATTAAAAACCAGTCCACAAAAAGGAGCATTGAAAATACAACACAAAGTAGGTAGGTAGGGATTTGAGTATTTGTTTATGATCGTATGTGTGCAACTGCAGCCATGTTGAGCTGCAGTTGATATTTTTATTTTATGTCATGCGTCATGACAAGCAGTGATTATTTTCACTACTCGCCGCGACGCGTCGATAGTCGATGATGGCAGATACAGATCTTAGTATTATTCCTTTGTTGTTTACAACTCCAAAAAAAGTGCGCCGCAGGTACTTCACATCGCTCAACAACAAACAGCAGCAATAGAAGCAACAGCAAGTGTATATATAAAATAAAATGTAAGTAGTAAAAAAAATAAATAATAAAAAATAATAATAATACAAGAAAATAAAAAAATAGTTATTTTTATTTTTAAATAGTTTCAAAGTTCATAAATATCATGAATTTTTTCATAAATATTATGAAAGCGTTCATCATTATGAAATTTTTCTTTATGGTTTTATGAACAATTCATAATGGATGAATTTGGTCATTGATTGAGTCGTAATGAAAAATTCTTAAAATTTATGAACAAATTCATAAATAGTATGAACTTTTTTTTTCTGTGAAGAAGATACAATTCAATATTACTTTGCATTTACAATTATAAAATCAATTTTGAAAACACCCTGTATATCACTGGGTGTTCCAGATACACCCGACATTGTAACAGTTTTTTCATGAAATTAGCCAAGGAATCAGTGCACACAATATTTGCATTCTTAAACGGACCACCCTATATATATAAAACTATATAATAACAATAATAGTTTGGCTCTACAGTCCTGTATAGAACTTCGGCCGAGCTCTCTCACCATTTTGAGCTGTGCGTGTTATATTTGTGCTCAAAGTAGTGGGACCTACAGTTTATTGCCGAATCCGAACGGCGGGTGAGAGCTTTTCATAGGCAATGTTTTACTCTCGGTGGTTTGCCATTTACTGCCGAGAGGTAGCGCGGTATAGAAAAATGTTTCTATGAAAAGATGTTGTTAGCCCCGGTCCTGGCTTGAACCGGGGACCTTTCAGCTCGCAGTCCAACGCACTAACTACTGAGCTAAATAGTTATAAAATTATTTAGCGAGTCAGAGTTTGTTTTTTTTCTTTCAATTGAAAAAATTTTGAATCTTTCTGTCTGGGAAATACCCATTATTAATGCATTTATTGAATATAATGGATAAAACAAATCAATTGTTTGTGTTGTAAATTTTTTTAATTATGTAATTTGAGATTTGGTTCGGATCCGACGATTACTAGGCGTCAAAATACATAATAAATAAAAAATATACATAGTACATAATACAAATAAATAAAAAAATATATAATATACAAATACATAATAAAATAAATAACAGTTATTTTGATCACAGTTGCGATAGGCAAAAACCAATCTCTGTAGTTATTATTTGAATGAAATATAACAGCCTGTTATTCAAGAGTAATAATAACACCCTGTTATAGAAATATTCCTGTAGCTGTGATTCATAGCTACTGATATATTTGTTGTGAAAATGCGCTATAACAGGCAAACACCAACCACAGTAGATATTGTTCGAATGAAAAAGAACAGCATAATTTTCTCGGCATTTTCAAAAATGTAAACATCGATTTTCTAGTATTTCTAGACATTTTTGACAGCTAATTTAAATCTGTCACGTCTGTAACTTTGAGTACCAAAAGTGTATATAAATTTTACAAAAAAGGAAAAAAAATATAAACCTTCGAATCGTACATCCGTTTTTATTTCGCAAAAATTATTATTAATATTGTCAGATATCAAATTAATTTTACCAAAAAATCGAAGTGAGAATTATCATACAGAACTTCCGGAATTATTCTGTGATTTATTACGAAATAACTATAAACGTTAGGAACAAAGTGCCTTTATACAAAAATAATGTAAATTGTCTCATCTCTCTAACTGGCATGTCCCGTTCAGAATTTTTTAGTGATTTATTATAAACTATGGAAACAATGTGTACATACACCTATTTTTAGAATAATTTGAAAGCAAAATTCGCTGACTTTTTGGAATACCCATATGAGCCTCAAAATGCACTTATGTTTTTGTACCGTCCAGAATGACAACTATTTAATTTATATATTTTGATCTACCGTATAGAATTCTCTAAAAATGCATATGTTTAATCATTAAGTACTACTCGTACAAGAAAAAAATCCTTCGAGATATTAAACTTTTAAGCGTACGAATGTCCCGTCCGGAACCCCAGGAAATGCCCATATTAATAATGTGTGCGTGTGCGGTAACTATTATGTGTGGTCCAGAGGTCACATTGGTTTACGAATCCTGAAAATAACTACTAACTTGTAATATTGAAAGAATTTCCTTTCATTTGAGTACCCATATGTACAAATGAGTAGCTGCACCGAATTTCAATTTTTTTTCTGGAACCACAATATGGTTCAAGGGAAAACTTTATTCATATATATTTGAGCAAGTTTTTTTATTATTTTATTTATTTTTTAATTTGCATTAATTTATATATTTTTTAATTATCTTATTTTATTTCTTACTTAAATTTTATTATTTTCTTCTATTCTCGGTTGGAATGGTATGTGTACTTGCTAATGTCAATAACGTACTTCACTAACGCCCATCATCTATCATAATTACTACTACTTATTATCTTGCATTTATACAAATTGGTCCCTCAATTTGTTCTTATGAATTATATGGCGGGTGACACCGAACCCAAATTTTCAGTTTTACGCGTAAATGATGCCCCTAGACGTATGTTGTATACATTTCACATTGCATTTCACAATGTAAATGCTGCATACCTTTGGGAGCATGTGACGTGAATGATAATTTTCATCAATGACGTCATCAATAACATTTCATCAATGACAGATTTTCACAATATCATTGATATATGTATATATGACATATGATGTATGACGTCTTTAATGCAATGTCATTTATGAAATCGTTATGAACATAATCAATGACAAATTTTCTAACCTCGATTCATCATTGATGACCTTGTCGTCAATGAGTCCATTTCCTGCTGGGTTACGTTTGAATAATTGGCAACTGTATGACCCATACAAAACCCATTTTATCGAGATACATGTTTTATATATTTTAATATATATTTGAATTTGTCAAAACTATTATCTATGTAAATATTTTTTTTTGGAAATTTAAGAATTTCGGAGACCCCCGGCTACAGGCCTGTTTATTTTATGGTATTTTCCCATTGAAATAATAATGTATCCTTTTATCCTATAGCGGCAGTAGCTCATGATCCATGTTCAAGACTGGACTGGGGCTAACAATATTTTTTCATAAAAACATTTTTCTGTAGCGAACTACCTCGCGGCAGTAAATGGCAAACTTACGAGAGTGAAACATTGCCTATGAAAAGCTCTCACCCGCCGTTCGGATTCGACAGTAGGTCCAACCACTTTGAGTAAAAATTCGAGTTTATTGATTAATATTATAAAAAGTAATTGATGCATTTTTAAAGTTGAAATATCAACTAATAGATTTACATTTTCTTATCAATTGACAGATACATAAAGAAGTTTGTAAAAAAATATTTGGCATTTTGAAAATGTATTTGGTGACTTTTCGTTCATTTTATTATGGCCTTGAGATTTTGAATTGTCTCGTCAACATCACTTGATTTATACAATTATTTTTTATTAGTTAGTTCTCGTTAAAATATAATTCAAATTTTTATGTTATTGGTTTTATTTTTTTGTTGGTAAAATGTTGAAGAAATTGAAAATATGGAAAATAAGTAACTTAAATACAATTATTGTTCAAATTCTATTCGTTTTAATAATTAATATACAGTTTAAGATATTTGTCTTCGATCTTTTATTTAAAATTTAAAAGATTAAGATTACCATTTCTTGACTTGCTCTTGCAAATGATCATCACTAGTTTACACATATTGCAGTTCACAGAATTGTTAAAATTTAATTTCTTTGGCTTTTATGGATGAAAATTGTACAAAATTCTTCTTCTTTGCAATTCAGATCATATCTCAGGTGAAGTCAAAATGTTGCTTTTCATTGGTTTGTGGTCACGAATTTTTAAATTAATTTTTTTTCTGGGCGTAATCAATATTTACAATATTTTTACTAAAATAACAAGAAAAATATTTTAAATTACGTTTCCCACTTTACCCCAATGTCATAATTTGATCATAATTTAGCACCACATAAAAAATGTAAAATTATTTGAAAAATATGGAAATAAAGAAAATTTATACAAAAACCGAAACCGAAATCAAAACCGAAACCGTAACATGGAACCGGTATACCGAAACCGTTTCGTTATAAAAATTTAAAACCGAAACCGAAATCGAAACCCTTATTCGTTTAGGTTTCAATCTTTGGTTTATACGCATCGTAATTCGTTATTGTGGTATTCTCTTCTTTCTGTCAGTGTTCGCTTTGTTGCGTTTGAGTTTGTGTTCGCAAAGATAAATGTTACCCTGCAAGATATTAGTTCTGTTCTAGTGACCTACGGTACGTGTCTGACGAAAACAGAAACATGTCTATACGAAATATTCCTTATTTTTATTACGTATATGTTCATTTTATTATGGCCTTGAGGGCTGCAAGACAGACCGACATGGCTAACCGGATTCGGGTAATGATGCCGATTTAGAATATGTATATACTTTTACATACTGGCCACGTCTCCTAAGGGGCGTTACAATATATGCTCAAACTTAATATACCCTCAGATGTAGGGTATAAAACATATATTAACAAAAGGGAAAATCAATGAATATTGTGTAAAAAAAAATTATTAGCACTAAATTTATTTTTTACATTAAAATGAAATCTAAACATCAATCAATATTGACTTGTAAATGTTTTTCACATTCAAACATTTATATGTTTGCAAGATGGGCGAAAATTAAAAACTGTTTGGCTGTCATTATAATAATATTTGGAAAGCAATATTACTTTTGTTTGCATAAAACTCCAAAGATATATGTAATGCCTTAAAAATTATGTGGAAGAACAATGGTTAACTCACAAAGTTAAAACTACCACAATGCAGTTTAAATCAAATTGCTTATTATTCTTCCGATTCAAATAATTAATATTGATTTTGTAATTTTTTCTGTTTTTACCAATTTTTTGAAATGTTGATGGTGGTGATTCGTTGATGGCTTTATTTTGTTTCTTGGCATTATTTAGTTTCTTGAGGAATAATATTATTTTATTCATAAACTGTAACTGTCATTTAATATATCAACGAGTGTCAAACATTCAACATTGTTCTGAAAGACACTCGCATAACATATTCAACTTCTATATAGACATTCCGGTCTGAAAGTATTATTTTCTCTTGCTAAATGAAGTCCATGGTACTAATTTGCATGTTATTCCGTACCCATAACGCTCTGAAACATGTGCCAACAAGAACCGAACTTCATAAATTTATGATAATTTATGTGATCCAATGTTAATGTAGATCATTTTTATTATATGATCGTTAGTGTTAAGCGATTTATGGCTCAATCCGTCGCTTTATTTTGAATTTATATATTTTCAACTTTTATTCATAGTGCAAATTTTAATTATTGTATTTATGTATTTCAACAAACAGACCCAATACAATATATATATTTATAGGTATTTATATATTGTGGGACACGTTTTGTTCTGATTTGAATATTGTTTAATTTTGTTTAAGATTGTACTTAAATAAGCGATTCGTCATCTAACGTTTTGTAATTAGAGAATACAATTTATGTATTTCCAATAATTTCATATATTTTATCATGTTTTTTTACAGCATAAAAATATAAAAACATTCAGAATATGCAATATGGAATATTATGAAGTAGAGATATTTTCATATTTCTTGTGATGAAGTTAGTATGAGTTATGAAATTTATAGTCGGTCTATGCTAGGGTTGTCAATCCCGAATTTCGGATTTAAAAAATAATAACAGGCAGGGAATAAAAGGATTCTCCCAAACAGGATAAGCAGCAAACAACGTATATGTTTGGAGAATACTGTAAACATAATATATATTTGGGATAGTGTAAACATAATATGTTTAGCACTAAACATAATATGTTTGCATGGAAACATAAAATTTTATATTTCAAACATAATATGTTTGGCTCTAAAAATAATAAATAAATATGTTGTATTTGAAAATAAAATCATATGTATTGCTCAGCACAAAGAGCCCCAGCCTTGTCGTGGTTGATCTAGAAGTTATCCAGTACGTCTGCAGAAGCAAGGGTGCTGAAAATAAAGAAAATATTTTTTAATTATGTATTGAGCAAGAAACAAAAAAATAAAGCAAATAGTTTAATCTCCAAATATGAAAATATTCGCAAATTGATTTGCAAAACAAATTATGTTTGGCTTATAATACACACAAAAAGCGAGTCCATTTCTTTCGCAAAGATAATTTACTTTGCAGTTTAATTTGCAAATATAAATTTAATTGTAGTGCAATTACATTTAGACTTTATTTTCTCCTGCCTGCTTATACGAATATTTTAAATTTTTATTTATTTATTAAACACAACACATATTTTTATTCTTTTTCACTTCAATTTATTCATTAATTTTCGATTTTTTAACACTTAATATAATGACTTATTTAAGGCGGCGACGACAACCACTCACGTTTCAATCAACTCTTTAACTGACACAGCACATAAAGATAATAAATCAAACCACAAAAACTTCGTTCATTGTGCTCTCAATTTTATCTATTTCACTCGCATGCAAATATTATATGAGTGAAAAAGAGACAACGATATACAGAGTTTATGCAAATATGAAATATTTATATCGAAACATAATATATATGTTTTACGCAAACATATTCATATTTGGAGATTAAACTATTTGTTTTTTTTTGTTTCTTGCTCAATATATAATTAATATTTTCTTTATTTTCAGCACGCTTGCTTCTGCAGATGTACTGGATAAAGGCCTCAACTTCTAGATCAACCACGACAAGGCTGGAGCTCTTTGTGCTGAGTATGGCGCCATACATATGATTTTTTTTTTTAAATAAAATTAAATTAATTGTATTTAGATCCAAATAAATAATATGTTAAACCCAAACAAAACTTTTAATTGAATATAAGGAAAATATTTATGATGCAAACATAATATGTTCACAGGCGAAACATATTTATATGTTTACCCAAATATATATATTATTTTTAGAGCCAAACATATTATGTTTGGAATATACAATTTTAATTTTCCATGCAAACATATAATGTGTAGAGCCAAGCATAATTATCTTTACACTATCCCAAATATATATTATGTTTACAGTATTCTCCAAACATTTACGTTGTTTGCTGCTAATCCTGTTTGGGAGAATCCTTTTATTCACTGCGTGTATGCCTTCTTATTATTTTTTAAATCCAAAATTCGGGATTGAAAAATTGTCGGGGATTGACAACCCTAGCATAGACCGACTACAATTTCATAACTCATACTAACTTCACCTCAAGAACTATGAAAATATCTCTACTTCAAAATATTCCATATTGCATATTCTGAATGTTTTTATATTTTTATGCTGTAAAAAAAATGAAATTATTGGAAAGACATAAATTGTATTCTCTAATTACAAAACGTTAGATGACGAATCGCTTATTTAAGTACAATCTTAAACAAAATTAAAAAATATTCAAATCAGAACAAAACGTGTTCCACAATATATAAATACCTATATATATATTATATATACCTATATAATAATTAAAATTTGCACTATGAATAAAAGTTGAAAATATATAAATTCAAAATAAAGCGATGGATTGAGCCATAAATCGCTTAACACTAACGATCATATAATAAAAATGATCTACATTAACATTGGATCACATAAATTATCATAAATTTATGAAGTTCGGTTCTTGTTCGCACATGTTTCAGGGCTTTATGCGTACGGAATAGCATGCAAATTAGTACCATGGACTTCATTTAGCAAGAGAAAATAATACTTTCAGACCGGAATGTCTATATAGAAGTTGAATATGTCATGCGAGTGACTTTCAGAACAACGTTGAATGTTTGACACGCGTTGATATATTAAATGACAGTTACAGTTTATGAATAAAATAATATTATTCCACAAGAAACTAAATAATGCCAAGAAACAAAATAAAACCATCAACGAATCACCACCATCAACATTTCAAATTTAATTTGATTTAAACTGCATTGTGGTAGTTTTAACTTTGTGAGTTAACCATTGTTCTTCCACACAAATTTTGCAGGAATTACATATATCTTTGGAGTTTTATGCAAACAAAAGTAATATTGCATTCCAAATATTATTATAATGACAGCCAAACAGTTTTTAATTTTCGCCCTTCTTGCAAACATATGTATGTTTGAAAGTGAAAAACATTTACAAGTCAATATGTTTATTGATGTTTAGTGCTAATAATTTTTTTTTACACAAAATTCATTGATTTTCCCTTTTGTTAACTTATGTTTTTATACCCTACACCTGAGAGTATATTAAGTTTGAGCATATATTGTAACGCCCCTTAGGAGACGTGGCCAGTATGGAAAAGTATATACATATTCTAAATCGGCATCATTACCCGAATCCGTTTAGCCATGTCCGTATATATAGATATAAATATAGATATAAATATATATATATCTAGATATATATATATATATATATATATATATATATATATATATATATATATACATATATATATATATATTTATATATACATATATATATATATATATATATATATATATATATATATATATATATATATATATATATATATATATATATATATATATATACGGACATGGCTAAACGGATTCGGGTAATGATGCCGATCAAGAATATGTATATACTTTTCCATATATATTGAATAAAATAAGAAGACTACACACAAAAATAATACTACAAAATCAATACTTTTTTATTAGTCAATAATAATAATAATAATAATAATAATAATAATAATCGAGTTTTAGCTAATACAGCTAGCTTGCACTTTCACAGCATAAAGCTGGAAAATATTTACCCACTAAATTAGTTGGGCTCGTGAACAACACATGCATTTGTTACATTATAGTTTTAGTATACATTTAAGTTGATTTTTTGACAGATTTATATTATACTGTGTATAATTATTAACTAAATTACAAATTCGATTGAATGGTGAAGCAGCAACATAATTAGTTCTACTATAAGGTACATAAAAAAGAACATCACGATGTCTGCTACTTCTACGATTATGGTGAAAACTAATATAGTTAAGAAGCTCGGGTGAAACAAGTCTACCGGTTATTAATTGATGTATGTAAATGATATCGGCAATTTGTCTGCGCTCTTCAAAAGTCTTTAAATTTAGTAGTTTCAGACGACCTACGTATGGAGTAAGATGTAAGTTGTCCATCCAATTTAAACCCTTGAGAGCGAAACGTACGAAGTTTTTCTGAATCCTTTCAATTCGGTCATTATGTACCTTGTAGAAAGGAGACCATACTTGACTTGCATATTCCAATTGTGAACGAACCTGAGTGCAATATAGAGTCAAAGTTGTAAGGGGACTATTAAATTCTTTAGCCCATCGTTTGATAAAACCAAGTAATGATGAGGCTTTTTTACATATATTTTCAATATGTAAATTAAACGATAAATTTGTATGGACAAACACACCAAGATCTTTCACCACGTGCACCCGATTTAAAATTTTCTCTTTTAGTGAATAGTTGTATTCTAGTATTCTTTTGCGAGAAAATGTCATGGCTTGACACTTTTCTGGATTAAGAATCAAGTTATTCTTACAACACCACGTTTCAAATGATTTTAAGTCGGACTGAAGTATTTGAACGTCCTTATCGTCATTTATTGATTTATATATTTTCATATCATCGGTAAAAATTAATAAATGCGAGTACTTAATGTTGTATATCACATCATTAATAGCCAGTATAAATAACAGTGGACCAAGACGACTACCCTGGGGTACCCCAGATGTTGCAATAAATGGCGAAGATAAATTATTTCTGAATCGTATTTGATATGACCGATCAGATAAATAGGATCCACTTAACATAGAATTCGGGAAATCCCAGTACCTTTAGTTTGAATAAAATTAAGTTATGAGGAAGTTTATCGAAAGCTTTACTGAAATCTGTGTAAATGCAGTCGACTTGTTTTCCTGATTCTATTGAACTTATTGCAAATGAAGTGAAGTCTAATAGATTAGATACTGTGGTTCTTCCGGTTACAAATCCGTGCTGACGTGAGGTAATTACATCTCTACAGTGGATTTTAACTTGATCATATACAATACGTTCAAACAATTTCGGTATTGATGACAATTTAGCGATTGGCCTATAGATATTTACATCATTTTTACACCCCTTTTTATAAATTGGGCTTATAAATGAGTTTTTCCAAAATATTGGGAAATTACTTTCATTTATTGATTTATTAAATATGGAACAAAGTGGTTTACATAACGAAGTACCACATTTCTTTATAACTGTTGCCGGGATACCGTCTGGTCCAGAACTAAAATCATCATCAATCGTCGAAATATATTGCAAAATCTGCTCCGGATAAAATGATATAGAGAAAAATGAAGTTTTAGGAGCAGAACGCATGTAATCAAAATAATTAACATCGGTTATAAAAGAATCATTAGAGAATGATTGTTTAAACAGGCAAATAGGCCACATATGACATTAGGGTCGCTAGTGAATCCATCATTATTTTTAAAAGAAGCAGGAAAACCATCGCTCTTTTTTTTAGTATTGATGAAACCCCAGAACTTTTTTGGATCTGATAAAATTTGTATCTTCATTTTATCAATATACTCAGTGTAAAGAATTTTAGACCTAGACTGGAATTCCAGAAACAATTTGTTGTATGTTTCTAGGTCACTTGGGTCTTGACTGCTGACATATCTATTCCATGCTCTATTCCTAGAGTTACGTAGCATCTTCAAATCCTTAGTATACCAGGGATACGATGAGATCTTAGTGAACATAAGGCTATATGGTACAGATAGTGCTATACAGGAAAATACTTCATGGTAAAAATAGTTTATGGCAACATCAAGTTCATTATCGTTAATATAGTCTGATATTATATCAATTTTAGCAGACAACAATTCATTTAACAATGAAAAGTTGGCTTTTTTAAAATTAAATTCATAAGCCTTGTCTGCAGATTTACTATTAATGATATTCGCTCTATCAGATTGATAAAATATTGTTAGAGGCGGATGATATGCATCAATGTCCATTAGAACATTCGTCGAATTTCTAACTACAACATTGTTACTATCTGTAGCAAATACTAGGTCAAGTTGCCGTTCCAGACAATTAGTAATACAACTTACTTGTTGTAAGTCAGATGATATAGTGTCAACAAAAATCTGTTCTTGTCGAGATTTAGAGTTAGACGCACAGAAATATGTGTCATCGTCAGAGTTATTCCATATTAAATCTGGTAAATTAAAATCACCTAAAAGTATAATCTCATCAGAACTATTAAGCATTTCCAATACAAAATCTATGGACTTAGATAAGGTCTCATAGACTTATACGCTACTTTTCGGAGGAATGTAAGCGTTTAAGACATATACACAGGAATTGTGAAGTACAATCCTAACACAAATAAGCTCTAATGAAGCAGCAATTGGAATTTCTAATAAGGAACTTATTAAATTGTTCTTTATTGCTATTAATATTCCACCACCGACTGGAGATTTTTCGATGTCAAATCTATCTTTTCTAAAAACATTGAATGAATTATCAAATAATTCAACGTTTGAAAACCTCTTATTTAGCCATGTTTCAGTTAACGCGATGATATCGTTCGCGAAATTCTGAGTAGATAAAAAGAGATCCCGAGTCTTTGAACGCAATCCCCTTACGTTTTGTTAGTAAAGGGAGATACGGTTAAGTTTTTTGGATTTTGGTGGACTGTTTAGTTGGTCTATTGTTTCTTTTGGTTTTAAATTCAGAAACAAGGATGTTATCAGTCCACAGATTTGAACTGATAACGGCCGCAGCATGTTCATCCGCAATTGACAAAGTAAAAGATGCATGTGTTGGCCTGTTTCCGATTTTTTTACAGGAAATTTAAGTATCAGTTGGCACGAGTTTATTCATTTTTATAAAATTGGAAATATTTTCTGTTGTTCTGTCTGGCATCAACCGAGATAAAAAAATAATAATAATAGTTTGGCGCTACAGTCCTAGAAGAACTTAGGCCGTGCTCTCTCACCACTCTGAGCTATTCGTGTAATATTTGTACTAGTGATGATCATTTGCAAGAACAAGTACTAGTGATGATAATTTGCAAGAACAAGGCAAGAAATGATAATATTGCTCTTGCACACTAAGTCTTGCTCTTGCACACTAAGTCTTGTTCTTGCACACTAAGTATTGCTCTTGCTCTTGCATAGGTACATATGATCCTGTTCTTGGTCGTTTTAATGCAATACCTTTCTTCTCTTGCTTGCCAGAATCTTGCAAAATTTTACATTTTACTTTTTCAATTTTAAATAAAAGATTGAAGAAAAACTTTTCAGTTTACTATGGTAGTAAATGTATCTCTTTGGTTCCTGCCGCGACATAAATATTTTGTATCTGTATGTCTTTAAATTTAATTAATTTGGTTACTCAAAATACATGAAAAATTGGTATATTAACATATTTCATAGTAACGTGACTTTATGTTTTATTTTTGTACGTTACCGTTAACGGAATACATTTTTTTTTCAGATATTTAAGATTTTAAATCCATTGACGTTTTTCTGGAAATGTCCATATGAGACTTAATTTTGCTTTTTTGTCTTCATTTTTTTTACTTTTTTAACTATTTGTTTTGTTAGTGTTTTCGCTCATAATGTGTTTGTTTTTTATGTGTTTGTTAATCATATGTTTTTGTTTGATTTGGTTTCTGCTCTTATTTATGTGTTAGCCTTTTGTGTTTTCCCGTTTTTGTTTTAATTTTGTTTTTGTGTTTTTATGATTTTATTTTTATTGTTTTTTTTTTAATTTTTGTATTTTTTTCTTTTTGCTTTTCTATTTTTGCTTTGATTTTCTTTTTGAATTTTTACTTTTGCTTTTGGATTTCCTTTTTTACTTAAGTTTTTGTATTTTTTCTTTTGTATTGTATTTGTGTGAATTTGCTTTGTTTTTGTGTTTTGTTTTTGCTTTTGTTTTTGTTTTTATATTTTTATTTTGTGAATTTTATTTCCCTTTTTCTTTAGCTGTTGTTTTTTGGGTCTTTTTTTGTTATCTCTTTATTTTAGTTTTTGTATTTGGCTTTTGTATTTTGTTTTGTGTTTTTATTATGGGTTTTTGCTTTTTTTTGTTATCTGTTCTGTTTATTTCAGTTTTGCATTTGGCTTTTGTATTTTGTTATGTATTTGTATTTTGGATTTTTGAATTTGTTTTTAATTTAGCTTTTGCGTTTTTCTTTGTTTTTGCTTCTGGGTTTTTGTTGTTGTTTTATATGTCAATTTTCTGTTTTGCCATTTTTGTTTTTGCATTTGCTTTTTTATTTATGTTGTTGTGATTTCCTATTGTTTTTCAGATTTTGTTTTTGCTTTTTGTAATTCTGTTTTTGTGTTATTGCTTTTATTTTTATGCTTTTGTTTTTGTTTTCTTGCACTTGCGTTTTTGCTGTTTTTATTTTGGATTTCTGCTGCTTTTCTTTGAATTTGCTTTTGTTTTTTTTTCTGTTTTTTTTTTCGTTTTTTCTCTGTTTTTTTCTTTTGCTGATGTTTCTGTTTTAGTTTTAAGCGTTTGCTTTTGTTTTTGTGTTTAATTTTTGCTTTTATTTTTATCTGATTGATTTTGTATATTTATAAATATATATATATATATATATAAATATATATATATATATATATATGATCAGAGATTACAAAAAAATATACAAAATCAATATATATATATATATATATATATATATATATATATATATATATATATATATATATATATATATGTATATATATATATATATATATATATATATATATATATATATATATATAAATGTATATATATATTATTACGAAAATTCAGTCTACGGAAAACTGTTCTACGAGTTCGTATCGCTGGATTGTGTACAAAATAAAAACGCACTTATATTTGGTTTTAACTAGTATTATTTCAACTAGTATTAATTAACTTTATTAATTTAAATGACAACTTAAAGAATAATCACTTATATCAACTGCTGAATTACTACAATTTATCTTTACAATGTTCACTCACGAGACGCACTAGTTCACTATTAAATCACAACTGAGATACAGATGCGCGTCCTTATATACTGCATGCATCAGTTCGACACGTTTCGACAAGCTTCGACTTGTTTCGAGAACCTTCTACTCGTTTCGTGAATGATACATGCTATTGGCATCTCATTCGCACTCATGTGTTTTAATGCGCTGATCTTCCATCTCTTTCTCGCACACTGCCTCAGTGCGCTGAATGATCTTCCGTCTCTTTCTAACACATTGCTTAGTGCGCTGAATTGTCTTGCGTCTCATTTATTATTGTTGATTGCTTGCACAGTGGAGCAAATTACCTCTTTTCGTAACACTGCCCTCCACCTAAATCTGTTCGTCCCGAACAGATGTTAATCCTCTCTCTCTCTATACGGCGCCAACCTTTCTAAATGTACCACTTTCATTTTTCTTCTAACGCCTGCAGTATTCTGAATCCGTTAATTCTTTTAATTATCTTATATGGTCCTTCCCAGTGTGTTTGTAACTTAGGGGATAAGCCTTTCTTCCTTTGTGGGTTATAGAGCAAAACAAGTTCTCCTTCCGTAAATCCCTCTGAATTTGTGCGCAAGTCGTATCTGGCCTTCATCTTATCACTCGCAAATTGTGTACGTTGTCTTACAAACCGATGCACTTCGTTAATTTCTTCTCTTTTTCTGAAAACATAATTGTGTGCAGGAATTCCAGCTGAAGGACTCGCACCAAACTTTAAATTCGCAGGTAATCTTAAGTCTGTTCCAAAAACAATTTTAGATGGTGAAGCTGCTGTGGTATCATGAACCGCCGTTCGGTAAGCCATGAGGAAAAGTGGTATGTGTGTATCCCAATCTTTTTGATTTTTATCAACCACTTTTCTGAGATACTCTTTCAAAGTCCGATTAAATCTCTCCACCATGCCGTCTGATTGCTCGTGTTTTGTGTATGTTGAGGACTTTGCATACTTCTTTAAAAACTGCAGACCCAAATTTCTTCCTTGATCTGAATGCAATTCCAACGGTACTCCAAAACGGCTTACCCAGCTGTTAACTAATGCATACGCAACTGTTGTGGCTTCTTGATTCGGCATGGGATACACTTCAGGCCACTTGCTGAAATAGTCAATGACGACAAGGACATACTTATTACCCGCATCACTGGTTGGAAACGGCCCGGCGACATCCATGGCAATACGCTCGAATGGTGCTCCCACGTTGTACTGATGCATCCTGCCGCGACTTCTGACTGTTGGTCCTTTTGCTGGTACACATTGCGGACAACTGCGAATCCAATCGGCGACTGACTCTTGGCATCCAATCCAATAAAAACGTTTCTTTACCTTCTCGACCGTTTTATTAATGCCCAAATGACCACCACTAGATCCACCATGCTATTCTGCTAATATCGCTTTTATTTTTGACTTGGGAACAACAATCAAACTTCGAGCGGATGTGCCTTCTTCATTTTCCCATACACGATATTAGCAACCATCTTGCAGCTTTAAGCTCTGCCACTGTGCCCAGTAAGCTTTAGTTATAGCACTGTCGGCAGCTATATCTTCTCATGATGGTTTTCTTTGCTGTTCCTTGAACATCATGATTTTTGTGAGGTCGGGATCACTATTTTGATCAATTTGAATTTGTTCCGGAGTCCATTTTTCATCGGGCAAAACATTTAGCAAACGAATGTCAATTATGTTTTCTTTTCCTTCAGCTCTTGAACAATGTCTGCATTCTAGTTTACATGGGCGTCTTGACAGAGCATCTGCATTTCCATGATTTCCTACTTTACGACGTTCGATTGAGAAATCGTAGCTCTGTAATCGTTCTATCCAACGCGTAATTTGGCCTTCCCGATCTTTGAACTGAAGTAACCATCGTAGTGCTGCGTGATCGGTTCTCAAGTGAAACTGTTGTCCGTACAGATACTTATGGAAATTTTTCACACTTTCAATTACAGCAAGAAGCTCCCTCCTGGTGCCACAGTAATATCGCTCGGGCTTGGACAATGTTTTACTGTAGTATGCGATCACTTTTTCTTGTCTATTAATCACTTGAGAGAGAACTCCGCCGATTCCGTATCCACTCGCATCCGTATCAAGTATAAATTTCTCACCTGGAATTGGATACGCAAGAATTGGTGCCGAGCACAGCAGATCTTTTAATTTCAAAAACGCCCTTTCTTGATCATCGCCCCATTGAAATGCGCGTTATTTCTTGTTGAAGACTGCTAGCAACATTTGCAAAATCTGGAACAAATCGCCTGTAGTATGTACATAGCCCCAAGAAACTTCGTAGGTCATGTAGGTTTTGCGGTCTGGGCCACTCTTTCACTGCAACTATTTTATCTTCATCGGTATGCACTCCTTCCGTGGTAACTCGATGGCCCAGATACTTGACTTCTTTCTTGACCTTGCGTAGACCCGCATTTTTCAATCGAAGGAATACTTCCTCTAGATTTCTTAGATGTTCGTTGAAATCCTTGCCCATAACAATTATGTCATCAAGGTATACTAGGCATGTTTTCCAGTGTAAACCTTTTAATACGTGCTCCATTAACAGCTCGAATGTTGCTGGGGCATTGCATAGTCCAAACGGCATTACCAAAAATTGCCATAGTCCATCTCCAGTACTGAATGCGGTCTTCTCTCGATCTTTCTTATCGATTTCTACCTGCCAGTAACCGCTTTGCAAGTCCAACGTGGAAAACCACTTAGCATTAGATAGGTTATCCAATGTGTCATCGATTCTTGGCAATGGATAGCTATCTTTCTTTGTGACATCATTAAGTTTTCGGTAATCAACGCAGAACCGAGTGCTACCGTCCTTCTTTTTGACCAATACTACTGGTGAACTCCATGGACTCTCAGATGGTTCCACCACGCCATTTGTGTGCATTTCTTCAACCAAATGTGATACTTCGTCTCTTTTCGCAAGTGGTACCCTTCTTGGTGCTTGACGAATTGGGTTAGAATCACCAGTGTCTATTCGATGTTTTACAATGGAAGTTCTGCCATCCTTTTGGCCCTTTTCAGCAAATATACACCGATATTTGTCAATTAGCTGTTGCACTTGACTCTTTTTCTTGGCAGTCGAATCCTTCGTCCACTCATTTATAAACCTGTGAGTAGATTGTTTGTTTATTTGCGATGTGCCGTAGTCTTTTGATGGATTTGACTCACAATTTATAATCGCTGATGCCTCTTGAAACTGGCCTATCACTGTTCCCTTTTTAATTAATTTGGACGAGTTTTCCATGTTGAGAACTCTTATTGGAACAACTTTGTCTTTTGTCGCTTCTACTAATGTTCTTCCGACAACAATATTACTTCTGCTCATTTGCTCATCATTCGCTTCTATAACCCACAACTTGCTTATCCCACAATCTCCATTTAATTTCGCCCACACAATTGCTTCTGAATTATGTGGTATTTTTCTATTATTATGAGCAATATCTTGTTTAATTTTCGGGCTCTGGTCACAATCAATGTTTAGTTGGATCTCCGTGTTGGCATAACTCAAAATAGTTCTTGTTAGATCTAGTGTGAAACCGTTTCTTATCATGAAGTCCATGCCAAGTATTATTTCGTCTACTATTTCCGCCACTATAAAATCATGCTTAACAGTCGTAGTGCCAATAGTGATTTCCTTGGTTATTTTTCCTCTGATTGGAGCCTCTTCACCTGTCGCTGTTTGCAATCTTATTCCGATAAGCGGCTCTATTTCGTCCCTAACAGGTTACTTTATAATTGAGTGTGAAGCTCCTCCCGCAGATCTGACTCGTTTTAGTTTAAAGCTTGATTAAAATTTACGCTATTTTGGACATGATCCTGTCTTTCTTCATGTCTGGGTTCATCTGCATATTGATTTATTGAGTGCTTGCGTTTTTTACGACAGTCACGTGCTATATGTATCACAGTTGTAAAATTTACCTTTGAATTGGGTGTCTTTGTTGGCTGATGTGTGTTCGGTTTTAACGCTTGCTTTAACTGCTTGGCACACTACTTGAAATAAATCATCGTTCTCCACATCAATTCTACGCGCTTTTGGAGCCGATCGGCACAACGCATTTGCTGTCTCCTGTGTTAGAGCTATGGTAACCGTTTCCATAATTGTTACCTTGGGCGTAGTCACTGTTGCACGTTTTGTCTCCTGATTGCGTATACCATCAACAAAAGCTTCGATCTTGCACTTTTCTATGAAATCACATGCTGAATCTGAATACGACAAATGCGCAAGCCTCTCGACGTCCGCTGCATACGCCTGCAATGTTTCACCATTTCTTTCCATTCTGTAGATCTGCTTCATGTGATCACTGCCATATTTCCGTTGCAGTGCAGCCATAACCGCTGTGTAACTATTTCTACCGCTTTCTGGAACAGTCTGCAATACTTCGGCTGCTCCACCTTTCAGGGTCACAATAAGCGCTGCTACGCTATCTTCATTGTTCCATCGATTACTTACAGCCGTTGTCTCAAATTGGAGCTTGAAAATGTTGAACGCTGTGGTTCCATCGTAAATCGGCGATTTTAGCTTCGAACATGCTGTGTAAAAACATGCTGTGTAGGTCCACTTAGCTGTAACGTACCGAAATCTTCTTGCATTTTCTGGAACTTTTTGTCGATGCCATTTTCCAATTTTTCAAATTTTCGTTCCATGTCATTTACATGTGCCTCAAGTTCGTTTACTTTGCCATGGAGTATATTAGAAACTTCCAGAAGTTGCTTCGAATGTTCCTGCATCTTTTCCTCCATTATTATTTGATGTTTTTTGGAATTCTCTAGAAGTTCTGTTTTTAGTTGATTTGAATTTTCTTGAAGTTTCTGTTTCATTCTGGTCGAATTTTCTTGGAGCTGTTTTGAATTTTCTTGAAGTTTCTGTTCCATTCTGGTCGAATTTTCTTGGAGCTGTTTTGAATTTTCTAGAAGTTCTGCCTTTAGTTGATTTGAATTTTCTTGAAGTTGTTGCTGTATTGCTCCGAGCAACTGGCTCATATCAAAACTTTGGGACTGTACTTTTTGCTCCGTGTCCACACCTTTCGATGACGCTGTTGCAGCTTCCACTTCAAACTCGTGCTCTGCGAGGTCAA
This sequence comes from Dryomyza anilis, assembly GCA_951804985.1. Classification (NCBI taxonomy): domain Eukaryota; kingdom Metazoa; phylum Arthropoda; class Insecta; order Diptera; family Dryomyzidae; genus Dryomyza; species Dryomyza anilis. The sequence continues at coordinate 50,312,836 of OX638131.1, read as the reverse complement.
TGCCTTGGTTCTCTAATTCTTCCATTAGACGCTTTTGTTCCTCTACTTTCGTACCTACAGTTGGAAGATTATGAATCGCTAGCTCCTTCTTTAGCTGGTCGACTTTAAGTTATTCGAATTTAACCATTTTGTATCACATCCCCACTTCTGACACCAATGTTACGAAAATTCAGTCTACGGAAAACTGTTCTACGAGTTCGTATCGCTGGATTGTGTACAAAATAAAAACGCACTTATATTTTGTTTTAACTAGTATTATTTCAACTAGTATTAATTAACTTTATTAATTTAAATAACAACTTAAAGAATAATCACTTATATCAACTGCTGAATTACTACAATTTATCTTTACAATGTTCACTCACGAGACGCACTAGTTCACTATTAAATCACAACTGAGGTACAGTGCCTCAGATGCGCGGCCTTATATACTGCATGCATCAGTTCGACACGTTTCGACAAGCTTCGACTTGTTTCGAGAACCTTCTACTCGTTTCGTGAATGACACATGCTATTGGCATCTCATTCGCACTCATGTGTTTTAATGCGCTGATCTTCCATCTCTTTCTCGCACACTGCCTCAGTGCGCTGAATGATCTTCCGTCTCTTTCTAACACATTGCTTAGTGCGCTGAATTGTCTTGCGTCTCATTTATTATTGTTGATTGCTTGCACAGTGGAGCAAATTACCTCTTTTCGTAACAATATATATATATATACAACCAAAACTTTCAAAACTACAGAACTCGGCACATACACATGCTAAGAGATTACAAAAAAATATACAAAATCAATATATATATATACATACTCTTGCTTTTTTTGTCATTTTAATGCATTTATTATATTTTTAACGTAATAATAAAACTCAAAAGAATTCATGATAATACTTAATATCAAACAAGAAGTAACAATGCAAAGCTCGACTTCTATAAATAGGTTTATTTTGTTAATTTTAAAATCATAAAGTTTTTCTTAAATTAAGTTTTATGTGCATTATTTCATTTAACTTATGAAACAAAAAAAATGTTTAATATATGAACATTTTAACAGTTTATCTCATTTGGCTGATATAGCTGAAAGTGCAACAACAACAAAAATTCGAATACATTTTTCCACCATTCAATGTATTGATAGAATTTTTGACGGGAAATTTTTTGTTTAACGTAGAAAACTCGTTGTTGTTGCCAACTGGATAGCTATACTGGATAAATACATTGTGGTGCCATACGTTTGTCTGTTGTCATGCGTCTGTATGTTGTCATGCGATGATGAGGATACCAAAAAAGAGTTGTCGTTGAGAAAGTGTGTGTATACGCATCGTAATTCGTTATTGTGGTATTCTCTTCCTTCTGTCAGTGTTCGCTTTGTAGCGTTTGAGTTTGTATTCGCAAAGATAAATGTTACCCTGCAAGATATTATTTCTGTTCTATTGACATACGGTACGTGTAGAATACGTACTTTTTAATCTCTGATGAAAACAGATATATGTCTATACGAAATATTCCTTATATTTATTACGTATATGTTCATTTTATTATGGCTTTCAGATTTTGAATTGTCTCGTCAACATCACTTGATTTATACAATTATTTTTTATTAGTTAATTATTGTTAAAATATAATTCACATTTTAATGTTATTAGATTTGTGGTTCTTGTGTTAGTAAAATCATTTATTTTTTGTTGAACACATTGAAAATATGAAAAGTAAGTAACCTAAATACAAAGTGCGCTATGTGAAACGAAGATAGCTTTAGTAAAAACAGATTTACTCTTACTCAATAGTAGAATCAAATTAGAATAAATGTGTTCCACTCCTAATATTTCCCTTATCTCGAATTGTATATTCAATTTTTTTAAATAATTATTTTTGGGCCGTATGTTTGTAAATAAAGACACTTTATTTCTAAGTGTATAGTACGTTTTGGAAATGACCTCCTCAATTAGTATTCAAATATATATATATAGATATATATATATATATATATATATATATATATATATATATATATATATATATATATATATATATATATATATATATCTATATATATATATACGAACATGGCTAAACGGATTCGGGTAATGATGCCGATCTAGAATATGTATATACTTTTCCATATATATATATTGAATTGAAATAAGAAGACTACACACAGAAAAAAATACTGCAAAATCAATACTTTTTTATTAGTCAATAATAATAATAATAGTTTGGCGCTACAGTCCTATAAGAACTTAGGCCGTGCTCTCTCACCACTCTGAGCTGTTCGTGTAATATTTGTACTAGTGATGATCATTTGCAAGAACAAGTACTAGTGATGATCATTTGCAAGAACAAGGCAAGAAATGATAATCTTGTTCTTGGTCTTGCACACTAAGTCTTGCTCTTGCACACTAAGTCTTGTTCTTGCACACTAAGTATTGCTCTTGCATAGGTACATATGATCTTGCTCTTGGTCGTTTTAATGCAATACCTTTCTTCTCTTGCTTGCCAGAATCTTGCTAAATTTTACATTTTACTTTTTCAATTTTAAATAAAAGATTGAAGACAAATATCTTAAACTGCATATTAATTTTGAAAACAAATATAATTTGAATACTAATTGAGGAGGTCATTTCCAAAACGTACTATACACTTAGAAATAAAGTGTCTTTATTTACAAACATACGGCCCAAAAATAATTATTTAAAAAAAAATTGAATATACAATTCGAGATAAGGGAAATATTAGGAGTGTAACACTAATTTTGTTCTACCATTTAGTAAGAGTAAATCAGTTTTTACTAAACCTATCTTCGTTTCACATAGCGCACCTTGTATTTAGGTTACTTACTTTTCATATTTTCAATGTGTTCAACAAAAAATAAATGATTTTACTAACACAAGAACCACAAATCTAATAACATTAAAATGTGAATTATATTTTAACAATAATTAACTAATAAAAAATAATTGTATAAATCAAGTGATGTTGACGAGACAATTCAAAATCTCAAAGCCATAATAAAATGAACATATACGTAATAAATATAAGGAATATTTCGTATAGACATATATCTGTTTTCATCAGAGATTAAGAAGTACGTATTCTACAAGTACCGTATGTCAATAGAACAGAAATAATATCTTGCAGGGTAACATTTATCTTTGCGAATACAAACTCAAACGCTACAAAGCGAACACTGACAGAAGGAAGAGAATACCACAATAACGAATTACGATGCGTATACACACACTTTCTCAACGACAACTCTTTGTTGGTATCCTCATCATCGCATGACAACATACAGACGCATGACAACAGACAAACGTATGGCACCACAATGTATTTATCCAGTATAGCTATCCAGTTGGCAACAACAACGAGTTTTCTACGTTAAACAAAAAATTTCCCGTCAAAAATTCTATCAATAGATTGAATGGTGGAAAAATGTATTCGAATTTTTGTTGTTGTTGCACTTTCAGCTATATCAGCCAAATGAGATAAACTGTTAAAATGTTCATATATTAAACATTTTTTTTGTTTCATAAGTTAAATGAAATAATGCACATAAAACTTAATTTAAGAAAAACTTTATGATTTTAAAATTAACAAAATAAACCTATCTATAGAAGTCGAGCTTTGCATTGTTACTTCTTGTTTGATATTTAGTATTATCATGAATTCTTTTGAGTTTTATTATTACGTTAAAAATATAATAAATGCATTAAAATGACAAAAAAAGCATGAGTATGTATATATATATATATATATATTGATTTTGTATCTCTAGCATGTGTATGTGCCGAGTTCTGTAGTTTTGAAAGTTTTGGTTGTATATATATATATATATATATATATATATATATATATATATATATATATATATATATATATAGATGTATATATATATATATATATATATATATATATATATATATATATATATATATATATATATGTACAAAATCAAACAGATAAAAATAAAAGCAAAAATTAAACACAAAAACAAAAGCAAACGCTTAAAACTAAAGCAGAAACACCAAAACTTCTGCAAATGTAAAAATCCGAGAAAAAACGAAAAAAAAAACAGAAAAAAAACAAATGCAAATACAAAGAATAGCAGTAGAAATCCAAAATAAAAACAGCAAAAACACAAGTTCAAGAACACAAAAACAAAAGCATAAAAATAACAGCAATAACACAAAAACAGAATTACAAAAAGCAAAAACACAATCTGAAAAACAACAAAAACCCAGAAGCAAAAACAAAGAAAAACGCAAAAATTAAAAACAAATTCAAAAACCCAAAATAAAAATACAAAACAAAATACAAAAGCCAAATACAAAAGCCAAATACAAAACTGAAATAAACAGAACAGATAACAAAAAAAAAACCAGTTGGTAAGGTTAGATCACATGGGAAATTTTAAAGTAGGTGTAATTATGATAGTTAGGATTATCAAAATTATAGTCGGTCTAAGCCGACTATAAATACCCTACACATATGTGTGGTTACCATTCAAAGTGATATATAGGTCACCATGGTATACGAATCCTGAAAATAACTACAAACTTTCCATCCCTGAAGATTTTTCTTTCATTTGATACCCATATTTACAAATGGGTGTACCGAATTTCGTTTTTTTTTGTGAACCACAAGTCTTTTCGCCGCAAAACATTATTATCATGTATTTGAGCATGATATCAATATATATTTGACCAAAAAAGTTTTCCTAAGCACGAATAGATAAAAATTGATCTTTATATGTACATTTTATTTGAGGTATTTGAACATAAGTGGTCGGATCATAGGTCACAATATACCGATCTCGCCAATTTTTTCGCACATACAGTGTAGGTATATTAGTAATCTAAGTTATAAGTTTCATTTATCTAGCTTATATGCTTAAAAATATATGCTTAAAAATATAGACTTTGAAGGATATATAAGTTTGCATATCAAAAAACTGTAAAAGTAGTTCTGGTATAAATTAAATATTTTAATGAAATACGCGATAGCACGGCCTTAAACGTAAGTAAAACGTCAACATTAATTATATTATATATCGTCGTTGTAGAACGAAAAGTCACCAAATACATTTTCAAAATTCCGAATATTCATTTACAAAAATCTTTATATATCTGTCAATTTTTAATTTATGATCTCCATTTGATAAGACCACATGATAAGAAAATATAAATCTATCAAATGATATTTCAACTTTAATAATACATCAATTACTTTTTATAATATTAATCAACAAACTCGAAATTTAAGTTTTTCATAAAAATGTATTTGGTGACTTTTCGTTCTACAACGACGATATACATGAAAATATAGTGAAGAATAAGTGAAGTAAATATACAAAATATAAAATATATTTTTAAAAATACAAAAATTATTTTGTATGACAAACAATATGAATATGATAGATGCGAAAACTTAAAATGCCCAACATTCTTAAAATGCCATTGCCCATATATGTAATTTAATTAATATTTGTTTTTGTTACCAACTTTATTGTCTAAATTTATTAAATTATTAATTTTTTGATATTATTAATATCTGATTTAATTGATTTTGTAATGGTTCCAGTTTCAGTTCTGGTTTTCTGTCCCTTAATAATATATTATATAAAAAAATAAAATAACGATTCAAGTTCTGGTTCCATGAAAAAACCAGTTGGGAAGGTTAGATCACATGGGAAATTTTAAAGTAGGTGTAATTATGATAGTTAGGATTATCAAAATTATAGTCGGTCTAAGCCGACTATAAATACCCTACACATATGTGTGGTTACCATTCAAAGTGATATATAGGTCACCAGGGTATACGAATCCTGAAAATAACTACAAACATTCAATCGCTGAAGAATTTCCATTCATTTGATACCCATATTTACAAATGGGTAGGTGTACCGAATTTCGATTTTTTTTTAATGAACCACAGGTCTTTTCGACGGAAAACATTATTATCACGTACTTGAGCATGATGTCAATATATATTTGACCAAAAAAGTTTACCTAAGCACGTATACATAAAAATTGATCTTTATATGTACATTTTATATGAGGTATTTGAACATAAGTGGTCGGATCATAGGTCACAATGAACCGATCTCGCCAATTTTTTCGCACATACAGCGTAGGTATATTAGTAATCAAAGTTATAAGTTTCATTTATCTAGCTCTTCAATTTTAAAAGTAGTAGGGATTTCAACAGACAGACGGACAGACAGACAGACAGACAGACAGACAGACAGACAGACAGACAGACAGACAGACGGACAGACAGACAGACGGACAGACAGACGGACATACAGACGGACAGACAGACGGACAGACGGACATCGCTAAATCGACTCAGGAGGTCATGCTGATCAAGAATATATATACTTTTCCATACCGGAGATGCTTCCTTCTGGGTGTTACAAACGGCGTACCAAACTGAATATACCCTTTCACTCTTAGTGTAGGGTATAAAAACCAAAAGCAAAAACCCAAAATAAAAACACAAAACAAAATACAAAAGCCAAATACAAAAACTGAAATAAACAGATAACAAAAAAAAGACCCAAAAGCAAAAATAGAAGATAAAAACAACAGCTAAAGAAAAAGGAAAGTAAAATTCACAAAATCAAAAGATAAAAACAAAAACAAAAGCAAAAACATAAAAACAAAGCAAATTCACACAAATACAATACAAAAGAAAAAAAAAATACAAAAACTTAAGTAAAAAAGGAAATCCAAAAGCAAAAGTAAGAATTCAAAAAGAAAATCAAAGCAAAAAGAAAACCAGTTGGGAAGGTTAGGTCACATGGGAAATTTTAAAGTAGGTGTAATTATGATAGTTAGGATTATCAAAATTATAGTCGGTCTAAGCCGACTATAAATACCCTACACATATGTGTGGTTACCATTCAAAGTGATATATAGGTCACCATGGTATACGAATCCTGAAAATAACTACAAACATTCAATCGCTGAAGAATTTCCATTCATTTGATACCCATATTTACAAATGGGTAGGTGTACTGAATTTCGATTTTTTTTTGTCATCATGTATTTGAGCATGATGTCAATATATATTTGTCAAAAAAGTTTACCTAAGCACGTATACATAAAAATTGATCTTTATATGTACATTTTATATGAGGTATTTGAACATAAGTGGTCGGATCATAGGTCCCAATGGACCGATCTCGCCAATTTTCGCACATATAGCGTAGGTATATTAGTAATCTAAGTTATAAGTTTCATTTATCTAGCTCTTCAATTTTAAAAGTAGTAGGGATTTCAACAGACAGACGGACAGACAGACGGACGGACAGACAGACAGACACACGGACAGACAGACGGACATCGCTAAATCGACTCAGTAGGTCATGCTGATCAAGAATATATATACTTTTCCATACCGGAGATGATACAAAAAATACAATAAAAAAAACAAAATTAAAACAAAAACGGGAAAACACAAAAGGCTAACAAATAAATAAGAGCAGAAACTAAATCAAACAAAAACATATGATTAACAAACAAATAAAACACAAACACATTATGAGCGAAAGCACTAACAAAACAAATAGTTAAAAAAGTAAAAAACATGAAGACAAAAAAAGCAAAATTATGTCTCATATGGACATTTCCAGAAAAACGTCAATGGATTTGAAGTCTTAAATATCTGAAAAAAAATGTATTCTGTTAACGGTAACGTACAAAAATAAAACATAAAGTCACGTTACTCTGAATTATGTTAATATACCAATTTTTCATGTATTTTGAGTAACCAAATAAATTAACTTTAAAGACATACAGATACAAAATATTGATGCCGCGGCAGGAACCAAAGAGAACCATTTAATTTTGACAGCTAATTGAACTCTGTCCCGTCCGGAGCTTTGAGTACCATAAGTGTAAAATTATTGTATAAAAAATATCAAAAAAAAAATTTCAAAAAGAGTAAAAATAAATAAAAAATTTAAAAAACATCTGGAAATATCAATAGTACATCACTTTTCATTTCGTAATAATTATTATTGATATCGGAGTTCAAATTTTTATACGGAACGTCCGGAATTATTCTACGAATTACTATGAAATAACTGAAAGCTTTAGGAACAAAAAGTACATATATAAAAATAAATTAAATTGTCTCATCTATGTTTAGAGATAATTCCCGTGTTTGTTTTACTTGTGTTTTCGCTATTCTTAAATTTGAGTTTTTTGCGTTTTTCTGATTTCGCTTTTGCTTTCGATTTTAATGTTTATTTTTCTTTTTGCTTTTCTGTTTTGCTTTGATTTTCTTTTTGTTTTAGTATTTGTTTTGCTTTTATGCATTTGCTTTTGTTTTTATTGTTGTGTTTTTACTTTTGATTTTGTGTTATTGCTGTTTTTGCACTTGTGTTTTTGTTTTGCTGTTTTTGTGTTTCTGCTTTTGTTCTTCGTATTTGCTTTTGTTTTTCCTGTTATTCTGTTTTTTTATTTTTCTGATGCTTTAGTGTTTTTGCTTTAGTTTTATGCGGTTGCTTTTGTGTTTGATTTTTATACCCTACACTAAGATGAAAGGGTACATTCAGGTAACCACACCCATGTGTAGGGTATTTATGTGCATGTGCCGAGTTCTGTAGGTTTGAAAGTTTCGTTTGTATGGTAGGTGCCACCACCCTCCGGACTCCATATTATGCTGGTGCAAAATTTAAGATTGGTTCAGCGGTTTAGACGTGATGCTGAAATAATCAGACAGACCGTCAGACTGACAGCCTAACAGATGGACCGAGAGTTTATATATATGTTTATATATATATATATATATATATATATATATATATATATATATATATATATATATATATATATATATATATATATATATATATATATATATATATATATATATATATATATTAAACGTAATGATATGTCCATTTTTCCAATCCCGCTAACATTCTACGTTACTATTAAAAATTTAAAAATTATATTTCATTTCGATTTGTACAACTCTGCTCTTGTTAAGTCAGGAATTAGCATTTTTAAAATTTTAGTTACATGGGAGGTGCCCATTGTCCAATTCCGTCCACATTCTACGTGACGATTACAATGTTTAATATAATATTTTGTTTCGATTTTTATAACTCTGCTCTTAGTAAGTAAAGAATTATAGAACGAAAAGTCACCAAATACATTTTTATAAAAAATTAAATTTCGAGTTTGTTGATTAATATTTTAAAAAGTAATTCATGTATTTGAAATATCAATTGGTAGATTTACATTTTCTTATCACGTGGTAAAAAAATTGAGATCATGGTTTAAAAATTGACAGATATGTAAAGAGTTTTGTAAATGAATATTTGGCATTTTTAAAATGTATTTGGTAACTTTTCGTTCTACAACGACGATATATTCACAATTTTAATAAATTAGTTTAGATGTATATAAAATATGTAATATGTGAATATGATTATTTTAGCCATAAACATGTTATATTTGCAGCTTCATTATACCATAAATATGTTTGCCTAATAAATATTATATTTGTATTAAATCTGTATATATCGTTCTCTCTTTCTCACTCATGTAATATTTGCATGCGAGTGAAATAGATAAAATTGAGAGCATAATGGGCGAAGTTTTTGTGGTTAAACCGTTGAGAGAAACGTGGCTGGTTGTCATCGCCGTCTTAAATAAGTCAGTATAAAAAGTATTAAAAAATCGAAAATAATGAGTAAATTAAAGTGAAAAACAATAAAAATATGTGTTGTGTTTAATAAATAAATAAAAAGTTAACAATGTCCGTATAAGCAGGCAAGAAAAAAAATCTAAAAATCATTGCACTACAATTAAACTTATATTTGCAAATTAAACTGCAAACGAAATTATCTTTTCAAAAGAAAAGGACGCTCTTTTTGTGTGTATAATAATAGTTACATCTCATAAGCCAAAAATAATTTTCCTTGCAAATCAATTTGCGAATAATTTTATATTTGGAGATTAAACTATTTTTTTTGTTTCTTGCTAAATATATAATTAAACAATATCTTCTTTTTTGCAGTACCTTTGCTTCTGCAGATGTACTGGATAAAGGCCTCAACATCTAGATCTACCACGACAAGGCTGGAGCTCCTTGTGCTGAAGATGGCGCAATAGATATAATTCTTTGTTTCATATATAATTAAATGATTTGTATTTAGATCCAAATAAATAAAATGTTTAACCCAACCAAAACTTTTAAATGCTTATAAAGAAAATTTTTATGATGTAAACATAATATGTTCACAGGTGAAACATATTTATATTTCCACCCAAATATATATACAATTTTCTGTCTCCGTGCAAACATAATTTGTTTAGAGCCAAACATTATGTTTACACTATCCGTAATTTATATTATGTTTACAGTGTCTTTCTAATCATATACGTTGTTTACTGCTAATTATATATATTTTTATATATATATATATATATATATATATATATATATATATATATATATATATATATATATATATCCCAAACATAACTAGCAGCAAACAATTGGAAATTATTGGAATTTTGTTACAAATTTAGTTTTTCAAACAATACAATAAAAAAAATTTATTTGTAAGGCATAATTATTTTAACAATAATTTATAAACGTTTTATTTTAGCGATTTTTTTTACATAGTTCAAAATATTTTTGTTCGTTAATTAATTATTATATTTCTTTACAATAAATAAAAAATAGTAAAATTATATAATATCTCTCATATAATGTAAATCGAAACAAAAATAATTTAGTTTGAATTAGCTTCAGAATTTCTGTCGTCATTTTTTGTTTTTTAATTAATAAAAATCTATCACTGAGAATTCTGACGGATTCTCTTTCATTTAGTTTTACGTTATAAAGGATTTTTTTTATAAACACAATTTTTTAATTAGCAACATTTTTAAATGAAATATGTCCCTAAATCAATAAAGCCTTAGAATTGGTGTACATTTTTCTTATGAAATAAGAACCCGTTTTTTTGTGGAAAATACGCCAATACATTTGAACAATAGCCCGAAATAAAAACCAGTTGGGAAGGTTAGATCACATGAGAAATTTTAAAGTAGGTGTAATTATGATAGTTAGGATTATCAAAATTATAGTCGGTCTAAGCCGACTATAAATACCCTACACATATGTGTGGTTACCATTCAAAGTGATATATAGGTCACCAGGGTATACGAATCCTGAAAATAACTACAAACATTCAATCGCTGAAGAATTTCCATTCATTTGATACCCATATTTACAAATGGGTAGGTGTACCGAATTTCGATTTTTTTTTTGTGAATCACAAGTTTTTTCGCCGGAAAACATTATTATCATGTATTTGAGAATGATGTCAATATATATTTGACCAAAAAAGTTTACCTAAGCACGTATACTTAAAAATTGATCTTTATATGTACATTTTATATGACGTATTTGAACAGAAGTGGTCGGATCATAGGTCACAATAGACCGATCTAGCATACAGCGTAGGTATATTAGTAAACTAAGTTATAAGTTTCATTTATCTAGCTCTTCAATTTTAAAAGTAGTAGGGATTTCAACAGACAGACAGACGGACAGACAGACGGACAGACGGACATCGCTAAATCGACTCAGGAGGTCATGCTGATCAAGAATATATATACTTTTCCATACCGGAGATGCTTCCTTCTGGGTGTTACAAACGGCGTACCAAACTGAATATACCCTTTCACTCTTAGTGTAGGGTATAATAACATCCAAATAAATTCAATTTTACATGTAACAAACAAAAAAAACAGATATTAAATTGAAATCAAAAATTCAACTAACTTTTGGCTGCTCACATGAGAAAATGCTATATTTTCTTAAAGTTTTATAAAAAAAAGTAATATACTCTTGTTTCGCAGTTTATCTGGATGCATGCGTTAAACGAGTTTATTTTCATTTGAAATGTAAGAGCATATCAAATTATTTGTCGAAGATTTGAAAAAAGTTTTATGTAGATCACTGGTTCCTGGGTCGACTTTCAGGGGGTCGTCAAGGGATATTCAAATAAGATTTTTAAATAATTTAATTAAATAAATTTTTAAATTTTTCAATATGAATAAATTGTAAAGGTGTTAAAAATAGTAAAAACACTGCTCATCTGAAATTGTCGCTGTTGTAAAATCGAATTTAATATTTATATTAGAAAAATTGCAATATTCCAAAACTTTACAATTTCTTTGAAACATTTGGATGATTACACTGTTTTACTACTCAGAATTTGCCCCCTACGAAATTTGTGTTACCTAAAAAGTTTTGTCGTGAGAGTAATTTATCACAATTGAAATTGAATGATCTCACTGACAAAAACACTTTGGGGGTTTCAAGGCCTTTTATAATAGCGATTTCGGTCCCACATATACATTTTAAAGTGTTCCGATTACAAATATATATTCGAAATCGGTTCCTATTTATGTTCCTCGTTATTATTTGATATATGTATACACTGTTGACGTGCAAAAAATATATAAATAATATTAGTCGCGGTAGCTCAGTGGTTAGTGCGTTGGACTGCGAGCCGAAAGGTCCCCGGTTCAAGCCTGGACTGGGGTTAACAACATCTTTTCATAGAAACATTTTTCTATACCGCGCTACCTCTCGTCAGTAAATGGCAAACCTACGAGAGTAAAACCATTGCCTATGAAAAGCTCTCACCCGCCGTTCGGATTCGGCAATAAACTGTAGGTCCCACCACTTTGAGTGCAAATATAACACGCACAGCTCAAAATGGTGAGAGAGCTCGGCCGAAGTTCTATACAGGACTGTAGCGCCAAACTATTATTATATTATAATATTAAATATCTTTGTTATTTCCATTTTATTTGCCTTAAATTGCATAAGTAAAATCTCAATATATGTTGTTAATTTCTTAATTTCATTCAATTTGGAATTTTTTCAATTTCAAATTTAAAAAACTTTAATTTTATTTGGATTTTTCTCAATTTTACATTTTTTAATTTTTAGTGAATAAACACCGCAAAACAATTTAATGTTTTCGTTTATTGAAATCGCTCCTTGTCCCACCAATAAAGCAATTGATTTATGAAGCGAAGTAGGCTGAGGATACAAGGATTACCGCCCGCAATGCCAGTGACCCGAACACCGCCCAGCTCATTGTCGCCAGTGGAAGTCAACACATCGGAGATGTTTTTTCAGTTTGGGTCATCTGAGGCTGATGCATCCACCTCTGCCAATGCTGTCGTCAACGCTGCCTCCAACGCTGCCGCCAACGCTGCTGCCAACGCTACCGCCATTACTGCGGCGGCCAACGATGGCGCCAATGCTGCCTCCAACGCTGCCTCCAACGCTGCCGCCATCACTGCCACGTCACTATCACTGCTTCTGCCATTGATGCCAACCCCGCCAAAGAATTTGAAAAGTTGACAGATTTATTTAATAACAAACTGGAAAAGATGCGGGAACTATTTATGCAGTCACTGCATAACATGCGTTTAGACATGTGGTCGCAAATAGCTCGTGTTCAGCCAACCTCTCGGCCAACGCCTTGCCTAACCCTCAGTATAACCCTTTGCCAACGCCTTTGCCCATACATTTGCCTACCACTCTTCCCGAATCTCTGTCTGATCATCAATCTGTAATCTTGCCTGCGTCTCAGCCAACGCAAGCTTTTCAACAAGGGCTTCAGCCCATGCCCCTTGATATATACGTATCGGAGTCTAACTTACAACCCGCTGTTTAGAAATCGAACATGTTCTTATCGACTCCTCAACATACGCCTATATCCGCTTCTCACCACGCGCCGCAGTCTGGGTCGCAGCCTCAGTCATTGCTCACCTCAGCATCAGCATCTCTACCCGCGTTTCATCAATTATACACTTTGCTCACGTCATCTTCGCCGTCTATACCTGCGCGCCAACATCTGTACGCGACCCAGTCTTCGTCGCTGCCTAAGTCATTTCCGATTTCAGCGACGGCTCCTCTGCCATCATAATTACGCGCTCCTGTTAATCAGTATCTTATTCCGTCAACATCGGCCATTTTCGACAACCCATAGGCCCGAAAATTTTACACCGTCCCAGCCTATTCACGCTAGATTCATAATAGCAACATTAGGAGAAACATACGGTCATCCAGAACAACTTATAAAATCACAAATTGAAAAAGTTCGTGCCATAAGTTCGGTACCTGAAGGTGAACTTAACTTATTAATAACATTTACAAATAAAGTATCTAATATGGCTACGTTTCTGAAGAACACACATGGAGAGCATCACCTTGCTAACCCAACATTACTAACCGAACTTGTAGCGAAATTACCGATTTCCAAGCAATTTCAGTGGGCAGAAAAATGTATCTCGCTACGAAGAGCACCAACAGTAATCGATTTTAGCGAATGGTTATGTATTATTCGAAAACTGGTGAATACGGTTACTGATTCTCTGCCTTCGATTTCGCAAAGAAGCGATGGAAAGCAAATATCTCACAGAAAGTTGATCAACAAATTTGCTTGCGTTAGTGTGGCTAAGAAGAAGTGTTTTATTTGTCAAGGGGAGTGTCAGTCGCTCGCAACTTGTACTCTGTTTTTAAAAATTACGGTTGAGGAGCGCTGGAAAAAGGTTAAGTCTACTCGCGTTTGTTTCTCGTGTTTAAATTATGATTATCAAGTTTTAAAATGCTTTTCCAAACGCAAGTGTGAAAAGGATGTTTGTTCACATTTTCACCATTCACTCCTACATACTGAAACTGTAGCACAAAATTCGACAGAAAATATGTTGTCCTCGTCAAATCAAACTACTGCTCAAGAGCAGTCTTTTCGGTTTGTCGAATCAAACCGAAAAGACGATTCGGTTTTATTTCAAGTGATTCCTGCAAAGTTATATAGTAGAAACAAGATGCTAACTGTTTACGCATTCGCTCGACTCAGAAATTGCGAGTGAACTGGAAATCGACGGGCCAACTGAAATACTGGAGCTGCAGTAGATCAATGAAAAAGCGTTACGAGAACCAGCGAAGATAGTGGAAGTGTCTATCAGTGGTGCAGATGAAGATGCAGAAGTTTTTAAAATGTCTAATGTTTATGTTAAGTCTGATTTATCACTGACGATTCAATCGCTGAATGTTGTGGACCTTATAAAAATGAATTTTAATGTATAAAATATTACATTAAAGTACAACCAAAATTAATCATTAGTTTAACTCATGCGTTTTTAACGGTACCGATTGAAACCCCACACACTTCACTTATCCCAGGACCAATAGCATCTAAAACACGATTAGGGTGGATGGTGTATGGACCCGTTGCTGAAAAGGACCAAAAACCTTGAAAGACGTCATGCCATGCAAGAAAATCAGTGTATAATCCATCTATGTTTGAAGATTTAATGAAGGACGAGGACAACATATTTTTTGGCGAATTTTGTGCTTCAGTTTCAGTATGTAGGAGTGAATGGTGAAAATGTGAACAACCATCCTTTTCACACTTGCGTTAGGAAAAGCATTTTAAAACTTGATGACAATACTTTAAACATGAGAAACAAACGTGAGTAGACTTAACCTTTTTCCAGGGCTCCTCAACCGTGATTTTTAAAAACAGTATATAAATAAAACACTTCTTCTTAGCCACACTAACGCAAGCAAATTTTTTACTGTTGGTGCTCTTTCTGCCCACTGAAATTGCTTGGAAATCAGTAATTTCGCAACAAGTTCGGTTAGTAATGTTGGGTTAGCAAGGTGATGCTCTCCATGTGCGTTCTTCAGAAACGTAGCCATATTAGATACTTTATTTGTAAATGTTACTAATAAGTTAAATTCACCTTCAGGTACCGAACTTATGGCTCGAATTTTTTCAATTTGTGATGACTATGTGGATTGTTTTCATACAGAAGACGAAGCTATTCTTGTGCTACAGGACGTCATCAAGATTCACAAAGCCACTGGATTTGAAATGCATAACATATTATCAAATTCGGAAAAATTTAAGAACAGTATCCAAGACTGCAACTGAAGACACTGTTAGTGTAGGTTGTGATAAAGTAGACAGAATACTCGGGATGTATTGGCGGTCTAAATCAGACGATTTGGTTTTCGTATTAAAATTTCACAAAGTACCTTCAGAAATTTTAAGTTTTTACGAAAGCCATCAAAGCGTGATATACTGAATGTCAATTTTCGATCCATTTGGTCTTTTATCAAATTGGAAATCTGGTATTGGATGGGACGAGGGTTGCCGGACGCTCTGTACAAAAAGTTAAAATATTGGTTAGAAGAGTTACCTAACGTAGAAAAATTAAAAATACCAAGATGCTATTTACCAAATTTTTATTACGATAATGTGGAATTACATATATTTTTGCGACGCCAGTGAAGAAGCTCTAGCTACTGTAGTTTACTGGAGAATAGTTAGTTATGATAAAGTCAAGTTAGCATTTGTTGCTTGAAAGACTGCATGTGCTCCAACAAGATTCCACACCATTCCGAAGCTTGAACTACAAGCGGCAGTAAGTACAATTTTAAAGTGTCATGAGAAAACTATAAAAAGAGCGTAGTTTTGGAGTGATTCACAAACCGTAATTCAGTGAATAAGGTCGGACTGTACCTATAAACAATACGTGGCGAATAGAGTTGCAGAAATTTTGGAGATTTCTAAAATTGAAGACTGGAGGTGGTGTCCTGGAGAATTAAACCCAGCCGATGATGTTACAAGAGCAAAATTTCCTGTACATTATAGTGCCTAGAGCTTTTATATTGGCCCAGCTTTTTATTGCGAGGAGAGAGTGAGTGGCCTAATGAGATGCATATGACTTCGAAAAAGGATATGAGTGCAGATGAGCTTAAGGAAAAACACTTTGTGTGTTTTATGCAGAAGGTAAGTGTGGTAGTGCCAAATGTTACGCGTTTTTCTAATTATAGAAGAATGAGGCGCTGTATGGCAAGGGTGTTCCGATATATAAATAATTTGAAACATAGGTTAGGTAAAGTTGAGAGATATGTTGGTGAACTAAAGGCAGATGAGGAGGAAAATGCTGAAATGTATTTATGTCGCAGCAAGAAGCATTTATGTCTGAGTACTTATCCTTATCGAAGAAGGAAAATATTTCTTAGAGTAGTAGTTTAAGAATGCTAAACCATACCTAGATAATCAAGGTATTATTCGTCTATGTGGCAGATTAAACAATGCTACTATTATGTCGAATTCTTCCCGGAGGCCAATTATTCTACTGAAAAATCATCAAATAACGCATCTCATTGTCACCTTTTATCATTGAGATTATATCACATGAACACATCCACAATCATAAATGAGATAACCCAACGTTTTTGGATTCCATCGATTCGTGCGTTATTGCGAAATATTGAAGCGCACTGCAATTTTTGTAAAATTATAAAATCAAAAGCTGTGCAGCCACAAATAGGTCAATTGCCAATTGATAGAGTTACACCATTTGTACGACCATTCACATATACTGGGTTAGATTTCTTTGGTCTGTGAACCAGAACCACTCACGCCTAATCATTTTTTGCTTGGATCTGTCATTTCAACGCAGACGCCTGCACCTTATGAATCAAAGCCTCAGTATACGAAAGCCGTGGCGAATATTACAAAATATGAAAAATCGTTTCTGGATGCAATGGAATAGAGACTATCTATCTTTTTTTTCTATCTATCTTTTTTTTTTTTTTAAATCGGATAATTTTTGGATTTTTTGCAATTTTTGAAAGATTTTTCATGAACAAATTTTGAACTTTACTGATTTTTATCTGCATAACAATTAAAGATACAAACTCCAATTTCTAAACTTAAGTTCTCTCAAGTTCTCTCTGTACAACACTTTTAAATTTTTAAAATCGGTTAAATGGTTCCGACAATACTGAATTTCACCCGATTTAAGAGCGTTTGGGCACACTGTGCGTAGGAGACAAAAAACAATTTGTAAGTTTTTTCTTAAATATTTTTGGACATTTTTGTCAAATTTTTATTCTTTTAATAGTGAATAAACACCGCCAAACAATTTAAATAATTGTTTTCGATTATCAAAATCGCCTTGATTGATTGATTGATTGATTGGAGGAGGGGGGAAAACCCCTCTGTGCATCGCACAGAGTACACCTAGACCATAAAGTAGGCCCGTTGTGACCCCTCGGATCATGAGTCGTCTGTAATATGTTGTAGCTGTTATGCTACTCAGTGGAGTTTAGAAATACCGAGGATTTGACAAATTTTCTTAGTACTTTCCAGTCCAAGCTTCCCAGTTGTTTCAATGATGAAATAAGCGGAGCTCCAAAGTGGATGAATCTAAGTCTGGCAAATGCCGGGCAGTGACACAAGTAGTGTTCAAGCGTCGCTGTCTCTTCCTCACAGGCCTTGCAGAAGTAAGAGTCGACTCTTCCCAATTTGAAAAGATGACCTCTTAGCTCATTATGGCCCGTGAGGATGCCTGTGTATTGTTTTAACTCCTTTTTATTAAGCGTTAGAATTTTGTTTGTTTTGAATTTGTTCGGGGGCCCCATAGCCATTTAGTTGCTTGGCCTACGCTCGATTCTTCCCATGATATTTTGTGAAGTCGATAAGCCCATGAGCTCATCTTGTTTTTTAAAAATTGGAAAGGTCTGCCGGTTATGACTTAGATTGTGTCCATTTCTGATCCATTTCTCGCCAATTCGTCGGCTATTTCGTTCCCCTCAATGTTACAGTGTCCTGGGACCCAGATAATTTCCACAGTGTTAACAAGTAAGAGATCAGCAAGGGCCTCTTTACATTGTAGAACCACTCTGGATTTCACCTTGTCCGTGGATAAAGCTCTAATGGCAGCTTGGCTGTCTGAGAAAATTTTAATATACTTGTCTACACAGTGAGTGCTTTGTATACATTTAGCCCCTTCTGTTATAGCCACTACTTCCGACTGAAAGACTGTATTGTGGTCATGGAGACGAAGGGTTTCTTTTGCAGAAAAGGCTTCACAGAAAAAGCCCGCTCCAGTGTGACCGTTTAGTTTTGATCCGTCAGTGTAGAGGTGGATCCCCGGATTGCTAGACAATACCGGACCATTGTCCCATTCCTCCCTAGTCGGGAAAGCGAACTTTGCGGCGGTATGATTGGTTTCCTCCGGGATGCGGTCGCAGTTCCAATTACCTGTAAAAACAATATTAGGAATTGAGTTAATAATGGTTTGGTGATTGGTTAATGTCTCGGAATTGAGCCATCCCCCAAGGATGTTTAGTCAAGCCGCTGCGACCGCGGCCTCATATTTAACTTGAATTTGTATTGGGCGTATGTTTAGAATAGTCTCAATTGCTTTGGTCAAAGTGGTACGCACACACTTTCTCGAGTGGTTTCATGTTACATTTTCGTCCCAAAGCTGTCCACTATACAAGTGACGCATATGTGAGTATTGGTCGTACAACGCTGGTGAAAATCCAGTGGGTCATCTTTGGTCGAAGTCCCCATGTAGGACCAATACATCTTCTGCAGGTTGCCCAAACCCTAACGGCTATTTGTGCCTTCCAGTTAAGTTTAGAATCCAGGATTAATCCAAGGCACTTGACTTGACATGTAAGTGGCAGTATCTCTCCGTTTACAAGTGGAAGAGGATAGCTAGGTAGCTTCCTTTTCCTAGTAAAGAGACAGATTTCAGTTTTTTGGGGGTTTATATTTAATCCCCTAGGTGATGACCATTCAGCCGAGATATCCAAGGCTTCTTGGATTCGTCTTGAAGGCAGAAGAGGATGTGTCCCCGAGGCATGGATGGCGATGTCGTCTGCGTAGCAGACATCATGTAAACCAGCCTCGGTTAGTCTTCTTAGGAGACTGTTTATGGTGACGACCCAGAGTAGCGGTGAGAGAATGCCACCCTGTGGGGTACCGCGAAACACCCTTCCTCTTAAGGTAATATTGCCACAACATATGACGTACCCAGTGTAAAATAGCCGGCTCTACGTCAAAGGAGGCAAGGGACGAGATCAGTGTGTCAGTGTGAACGTTATTAAAAGCACCCTCAACATCTATGAAGGCTGCTAGAGTGAGTCCTTTTAGGTCCATAGACCTTTCAATTTTGTTAACTACCTCGTGTAAGGCGGTTTCAACGGATCGTCCCTTTATGTATGCATGTTGCTTAAACTTCAGCTGCTCATAAGGGATTTTTTCCTTAACCATGGTGTCGCATATGCGTTTAATTGTTTTCAGTAGGAAGGACATTAGACTTATGGGTCTATATGCCTTAGGGGTTGAGTAGGTTTCTTTACCCGACTTAGGTATGAAAACTACTCTTGATTCTTTCCATGTGAGGGGGGTATAGCTCTGATTAAGGCATGCCTCATAAAGCCTGGATAGACGGACATCCAGGAGATCCACTGCCCGTTGTAGTAGGGCTGAGAAAACTCCATCTTGCCCTGGGGCTTTATATGGCTGGAAGCTATGAATTGCCTTCCCCACCATATCGGTGGTGATGGCTAAGTTGTGGGAGTATTGAGAAGTTTTCCATAGCCTCGTCTCATCTGAGTTGACGAAACAGTTTGGGAATAGCTCCTCCATTAGAATCTTTAAAGAGTCCTCAGAGTTACCTGCTCTAACCCCCTGACTGTCTATCAGGAGTTCCGGTTGGAAGTGGGTTTTCGAAAGGAATTTCTTAATTCTTGCGGTTTTTGTAACACAATCAACTTGTGCACAGAAGAGTCGCCATGACCCTCTTTTTGCGTAGCGCAAATTCTTTTTGTATACACTGAGTTTTTGGTAGTAGAGATCCCAATGCTCTGTAGTATTTAATCTTTTAGCTTTATTGAAAAGTCTCCGAGTATCCGTTCTTACGTTTTTCAAAGCCCCTGTCATCCAGGGTTTTTCCTTGAAAGACTCTCGGGTGCGAAGAGGGCAAGCCTCTTCGAATGCTCGTATAAGGCTATTTGTTATGGTTTTGCCCTCCCCATCAATGTTATATATAGAACTTAAAGGGGGTGCGGGAGATACGTCTAACGCATTCTTTAAAAGTTTTCTGAATAGAGCCCAAAGCGCAACAATATGCTTTCTTTGTATATTTTTACTTTATTCCTAAAGTTTATAGTTTCATAATAAATCATAGGAAAATTACGGACTGGAAATTCCGGACGGGACAAAGAATTCCATATTGAAATTATCAGTACGGTTTTTATTCTAAAAATACTTTTTTCGTGCAATATATTTTTTTG
The DNA here is from genome assembly GCA_951804985.1 of Dryomyza anilis. Classification (NCBI taxonomy): domain Eukaryota; kingdom Metazoa; phylum Arthropoda; class Insecta; order Diptera; family Dryomyzidae; genus Dryomyza; species Dryomyza anilis. Next base: position 50,291,673 of record OX638131.1, on the reverse strand, counting down.
TATTATCTCTGAACATAGCTGAGACAATTTACTTTATTTTTGTTTATATACACTTTGTTCCTAAAGTTTACAGTTATTTCGTAATAAATCACAGAATAATTCCGGACGTCCGTTTGGAAATTTGCACTACGATTTTTTGCTAAACATATTTTTTTTAAGTTTTTTAATATTTTGTTTACATTTTCTGATTTTTTTTTTGATATTTATACCCTTAGCTTTGTGCGTATATTGTAACGCCTCTTAGGAGGCGTGTCCGTTATGGAAAAGAATATATATTCTTGATCAGCATCATTACTCGAGTCCGTTCAGCCATGTCCGTCTGTCTTTCTGTCCGTCTTGCTGTCCGAATACAGAAAAACTTGAGAAATACTGATCAGAATGCGATGAAATGTCGTCTCAATATCATTCAGCCGAATGCAGGAACTGAGTTTAAAAATAAATCAAATCGGTCGACGGACACGCCCACCTCCCATACAAGTCACTTTTATATCTCTTTAGGAACTAATAACTCGAAAAGTAATCAGGATATATTATATAATTCATGCTATTGTTCAATTCATGCTAGAATATGTGGTTCAAAAATGGGTGTGATCCGCCCACCTTTTTTTTCATTATTTCCCGGGTTTTCATAGTGAAAATTTGAACCGTAAATTATTAAAATCAAATCTATGAAATATTAGCCTTAAAATTTTTTTTTTTTTTTTTAATAGTTTTTTTATACTTTTATTTCAATTTTTTAAATTATGGGGATGTAAATTTCTGATATGTGAATAATGTTCTGAGGGTGGGGAGATTCAGCATAATTAAAAACTTTAAAATTAAGGTATACAATTAAATATCCCACCAAAGGTGTAGGGTATTCCATAGTCGGGCCCGACCGACTATAAAAGTCCGCCCCATGTGACCGAACTTACCCATGTGACCTAACTTTCCCAACTCCTTTTTATTTTTTTATGTCAAATTTTCAAAAAATTTTAGTCAAGTCGCTCATTTTCATTCAGTCGCAAACATTATTGTTTAACGCTATAAGTCTGCTGAGTCAAACACACACCAGAAGTTTCCCCATAATGCGTTTGTTTTTGCACGTAGCCCGGTATGAAATTGTATATCGCTTCGTGTATTTATAAAACATTTTAATAAAATGTTTTATAAGCAAACTTTGAAAAATAATTAGAAAAAAATTCAAGTAGGATTAAGTTTGAAAGCTATATTTTAAGAAAAAGTAAGTGATACATTAAAGTGTTAAATTACGTTCGAAACATTTTTTAGGTAACAGAAATTCAGGAAACGAAAATCTACTAGACATTATAAGTTTCATTTCGGTTGAATACAAAAAACCTCAATTTATAGAACACAGTAAACAAAAAATATCTATTTTATAATTTCAAAGGGGTCGCAGGAGATATAACAAATTAAAAAGGTGGTTGCGACACCAAAAATGTTGGGAACCACTGCTTTAAATGAATTTATATTGGAAACACGTTTTTACATCCAAATTCAGAGAGATCTCAGTTACGAAATGTGTGGGAAAAATATGAAAATATTCATTTTCATTTCAAATTAATAGAAAAATTAAAGTCAACTTTAAAATTAACGATTACTTTTTGACAATTTTCACAAATAATAAAATGTCAAAAACTGATTTTAATTTTAAAGTCGTCTTAAAATTGTTTATGAATATGTGCCATTTCATTTGAGATATATCCCTTTGGAATAAACTTTGTTTAAAACTGACCACTCTAAAATCAAAATTTTGATTATTTTATTATATTTAAAATGCGACTTCAGTATTATATTTTGCTTCACTACTGCTTAACTTATTAACTCGACTTATACAGATTTTTTGATTGAAAAGCACCAAATGTCTGAAACCACACTATTTGGAAAGCTAAACCAAATTTCATCAAATTTTGAGATAGTACTGCGAATTTGTTTTGGTAGATTTGATATGAAATGACTGAAATTATTGCTATGTCTTGTATATTGAAAATACCCACTTTCTGTATTTCAAAACTAACAACGAAACAAAAATTTGACGACAAAATACCGTCACATAAATTTGAATTTCATGTTACTTGACAGCTCTATTCTAGTAAGCAATGACAATTGTTATCAATAACAATTGATACAAATTACAATTGATTCAGACTTTTACGTCAATATACATAGAAAATGAAAATGACAGAATACGAAATAGTGACAATTGGCACAAAGCGCACTATTGTGACCAATTTTAATTTGTGACTCGTGCCAGAATAGGTCAGTAATTGTCTTTCGTTTCGAAATACAGAAAGAGGCACTTATGTGTCTAAAAAGGCATTAATTACGAATAAACCAATTTTCTCGAATACTAAAAAAGCAATGTTAGGTAAAATCAGGCTTGAAAATGGCCCAACTGGGAGCAAATCACCCTTCAAAAGTTCCTGATACTGATCCTGAAACTCCGTTAGAAGAAGATACACCTGAGTTCGTACCTCGTTTAGGTCTCGTCAGATACCGATTATCTTAAATAATGGCATAATATGTTCATGAAAAATAAATAAATTAAAATAATTAACTAAAATAAAAAAAAGTAATATAATAATAAAAATATAAACAAAAAACAAATAAAATAATAAAATAAAAAAAAATATTTTTATTTTTAAATATATTAAAAGTTCATAAATATCATGCATTTTTTCATAAATATGGTGAATGCGTTCATCAATATTTTAAACTTTTTCATTACGTTTTTATGAACGATTCATAAATGGAATGAATTTGGTGATTGGTTGAGTCGTAATGACAAATTCATAACATTGATGAACATATTCATTAATAGTATGAATTATTTTCTTTGTATATTTGCAGTTTTTTCTGTATTTTCTATTAGTTTTCGACATTTTTTTAACATTTAAGTTTTAAATATTTTTTTTTCGACATTTTTAGGTTTCGGCATTTTATTTTCTACAACCTTTTTTAACATGTTCGGATCGTACAGAGGACCAAACTTAGGACTATTGCTGTTTAATTTAATTTACCTTAATTCTACAAGACATTAATTTGTGAAAATTCTATATTATTTGCTCTCTATCAAAAAGATTAGATATCAAACACCCTTTCAAGTCATCAATATAAAATCATATTCACGATGTTGGGTATAAATAACAAGAATTTGATATCAAAGATTTCATGCAATGAAAGTGATACGTATAAATTATAATTAATTGCGATTCCGCTTTATTTTAGTTTCTACGAGCTCATAGGTAGCTACAGCGTAACTTACAACATATGTTCTTGCATTATATTAAAATGGAACTCATCTAAATCACACTGAATATATTGAATTCATTCATCCGTCTGATCCATATATATTATTTTCTTATTTACATGTTATTCTCCAAAGTTATTAATTTTACGTTGTATGTGTTATATGTTATCGTATTTTATTCTGTATTTTATTGATTGTTCGTAATACATATTGATAAAAGAGTTCAAACCATAAATAACGTTTTCATTTTTACACCGAAAAAATATTGTACAAATATTAAAATAACTTTAAATATATAAGTAATTAATGGTCTTACTAATTTTACGATTCGATTTATGTGTTCATCTACATCCTAAGGTTCCCATACACGATAAAAAATTGTCGTACAATATAGGATGTTGTATGAAATATTGAATCCTTTATGCCGATGTCGCTCATCTCAGCATGTTGGTTGGATAAAATCAAATATTTTTGATTTGAAGCCATACAACCATCAAACATGCTTAAAACTTTTTGAATATTTGTATTTTTCTTTTAAATTGAACTTTATCGATTTTATTTAGGTACAAATTCGTATTTATATGTTATATTAATTTTTTTAAAGTAATTTTTCAATCAATATTCATTTAAAACAAAAAAAAAGATTAGGTTGTATAGTATGTTGGGCTAACAGTTCGATACGTTTATAGGCGAACGAAATTTACTTCGCATTACAAGTCGTACTACAATGTTCTATCGTGTATTTTAACCATTAGGTATATTAGCGTCATATATATATATATATATATATATATATATATATATATATATATATATATATATATATATATATATATATATATATATATATATATATATATATATGTGTATTCCCCATTCCACTCTATTTTTGTTTATTTTTTTTTTAATTTATATATTTATTTTATTTATCTTATTTTATTTATTAATTCAATTTTCTTCTGTTAGATTTCTCGGTTGAATTGGTATGTGTACTTGCTAATGTTAATAAAGTACTTCACTAACGGCCATCACCTGGCAACATTACTACTGCTTATTATAAAAATTGGTCCCTCAATTTGTGTCTATGAATTATATGACAGGGAGACATCGAACACAAAATTTCAGTTTAACACGTAAATGCTAGACGTATGTTGTACGCGTCATAGTGCATGTTAGGTGCATGTGACGTGAATGTTTATTTATATCAATGACGTCATCAATAACATTTCATCAATGACAGATTTTCACAATGTCATTGATATATGTATATATGACATATGGTATATGACGTTTTTAATGCAATGTCATTTATGAAATTGTTGTAGACATATTCATCAATGACAACTTTTCTAATGTTCTCGATTCATCATTGATGACCTTTTCGTCAATGAGGCCATTTTTTGCTGGGAATTAATGGCACCATTGTGACATATCCTAACATGATTGCGACATAATGAGACGAGCATTATCTGCAACCATAGTATGCTCCAACAGTGAAGCTGTACTGTGGGCGAAGATGTATTTGCAATGGCCGGACAGCATAAGAATTTACATAAGAGTTTTATCACACAGAATAAGTTTCGCGCACAGTACAGCCTCGCGCAGAAGTTTCGTTCAAAAACTGTTTATGAAGTTGAAAACTCGAGTATATGACTAAATTTGTTATGCATATTAGAATTTAACACAAACGAGTACTTAATGTAATTTATTGTTTTTTTTTTAAACTATTGTGTCTGCAAATTTATAAAATACATATTAACGCGTAAACTTTCGGATATGTATTTATTTTTAATAATTATGTAGTTTCATATAGTAAAACATTCTCACGAAAATTACAAAAAAACTCGACTGTTCGATGCCATAGTCAACATTTAAATGGGTAAGAAATGGGCATTTTTTAGCCCTTAAGTGAGAATTATATGGTTGTAAAAATTCAATTACTACATTATGTTTAGTAAATATAATGGTATGATTGGTTTTAACCATATTTTGGTTTTTCATAAAGACAATCATATTTTTGTTGAAATAAAATTGAAAATACTTTGATTGTGACAACAATCATGTTTGTAAATAGCATAGCATGGTTGTCGCGATCATGTCGCAATCATATTATTTCTCTGCGTGTACGGGAATACGTACCGCAAGGACATTGAAAATTCAACATTGTATGAAATTTGGGATAGCCCCAAAAAATAAAATAGTTAAAATAAGAAATGTTGTATGCTTAAATAATGTAGTTTTAAATAAATAAAAATTGAAAGAAAAATTTGATGGAAGAATACATTCATTGGAATAACGTAAAAACACTTAAATTTCAAAGTTAAATTTTCTGGGTGTACGTACGGCCCACGTAATACATAAACTTACTAAGTCAGAAATAGTTTACTGAAATATATTACTGCATTGTGTATCAGTCACAACAACTGTCTGTTAAAGTTTTCGCATTGTTGCTGTTTTGTTTGCTGCCGCCGGAAAGCAATCCATGGTCGTTGTAGCTCTGCCTTATACTGACCACTGCGAATCATCGCAGACGACATATAATTTCGTGTACGGTTCCGAGTGGTTCGGCGATGGCACTGAGTTGCGCGTGATGTTACCTCTTTGTGGCCTGTGCGCACACATACACCAATTCCCCACTTAACCCCGTGGGTAAGCATCATCATTTGTTTGTCACAAATGAATGCGAACCCGCAACAGCAACCAATGCTGTGAACACTACATTTGAATGTTGCTGTAATGTTTGAGTTTAATTTTCTACTGCATGCATTGGAGGCAGTCGGTGGGGTAAGAATAAAAGATCAAACTATTCCGAAGCACGGTCAATCACAACCTGTCAGACCATCAGTCAAAGTTGCACATCACCACATCACCTCCGCTGAATTATCTTCGAATGTATCTCACGGTATCTATGGCCCTTCCTCTATTGTAGGAACACTCGCCACAGCTGGTGGCAGCTGGTGTGTGCAATGGTGCTTTGAATTAGTTAAATGTAAGCGTACTGCAACCAGGAGTCGAGAGTAAAGCAACTAAGTTATGAATCGCAATGAATGGTCATTGGCCACTTTTCGCCATTATATACCAAGTCACTGTATCGTATATGTTTTATGAGGAGTTCCCAGGAGTCAAACTTCTCATGCATTCGACTCCCACGACTCTTGTTAGTACCACCGGCAGAACTACATTTATAATCCCCATACAATAAGATTAGTAAAAACGCGGTCTAATCCATGTGAGTTCAGAACTCCAGAATGCCAAGAGCATACGAACACTTAACTTGCGCAGAATTAGTAATGACGGAAAATAATAAAAATTATATTATCGAGATTAAAGTTTATCAAGACGATTGTTGTAGATTATTTATCCTCTTACTCTATACAAAATGTCATTTACACCGAAATTATGTGATGACTTCTATAGCAATTTAATATAATGTATGCATTCCACACATCAAGAGCATAACAGCAGCATAAGCGTTGGACCAACCAAGTTGTGCCCCTGATGTGTGCACTACCAGTTTATTTTTGAGCCATTCCACACCAAATCGAAAAAAAAGCAAATTTCAGATTTAACCTTACTTTATTTAGGCAACTGATAAAGAGTATATTAATTCATTCCATATTTTAAAATTTTTCCATTCTACTTTCAGAAATACAGTGGTTCAAAGTTACAACAAATGGGCAAAAAGCATATTTGCATATTTAAATATCCCCTGAACGAAAATCGATTTAGAAGTTACGAAAAAGTTTAAATAACTTCTAAACTTGAACATGTTGTCAGTGGTCAATATTCTTGCACTTCAAAATTAATATCCTTAAAAAGTACCTTTATAAAAATTCTGAAAAAATCAAAAATTTTGGTTGATTTAACATAAATTTTCATTTGCAAATTACGAGATGTTATTTTGAGAAATCGTATTTTAATTTTTTTTATCTAAATTTGTATACATTTTTTGTATTGAAAAAGAAAAATGTTTTTCTAGAGTAAAAGTTCAATAATTCTTGAATAAATTTGTAACGCTGATTTTGATAATTTAGCTCTAGATTTTAAGATAAATATATACCATTTTTCGAAAAATTTAAAACTTTCCATTAATCAAAAACTGCACCATTTACAAATGTAATTCAGAAAAAATCAATTGAAATTCAGAAATTCCATTTGAAATTTAAAAGAAATCAATTGAAATTAAGAAAAACCATTTGAAATTCAAAAGACATCGATTGAAATTCAGAAGTTCCATTTAAAATTCAAAAGACATCACTTTAAATTCAGAAATTCCAATTGAAATTTAAAAAAAAAAATTGAAATTCAGAAATTCCATTTGAAATTCAAAAGACATGAATTGAAATTCAGAAATTCCATTTGAAATTCAAACGACATCACTTGAAATTCAGAAATTCCATTTGAAATTCAAAAGACATGACTTGAAATTCAGAAATTCCAATTTGAAATTCAAAAGACATTAATTGAAATTCAGAAAATCCATTTGAAATTCAGAAGACATTAATTGAAATTTAAAAAAATTTCATTTGAAATGTAAATTTCTGAATTTCAAATGTAAATCTCTGAATTTCAAATAAAAATTTATGAATTTCAAATGTAAATCTCTGAATTTCAAATAAATATGTCTGAATTTCAAATGTAAATCTCTGAATTGCAAATAAAAATTTCTGAATTTAAAATGGACATTTCTTAATTAAAAATGGAAATTTTTGAATTTCAAATGGAAATTTTCTGAATTTCAAATGGCAATTTCTGAATATCAAATGAAAATTTCGGAATTTCAAATGGAAATTTCTAAATTTTAAATAAAAATTTCTGAATATCAAATGGAAATTTCTGAATTTCAATTGATGACTTTTGAGTTTCAAATGGAAATTTCTGAATTTCAATTGATGTTATTTAAATTTCAAATGGAATTTCTGAATTTCAATTGATGTCTTTTGAATTTCAAATGAACGCAGAAAAAAAAACATTATTGTGTCAAAAAAACTATGATTGTCGCAATAGGAGTATGATTGTTATTATCATTCCTGATTGCCGTAATCATACCCATTTTTTTAAAATGATTTCTGCAATCAATGATCAAATTATATGATTAGAATATGTAATGATTGTGACAAAAATGTTATTCGAGTGTGCATGATTGCCAGAATCATGTTCATTATTGTGCCAATCATTGACGCATGATTGATATAATAATAATATGATTGCTTTTTGACAGCTGTTGACAGTTTGGCAGATTCAGTATTAAGTTAGATTTCGCCGTGGCGGGTCAGCGTCGACCGATAGTGATTTTAAATGTCGATTTTAAAAGAAAATGTGATACAAATAGTGATAAGTTAAGAAACAAATTTCGGTTTAGATCCTAAACAGATTGAGATGGGAGAAAGACAAAATACACGCTGAACAAAAGGCGTCGTCCCATCAGCTGTGCAACAAGCCGCACAAATATTTCTATTTTTCTTCACCAACTAACGTCAGAGTCTTCGAAACGCCATTTTCATTTTTGCAAACTAAGAAATTAAGCGACGGAGAAGAGTGTATCAATATATTATTAAATAATCTTGTATAAATTGTTATTTCTGTTAAATATTGTTTTTTTTTTAATAAAGTAGTATTCATAAATTTAACATTCAATGATTTCTTTAATAAGTGATGCTTATGAAAACATGATTGAAACAATCATGCAATGACTAAGCAGAAATGATTTTTGTGAAAACATGATAGAATCATAGGAAAACATTATTGCAACAATCATACAAAAACCATGCAACATGATTTACTTTAAAAAACAATTTTATTTTTCAATACAAAAAATACATAAAAATTGAACATTTTTGTTTTAAATATGATGCCATCTAATGCCAACTATTTTCTGATTTTTAATAAGAGTCCTTTGCAAGGACTTCAATTTTGAATTACAGATAAAGATCACGCGGACAAATTTTTAGGTTCATTTTTCAAATTTAAATGTTTGCATATTTACCCTAACTAAAACGAGTTTAATTTTTAATCTTTGAAGTTGATTTTAGGTATATAAGGATTTACATATAAATGTTTACCAAAAAAGAATAGAAATTTTAGTTTTATGTTGAACTAATTAAACATTTAAGTTGCAATTATAAACTAGCTTGGAAAATTGTATGCATATGGACTTTTCTAGAGTTCCGGACGAGACATTCGTATGGTTAAAACTGCAATATCTTGAAGGAAAATTAAATAATTTACATGGTTTTTTTCAAAATATATAAATAAAATAGTGGTCGTTCGAGACGGGACAAAAACGGAAGTAAATATCGAGGTCCATATGGATATTCCAAAAAGTCAGCGAATTTTTGCGATCAAATGATTTTTCTGAAATATTTAAAAAAAAAGTTGAAATCATGTGCGTTATTTGTATATTTACACTTTTCTCCTAAAGTTTGTAGTTTTTTATAATAAATCACAGAAAAATTCCGGACGGGACGAAAAATCCGTATAGAAATTATCAGAACGATTTATATTTTAAAAATACGTTTTTCGTACAATATATTTTATTGAAATATCCCTAAACATAGCTGAGACAATTTACTTTATTTTTGAATGCGTACTCTTTGTTCCTAAAGTTTACAGTTATTTCGTAATAAATCGCAGAATAATTCCGGACGTTATGGAAATTTTCACTACGTATGGAAATTTTCACTACGACTTTATGCTAATAATAATTTTGTATATAGATATCAATAATCATTATTACGCAATGAAAAGTGATGTAATATTCAAATTTTCAAATGTTTTTTAAGTTTTTTATTTTTTTTTCTGTATTTCTTTGAAATTTTTTAATATTTTTTATACAATAGTTTTACATTTATGGTCGGGACATCGGAAACCGAAAAAATCGAAATTTTTCCGTTATTTTGATTTGGATCATATTTTTAAGCTTTAGAAATAATTATTATTGCTTCCTGAAATTACAGAAAATAATATTTTGTATCTGTATGTCTTTAAAGTTAATTAATTTGGTTACACGGAAGTAACGGAAGTTTATGAGTAATTTTACTTACGTTACTGTTAACGGAATAGAAATTTCTTTTCAGTTATGTAGATACAGATATTTAAGATTCCAAATCCATCGTTATTTCAAAGATTTGAGCATTTTGAATTTTTCGGTCGTGGTTGATATTTTTCTGGAAATGCCCATATGCATACATACGTATGGTTTGAATATTTAATCATATAGATTAATTTTTCAACTGCATTAGTATAAATTATCAACTATGAAGTTTATTTTCATGAAGAAAAATCTCCCATAGTGTGCAATTTAAACCCTTTATCTCGAAGATTTTCTAGTTTTAGCAAAAACAATATTTTTATAAAGCTAGTAGAAGAAGCCCAAGAATTTTTTGCAACTTAGAACCACTATATCTCAGGAGGTAGTGGTCGAAAAAAAATTATCTCGATACCCTTTATCAGTTGCTCACCCAAAAGAAAAGATATCCGGTATATATATATATATATATATATATATATATATATATATATATATATATATATATATATATATATATATATATACATATATATATATATATATATATATATATATATATATATATATAAATATATATATATATATGATATATAAAGAAAGTTTTTCGATATGTTAAGGATTCATTCACTAAGAAAACAAAGATGATTACCAGAAAAATCACAGCCCTAAATATCAAGTTATTTACAAATTATTTAGATCTTATTTGAGACAACCATCTCTCAAATATCCGTCAAATACGATAAATGTTGCTAGCAACCTTCTTTCAAATTTACGATTACGTATGTCAACCATCAATTAAACATCTTACAAATAGAAGATAGTTGATGAATATTTGGAAAAGGTACTCCATTAGAATTCGCGGAGTAATTTTTATTGAACTGAAAGTAAATGAATCAAATGTATTTTTAATTATTATAGAAGTAAAACAGTATACTGGTAATACATCGCCATCGTTATTATACATCCTTCGAAGATAAAATTGTACAACGATTTGAGATATCTTCACAGTAGAACCAAGTCCGACCGGAGACGCTGTCATCAAAGTAAACTCTGAAAAGAAATATTTTCCGTCACGTGTTGATAATTTCAATCCCAAAAAGTTGTATTTCCACTTTTACTATTAAAATTAAATATTTGAGTTGCCAATGTTTTACACCATTCAATTTACTTAATTGTTGTGGATACAGGATAAATCAAGCGAAAGAAAAAAGTATGCCATTTTCCTTTTTTATAGTAGAAAAATGTCAAAATACCTAAAAAGTTTTGCTGCAAATGTCCAAAAACTCTGGATGTTTGCTTTCAGTCAACTGTAAATATATCAATTTTCTTTGCTGTTGTGGCAAACATCTTGTAACTATCTGCATACATGTCATTTTTAAAAAATATTAAGAGTTTTGCTGCAACTTTTTTGAAACTTATGGGATGTTTGAATATTAGCTACAAGGCGTAAATTTAAATAGATAGCTGCAGTAACACTTTCATAAACATCTTGTTTTCTTAGTGTATGATATTTACGAGGCCGATATGATATTAGTTTAAATATTTAGGATAACTTTCATGATTTTAAAATATCGATACAGAGTTAACTAGTTTTTTTTATTTTAATCTTTAAAAACTGTCGGGATAGATTACGGAATATTAACCTCTTTAACCATCATATACCTCGTGAACCGAAAATGGTAGAACAAAAATTAGTCGGTGAATTTTGTTTAGGTTACACCAGGATATAAAAAAATTAACAAATCGCTGATTCTAAGAATATTTTATGATCTATCTCCAATACAATATTGTGCAATATGCTCTATCTACTCGTTTTTTCATAGACATTGATCACAATTGCAATAATCAATAATCTCTATCTACCATAAAACGAAGAATAGTTCGAAATTGTTACTTTTTTTTAATTGTATCAATTAAAGACCATTTTTATTAATTATTGTAGAAGACCACTTTCATGATTTGCGATTTAATCAGTTTTTTTCGCTCTCCTGAAATATATATATATATATATATATATATTCTTGATCACCATGATCTGCCTGTCCATATGTAGGTTGAAATCACGATTACAGAAAAACTAGAAGAGCACATTGATATATATTACAAACAATAAAATTTCAATTTATACCGGCCTAAATATACTTTTTTTGGTCAAATATTTATTTATCAAATATATTTATATATTGCTCAAATATATACCAATAATAATAAAATAACGTTTTCCCGCGAACCGACTTGTGGTTCACGAAAAAAATAGAAATTCGTTACCCACTTGTACAAATTTTGTAAATTTTTCATTAATGTGCCGGCTTGTGCACAATTTCTGCTGCTTGTGCTACTAAAAAAGAATGTAATATGTCTAAGAAAACCGCCAACTAAAAATCAAAATAATATCCATTGGTTACTACTTACAAACACTAAAACATGATCAGAATATCACAGTTTTTGGATTAATAAAATTTAAATACAAATAAAATTCATTGATCACATGAAAACAAAATTCTATCAAAATCAAAAAAAATATCCAGTGTATACAAAAATAGTTCACTGAGTATTTTATAGCCCTAAAACTATGCTATATGTTTTTAATAAAGTACTGTATATGTATTAGTGTTTATAAACGCCCTACGAGAAAATGAGCGCTGCATCAGCGCTAATGCATCGCTTCATTTTCATCAGATAGCGCTGCCCATCCGTAAGAACCTTCATGCGATTTTAACACATGATGTCCTAGGGAGGAAGCGCTGCCTTAAGCTGACTTTGTAAACGTCTTAGAAGCGCTATCATTACGGAGACGAAAGCAGCACTCTTGTAGCGCTATCCATTTGCTGACTTAAGTAGCGCTTAGGAATCGTTACCCTTATATTAACAAATTCAGCGCTATAGTAGCGCTATTCGCTTTCAAAAGTATCATAGAAGGATCACATATATAAGAAAAATGTTGTGATGCCTTGTTGGGATACACGATCGACACTACTTTCGCGATTGCTTCGTTTTTTACAACTCAACCGAAATAACTGATTATAAAATACAGTTATTTCGGCAAAAATGAGAATTAGTTGTTGAGTGGATGTTTGCATCACTTTTGTGTTTGATTTCATGAAGTGCGGCCGTAAGGGAAGTTAAGTCAAGTGAGGCAGTGTGTGAGAAAGAGATGGAAGATCAGCGCATTAAAACACATGAGTGCGAATGAGATGCCAATAGCATGCGTCATTCACGAAACGAGTAGAAAGTTCTCGAAACAACTCGAAGCTTGTCGAAACGTGTCGAACTGATGCATGCAGTATATAACGGAGCCACATCAGAGGTACAGCACTTCAGTAGTGATTGTAAAGTGGTCGAGGGCATCTCGTGTGATAATTGTCAAGTTAAATTGAGGACATGCAGCAGGTGTTAGAATTTGTTATTAGTAAAGTTGTTTATTAAAGTGAATTAATAAAGTTAATTGTTATAAGAGTGTTTTTATTTTGTACACAATCCAGCGATACGAACTCGTAGAACAGTTTTCCGTAGACTGAATTTTCGTAACATTGGTGTCAGAAGTGGGATTGTGATACAAAATGGTTAAATTCGATCAACTTAAAGTCGACCAGCTAAAGAAGGAGCTGTCGATTCGTAATCTTGCAACTGCTGGTACGAAAGTAGAGCTGCAGATGCGCCTAATGGAAGAATTGGAGGCCCAAGGCATTCTTCTCGAGGAGCACGAATTTGAAATTGAAGCTGCAGCATCGTCATCGAAAAATCAGGACACAGAGGAGAAAGTACAGACCCAAATTTTTGATATGAGCCAGTTGATCGGAGCTATGCAGCAACAGTTTCAGATAATGGCTCAAGAAAATTCCAAACAGCTTCAAGAAAATGCCAACAAAATGGAACAGAAGCTTAAAGAAAATTCCATCAATTTAAAACAGAACTTCAAGAAAATTCCAATCAACTTAAAACAGAACTTCCGGAAAATTCTAACCAACATCAAGTAAAAATGGAGCAACAAATGCAGGAACATTCTAAACAGCTTCTGGAAGTATCTAATACACTTCATAGCAAAGTAAAAGATCTTGAGGAGCATGTAAGGGATATGGAAGTTAGCATTGATGATAAAATTAATGGTATCGACCAGAAAATGCAAAAAGATTTCGAAGTGTTGCAAATAAATGGACCCTCACAACATGTTGTCAGTGGTGCAAGGTTAAAGTCGCCGATATACGATGGAACCACAGCGTTCAACATTTTCAATCCGCAAAAAGAAAACCCGTCAGAAGTTGCGGTAAGAATCAATATAACGTAGGAGCACATTGCGAACGTACTGCAATGGATGGGCAAAAGCCGATTCCAAAAAGTGTTTTGCGTAAGAAGAAAAGTGAAGACCGAGACGAGTTGCATCAGTCTCTTAGGCAGAGGATACAAATTCCAAGTAGTAAGATAAAGTCCAGATACGACTTGAGCACAAATTCAGAGGGATTTACGGAAGGAGAGCTTGTTTTGCTCTATAACCCACAAAGGAAGAAAGGCTTATCCCCTAAGCTACAAACACACTGGGAGAGACCATATAAGATAATTAAAAGAATTAATGATGTAGTGTATCGGATTCAGAATACTGCGGGCGTTATACGAAAAATGAAAGTAGTACATTTAGAGAGGTTTGCGCCGTATAGAGAGAGAGAGGATTAACATCTGTTCGGGACGAACCGATTTAAGCGGAGAGCAGTGTTACGAATTACAATCAACAATAATTAATGAGACGCAAGACAATTCAGCGCACTTAGCATGTGTTAGAAAGAGACGGAAGATCATTCAGCGCACTGCGGCAGTGTGTGAGAAAGAGACAAAAGATCAGCGCATTAAAACACATGAGTGCGAATGAGATGCCAATAGCATGCGTCATTCACGAAACGAGTAGAAAGTTCTCGAAACAACTCGAAGCTTGTCGAAACGTGTCGAACTGATGCATGCAGTATATAAGGGAGCCGCATCAGAGGTACATCACTTCAGTAGTGATTGTAAAGTGGTCGAGGGCATCTCGTGTGATTATTGTCAAGTTAAATTGAGGACATGCAGCAGGTGTTAGAATTTGTTATTAGTAAAGTTGTTTATTAAAGTGAATTAATAAAGTTAATTGTTATAAGAGTGTTTTTATTTTGTACACAATCCAGCGATACGAACTCGTAGAACAGTTTTCCGTAGACTGAATTTTCGTAACAATATTTTCAAAAATGGCGGTGCTAACTTGCACATTATTTTTTGATTTTTGTTTCGATCAAAATTCATAATTTTGTTTATTAGCACCACCAGCACAAGTCAAGCACTATCCAGCACAAATATCAAAAAAAATGTATCTGAAAATGGCAGTGCACTATGGGACAGAAGCTTAGTCTAGTTCGCCGAAAATCAGAAATTAAAGTTTGTTGCAGAAAGTTTAGAAATATGCCTAGAGAAGAAACAAAAAAATGATACACCCTAGTGAAAAAAATCCCTCTTTAGGCTTGCTGTCATAACTCTTTCAATATATACTCCACATGCAGAGTGTTAGTTTTATATTATTGGAGAACTGTCATCTTGTGTATCAAAAATTTCAAATGGCTATTCGTGTTTTTCCTGATTTTCGGTCAAAAACATAAAACAAAAATTACGTATTTTTTATACAAAATTAGACATGGAAAAAAAAAGCTTCCAAATGCTCTCATAAATTTTTTTTTTTACAGGCATAATGTCTGAAATGTCTTCTTTCTAACGGTGTTAAACATGCCTGCATTAGTTTGCCACACGTCATTTAAAATGAGTTTAAGTGATGAGAAAAGTATGAAAATCGTAAAATAATTTAACTAAATTTTGTTACTTTAATATGTCAGTTTGGCCTTTTCTGTCATTATAGTTGACAAAACTGGCTCATATTTGGTATGGTAGTTATGAATTGTGATATGTACCATAGTACCTAATATTATAATGGTCAATGGCTCTTACGATGGTCAAGTTATATAGTTTAAAAAAAGGTAGGCATGGCAGTAGGCTAATCACGCCCATATTAAGAATGGTCAAGTGCAATTACAGTATGTATCCAAATACCAATTATAAACAAAATATATCATTCCAAACAAAAATTATAGTCGTTTTACCATTTCAATTATATGACAGGTGGGCGTAGCAATGGACCAATCTTGATAATTTTCAAAGTTGAAATCTATTCATTGAACATGTATCCTTAGTGTAAAGTTTCCTTAAGATTGGAGCAAAACTGTATTTACGGAAAGCTAGAATTGACTTCTGTCCCACAGTGCAGTGCTAACTGCCAAAATCCGAATTTTATTTTAAATTTTATCAATTTTTACTATATTTTATTATTATTTGATAGCACAATTTGAGCACAATTCTGCAAAAACAAAAAAAAATTACAAAATGGCGGTGCTAATTTCCACCCAAATTTTGGACCTATTTTTTAAAAAATAGCTGTATTCAGCTTTTTATTAGTAGCACAACCAGCACAGTCAGCACAGTCAGCACAGTATCCATATTTGTTATTATCTCAAAATGGCGGTGCTACTTCCACAATATGAAAAACATTTTTAAATAAAAAAAAAAATTACAAAATGGTGGTGCTGATTTCCACCCAAATTTTGGTAACTATTTTTTAAAAAATAACTGTATACAAATTTCAACATTTTATTAGTTGCACAACCAACACAAGTCAGCACAGTATACTTTTTTTATTATCTCAAAATGGCGTTGCTACTTCCACTATATGATAAACATTTTTAAACAAAAAAAATTTAAATGGAGTAATTGAATTCATCTCAGAAAAGATTGAATATATTTGAAACAGTCGTAAATTTTCCAAAATCAGTTATTATCTGTAATAAAAAAGGTTCACTTTAAATGTTCTTATTTTATTGAAAAGTTTCTTAAAATAAGTAAAATTGAATCGTGTTTTCTTATTAAATACATTTTCTTCGATTATTTAAAAGAAAAATCTGTAGGTAATATCTCGAAGGAAAATAAACTACACGGAAGGAAAAAAGTTCTGAAGTCCAGAAGGAATCAAGAAGTATACGAAGTGATATACAGGTAAACCGAAAAATCCTTAATTTCAAGAAAAGAATTTACTTAGTTCTCAAAAAAGTAACTAAGTAAAATTATTCTTGAAGTCAGTTATTCATTTTTTAGGTATCAAACGTGTTCGTATAGTTGTTGTGTTTTCGATCTTGCTTTGTCGCTATTATGTTTTGTTTGGTGTTGTCCGTCTGTCAGTGCCATCTGTAATTTTAAAGCTAACATAAGACCAGTTGGGAACGTTAGAACATAGGAAATTTTAAATTTGGTGTTATTATGATAGTTAGGATAATCAAAATTAAAGTCGGTCTAAGCCGACTATAAATACCATACACATATGTGTGGTTACCATTCAAAGTGGTATATTGGTCACCAGGGTATACGAATCCTAAAAATAATTACAAACTTTCAATCGCTGAAGAATTTCCATTCATTTGATACCCATATTTACAAATGGGTAGGTTTACCGAATTTCGATTTTTTTTGAAGCACAAGTCGTATCGGCGGACAACATTATTTTCATGTATTTGAGCATGATTTCAATATATATTTGACCAAAAAAGTTTACCTAAGCACGTATACAGTAAAATTGATCTGTAGATGTAAATTTAATATGAGGTATTTTTGAATATAAATGTCAGATTACAGTTCACAATGGACTGATCTCACCAATTATATATTACTTATATACCTACGCACATACAGCGTAGGTATATAAGTAATCTAAATTATAACTCTTCAATTGTTTAAGTAATAGGGATTTCAACAGACAGACGGACAGACAGACAGACAGATGGACAGACGGACATCGCTAAATCGACTCAGGAGGTCATGCTGATCAAGAATATATATACTTTTCCATACCGGAGATGCTTCCTTCTGGGTGTTACAAACGGCGTACCAAACTGAATAACCCTTTCACTCTTAGTGTAGGGTATAAATATATTTTTGGTAATTTATTGTTTATTTAGAATTATATTATTATATATGTATTTTTGTATCTTAAATTTCTTCTTTAAATATTTAATTTAAATGAATTGTTTAATTGTTGTTTTATTATTATTTAATTTAATCTATGTATGTTATTTTGAAACCGTCTGAAACCGTACCAAGATTCGTAAGAAAATTATTTTTTTATATCTAAAACATTCATACATACACAGACGATTGCTTGCTTGACTGTGCTCTGTTGTTCCATTCGTGAAAACACACACATGCATTGTATATCATGCTGTTTTTTGATACCTAAGAAAAAATATCTGCAATCCAGACAAATTGTACTTAGTTACTTTTTTGATACCTAAGAACATAATGTCTGAATATCTATAAAATTTTCCTTAGTTACTTTCAACAGACAGACATGCACAGATGGCGACATCGCAACACAAAGCATACGAGCGGATATTACAGACAAAGAAAGACCGATGAAAACATGAGCATATACATGAACACGTGTTCCATTTGCGAAGAATACAGTAACAATTGTGCGTGTTCTTTTTGGTTTTTAATAATCAATAAATTAACTTCTAAAAATCCAGTAGAATACAGTTTGTTTACTTTTTTTGACAACTAAGTAATTTGCTTTCTTAATATTCAGATGACAAATTCTGTAATTTTAGTAGTTTTTTATTGATTCAAATTCTACTATTTTTCATTCTAACCGAATTCTTTTCGAGTTTTAGAATTTTATTTCCCTCTGTGTACAAGTAAAATTTGGAAAGAGCAAAAGATCATACAAAAATAAAAGATTCTGTAGCTAGATCAAAAAATATTAATTAAATAGGGTGCGACCCGGACATGACTGAAAACGGAAGTGCATATGAGGTTCATATGGAAATTTCAAAAAGTCAGCGAATTTTGCGTAATGATTATTTTTTTGAATAATTTTGATATAATATTGACATAATGAGATAATATACAAATATAAATATAAAAATGTAGCACATTTAGGAAAAAAAACATATTAAAAGTTCTTTCTCATTCATGCATTTTGAATCAAGAAAATATTTATGTTCATTTCATTCATATAAATTTCTATATAAATCATTGGGAATAATGTGGAAACCAACTATTTATTCTGTGGAAAGATATATTACTGCGTCATTGGATATTAAATAAAAAAATTTAAAAAATTGCTACATAATATTTTGTCATTATAAATTGTTTCATTTTCATAATGTGCAATACTGTATGGTCCATACAAAACCAATTTTATCCAGATAAATAATTTTTTTTTTTTTAATTTGTTGTATTTATATGACGTATTGTTAAATTTATAAACTTAGTTTATTATCTTAAAAAAATTGTATTGAATTTATTGCCCCATCTCTTATTGATTGTTTTGCCTAAAATTTAACACTTAACTTTTACCACAAATTTGCGATTCATAAATCCTGATTTACGACCTGATCCACGTTTACTACCAAATGAAGATGATCTCTCAAAACCGAATTGTCATTGTTTCCCGGGATGCTACGCTTCCAATAATTGTATACGATGTGAAACAAATTTTTTTTGTTTGATCGATCACTTATAACTGAAAATTTGTCAAGTTTTTTAGTAGTCATAGATCAGAGAATTTTAAAATTTACGGGATTTTTCCCATTGGTTCCGTTGATCACAATATCCGCATTTCAATTTGTAAAAATATTTCGTTTCAACTCTTTAGTATGCTATATTTACACATATATTTTTCTGTGTTTATTGACTCCACTTCGTGTATTTGGTTTTATGTGTTCCAGGATGACGAAGGTGGCAAAATTTTGAATCAATAATATTTTTTATAGTAATTTCAATAACGAATTTTTAAAACATTAAAAATTAAAATTCAAAAATTTGGTTATAAACAAACATCTGAATTGTTACAGTGCACCAAGATAGCAAATTGCTATAAACCACTTATAAATGTTAAAGGTAATTTAGACAGCTAACGGCAAATGTCTGTTATAAAATGTACTTGCGAGCAACAATTCGTGGATTGTAGGTAATCAACTTTTGTAAATATCTAAATTGCTTGAAACGCGAATTTTTGCAATTTCTCTTGTTGTGGGAGTTAATGATAGCTGCGAGGTTATAACGTCAAGGATATTCAAGATAAGTAAAAACATTTTTTTAAAATTATTATTATAAAAAAAAGTATTCTATAATTTTAATGAATGTAATTTTTCAATCAGAATGATGCTCAAACAAAGCAAAGGGTACCATTAAAAATAGTCTTCTTTTTATTTAAATATTTTTTTTTATTTTGGAAATATTAAAATCTTTTAATAATTAAATTTCAGATATATTATTAAAAGCATTCTTTTTTTAAATATTAGTGTTCTTTTGTCTACAATAAAATAAAAAAAAGAAAATATGTTTGGAAATTAATAGAGCCCTACCTACCAGTTTTAACCCTTAATAAATTGAAAAATTTCGTTGAAATTTAATTATTAAAATAAGCAAACAAAGTTGCTAAAAGTGGACTGTTTAAGCTATTTAAACTATTTTTATACCCTACACCTATGAGGTACAGGGTATATTAACTTTGTGCATATATTGTAACGCCCCTTAGGAGGCGTGTCCGGTATGGAAAAGTATATATATTCTTGATCAGCATCACTACCCGAGTGCGTTTAGCCATGTCCGTCTGTCTGTCTGTCTGTCTGTCTGTCTGTCTGTCTGTCTGTCCGTCTTGCTGTCTTGCTGTCTTGCTGTCCGAATACAGAATAACTTGAGAAATACTGATCAGAATGCGATGAAATTTCGTCTCAATATAGTTTAGCCAAAAGTAGGAACTGAGTTTGAAAATGAGCAAAATCGGTCAACGGACACGCCCACCTCCCATACAAGTCACTTTTATATAACTCTTTCGGAACTAATAACTCGAAAAGTATTCAAGGTATAGTTATAAAACTTAAAACATATTGTTATAATTCACCTAAAAATATGTGGTCCAAAAATGGGCGTGATCCGCCCACTTTTTTTTTCATTATTTCCCGGGTTTTCATAGTGGAAATTTGATCCGTAAATTATTAAAATCAAATCTATGAAATATTAGCCTTTCAAAATTTTAAATATAGGCGTGGTCCGCCCAATTATATTTTTCAAATTTTTTATTTTTTTTTATTTTAAAATTTTTTTTAATTTATGGGGATATAAGACGTAAATTTCTGATATATGTATAATATTCTGAGGGTTAATATCCCCACCAAAGGTGTAGGGTATTCCATAGTCGGGCCCGTACCGACTATAAAAATTCGCCCCATGTGACCGAACTTACGTATGTGACCTAACTTTCCCAACTCGTTTAGATTAATATTTATACATCTTTTTTGCAAATTTTTTTAAAATGCGCCCCAAAAATTTATTTTATTTCGTTGCGAAGGTATTTCCAGGAAGTTTCGCAGGCGAATTTTTTTTAGAAAATATTAAATTTTTTATTTTTTAAAACATAAATACAAAAGTGTATAATAGACTCCTAGCAATTTTTTTTTCGTTTGGGTACCCATACTTGTATCAATATATTGTTCGTGTATAAAATGAACTCAGTTGTTAAAACTGATAAGGGTTCTGAGGCCACTGGGGTTTTCAAACCATGATCATAATAACATATAGGTGTATAAGATTTCGATTTGTCTAGGGTACCACAAGTGCGACAGCGCCGTAATTTAGTCTGTGACCCAAACAGAGGGGATAGTTTGAAAAAAAAATAATATTTCACTACATCCGGTTAACTAAAGTTCAGCCAATTTGTTTGTTTGTTTGAAGATTTTTTGGTAGAAGTAACGACTTTTTTGCATATATATTTTAAAAATAATAAAAAATAAAAAATAAATTTTTAAAGTACAACATTTGTACCAAGTTTGACGTTTTACTTATTTTTAGTAGCATTTATTCAAGAAGTAAAAGGTAATAGTTACTTGACCAATTATTAAATTAATTTACAACAGATTTTTTTAGTTTCAAAAAGAGTGATAACGTAAAAATCAGATTATAAATCGTCGTTATAGAAATAAAAGTCATCAAATATATTTTGTTTCAATATCGATTTTATTGTATTTCAGCAATATACAATTGTTACCTCTCTATTCGAATAATCGTGGTTAATATAAGTAAACTAGTTTTAAAGAAAAAAAATATTAAAAATCACTATATACATTTTGAACTAAAATTATATAAGCAAAAATCCATAAGCAGCAATACCTAAGTAGAAAGTTTAAATTTAATTTTCTGGTGAAAAAAAAATTTTTTTTTCAGATTTTTCAAATCTTTAAGGGGTATCTAAAACAGTACGGAAAACTATAATGTGTTTGAAGAGGGAAACAAGGATTTCTGGTTAAAACTAATTTTTTCATGCAAACACTTTTTTTTTGTCGCTAATAACTTCTTCAATTTTAATTTGATTTTTAATTATGAAAAATACACCAACACATCTAGAACTATGAATTGTCAAACATTCATCGAATTTTCAAAAATGCTAATGGACTTATTGTTTTACATCGAAGATACACAAAAAATATGCATATTTTCTAAAATCCATGGCGCATTAGTATCGACAATTTAAAGTCAAATTTAAATCATCCTTTTTGACAATTTATTCAACACAAAAATTACCAAAAAAAAGTCGAACTTATTATTAAAGTTGACTTAAAATAAGGGTTGGGTGAGATTGTCTTCTAATTTGGATTATACGATTGTCTACATGTAGACAATAACATGTAAACAATCTCTAAAATACATGTAGACAATGTATACAATGTAGACAATGTATACTGTGTAGACAATGTATACAATTCATAAATATTTGTATTTTGTAGTGAATTATATTGAGTAACTTATTAATCTACTTAGGTATTAAAATTCATTTGAATAACAAATACGTTACAAACTTACGAGTGCCGATTTTTAATAAGTAACGTTTTAAGTAAAGTGCTATCGAAATTGTATGCCCTTTTAAGCCAATTAAATAAATATAAATATAAATATAAATATAAATATAAATATAAATATAAATATAAATATAAATATAAATATAAATATAAATATAAATATAAATATAAATATAAATATAAATATAAATATAAATATAAATATAAATATAAATATAAATATAAATATAAATATAAATATAAATATAAATATAAATATAAATATAAATATAAATATAAATATAAATATAAATATAAATATAAATATAAATATAAATATAAATATAAATATAAATATAAATATAAATATAAATATAAATATAAATATAAATATAAATATAAATATAAATATAAATATAAATATAAATATAAATATAAATATAAATATAAATATAAATATAAATATAAATATAAATATAAATATAAATATAAATATAAATATAAATATAAATATAAATATAAATATAAATATAAATATAAATATAAATATAAATATAAATATAAATATAAATATAAATATAAATATAAATATAAATATAAATATAAATATAAATATAAATATAAATATAAATATAAATATAAATATAAATATAAATATAAATATAAATATAAATATAAATATAAATATAAATATAAATATAAATATAAATATAAATATAAATATAAATATAAATATAAATATAAATATAAATATAAATATAAATATAAATATAAATATAAATATAAATATAAATATAAATATAAATATAAATATAAATATAAATATAAATATAAATATAAATATAAATATAAATATAAATATAAATATAAATATAAATATAAATATAAATATAAATATAAATATAAATATAAATATAAATATAAATATAAATATAAATATAAATATAAATATAAATATAAATATAAATATAAATATAAATATAAATATAAATATAAATATAAATATAAATATAAATATAAATATAAATATAAATATAAATATAAATATAAATATAAATATAAATATAAATATAAATATAAATATAAATATAAATATAAATATAAATATAAATATAAATATAAATATAAATATAAATATAAATATAAATATAAATATAAATATAAATATAAATATAAATATAAATATAAATATAAATATAAATATAAATATAAATATAAATATAAATATAAATATAAATATAAATATAAATATAAATATAAATATAAATATAAATATAAATATAAATATAAATATAAATATAAATATAAATATAAATATAAATATAAATATAAATATAAATATAAATATAAATATAAATATAAATATAAATATAAATATAAATATAAATATAAATATAAATATAAATATAAATATAAATATAAATATAAATATAAATATAAATATAAATATAAATATAAATATAAATATAAATATAAATATAAATATAAATATAAATATAAATATAAATATAAATATAAATATAAATATAAATATAAATATAAATATAAATATAAATATAAATATAATATAAATATAAATATAAATATAAATATAAATATAAATATAAATATAAATATAAATATAAATATAAATATAAATATAAATATAAATATAAATATAAATATAAATATAAATATAAATATAAATATAAATATAAATATAAATATAAATATAAATATAAATATAATATAAATATAATATAAATATAAATATAAATATAAATATAAATATAAATATAAATATAAATATAAATATAATATAAATATAAATATAAATATAAATATAAATATAAATATAAATATAAATATAAATATAAATATAAATATAAATATAAATATAAATATAAATATAAATATAAATATAAATATAAATATAAATATAAATATAAATATAAATATAAATATAAATATAAATATAAATATAAATATAAATATAAATATAAATATAAATATAAATATAAATATAAATATAAATATAAATATAAATATAAATATAAATATAAATATAAATATAAATATAAATATAAATATAAATATAAATATAAATATAAATATAAATATAAATATAAATATAAATATAAATATAAATATAAATATAAATATAAATATAAATATAAATATAAATATAAATATAAATATAAATATAAATATAAATATAAATATAAATATAAATATAAATATAAATATAAATATAAATATAAATATAAATATAAATATAAATATAAATATAAATATAAATATAAATATAAATATAAATATAAATATAATATAATATAAATATAAATATAAATATAAATATAAATATAAATATAAATATAAATATAAATATAAATATAAATATAAATATAAATATAAATATAAATATAAATATAAATATAAATATAAATATAAATATAAATATAAATATAAATATAAATATAAATATAAATATAAATATAAATATAAATATAAATATAAATATAAATATAAATATAAATATAAATATAAATATAAATATAAATATAAATATAAATATAAATATAAATATAAATATAAATATAAATATAAATATAAATATAAATATAAATATAAATATAAATATAAATATAAATATAAATATAAATATAAATATAAATATAAATATAAATATAAATATAAATATAAATATAAATATAAATATAAATATAAATATAAATATAAATATAAATATAAATATAAATATAAATATAAATATAAATATAAATATAAATATAAATATAAATATAAATATAAATATAAATATAAATATAAATATAAATATAAATATAAATATAAATATAAATATAAATATAAATATAAATATAAATATAAATATAAATATAAATATAAATATAAATATAAATATAAATATAAATATAAATATAAATATAAATATAAATATAAATATAAATATAAATATAAATATAAATATAAATATAAATATAAATATAAATATAAATATAAATATAAATATAAATATAAATATAAATATAAATATAAATATAAATATAAATATAAATATAAATATAAATATAAATATAAATATAAATATAAATATAAATATAAATATAAATATAAATATAAATATAAATATAAATATAAATATAAATATAAATATAAATATAAATATAAATATAAATATAAATATAAATATAAATATAAATATAAATATAAATATAAATATAAATATAAATATAAATATAAATATAAATATAAATATAAATATAAATATAAATATAAATATAAATATAAATATAAATATAAATATAAATATAAATATAAATATAAATATAAATATAAATATAAATATAAATATAAATATAAATATAAATATAAATATAAATATAAATATAAATATAAATATAAATATAAATATAAATATAAATATAAATATAAATATAAATATAAATATAAATATAAATATAAATATAAATATAAATATAAATATAAATATAAATATAAATATAAATATAAATATAAATATAAATATAAATATAAATATAAATATAAATATAAATATAAATATAAATATAAATATAAATATAAATATAAATATAAATATAAATATAAATATAAATATAAATATAAATATAAATATAAATATAAATATAAATATAAATATAAATATAAATATAAATATAAATATAAATATAAATATAAATATAAATATAAATATAAATATAAATATAAATATAAATATAAATATAAATATAAATATAAATATAAATATAAATATAAATATAAATATAAATATAAATATAAATATAAATATAAATATAAATATAAATATAAATATAAATATAAATATAAATATAAAATATAAATATAAATATAAATATAAATATAAATATAAATATAAATATAAATATAAATATAAATATAAATATAAATATAAATATAAATATAAATATAAATATAAATATAAATATAAATATAAATATAAATATAAATATAAATATAAATATAAATATAAATATAAATATAAATATAAATATAAATATAAATATAAATATAAATATAAATATAAATATAAATATAAATATAAATATAAATATAAATATAAATATAAATATAAATATAAATATAAATATAAATATAAATATAAATATAAATATAAATATAAATATAAATATAAATATAAATATAAATATAAATATAAATATAAATATAAATATAAATATAAATATAAATATAAATATAAATATAAATATAAATATAAATATAAATATAAATATAAATATAAATATAAATATAAATATAAATATAAATATAAATATAAATATAAATATAAATATAAATATAAATATAAATATAAATATAAATATAAATATAAATATAAATATAAATATAAATATAAATATAAATATAAATATAAATATAAATATAAATATAAATATAAATATAAATATAAATATAAATATAAATATAAATATAAATATAAATATAAATATAAATATAAATATAAATATAAATATAAATATAAATATAAATATAAATATAAATATAAATATAAATATAAATATAAATATAAATATAAATATAAATATAAATATAAATATAAATATAAATATAAATATAAATATAAATATAAATATAAATATAAATATAAATATAAATATAAATATAAATATAAATATAAATATAAATATAAATATAAATATAAATATAAATATAAATATAAATATAAATATAAATATAAATATAAATATAAATATAAATATAAATATAAATATAAATATAAATATAAATATAAATATAAATATAAATATAAATATAAATATAAATATAAATATAAATATAAATATAAATATAAATATAAATATAAATATAAATATAAATATAAATATAAATATAAATATAAATATAAATATAAATATAAATATAAATATAAATATAAATATAAATATAAATATAAATATAAATATAAATATAAATATAAATATAAATATAAATATAAATATAAATATAAATATAAATATAAATATAAATATAAATATAAATATAAATATAAATATAAATATAAATATAAATATAAATATAAATATAAATATAAATATAAATATAAATATAAATATAAATATAAATATAAATATAAATATAAATATAAATATAAATATAAATATAAATATAAATATAAATATAAATATAAATATAAATATAAATATAAATATAAATATAAATATAAATATAAATATAAATATAAATATAAATATAAATATAAATATAAATATAAATATAAATATAAATATAAATATAAATATAATATAAATATAAATATAAATATAAATATAAATATAAATATAAATATAAATATAAATATAAATAATATTATAATTTTGTAGTAATCAGTATCAGAGATATCATTTAAATGTCGTTTAAATATCGTTTGTTCGTTGAAATATAATTTGTTGATATTTTTAGAATAGGCAGTGGATTGGTTTTTCTATACATTTTGTATTATTGTGAACTGAATAAATTTTATTGTATAATTTTTAGATGTAATACCTAGTATTTCGACATTTATACACTAAACATAAAAATTCAAGATCAAAAAATTAATTGCATTGATTTTAATAATCGAACATTCTAGAAATGCCCCTAAAGGTATGCAACATTTGCGGTATCTAGCATAAATTTAAAATGCATTAATTGTATTTTATGTCGCCCTGCCCTTATAATTCCTTTCCTATTATTAGCGACAAAATGTTATTTAACCCTTTCAGTAATTTGTTACAATATGGTATCAGCTTTTTAAAGACATTTTTAAATACTCCTTGCTATAATATTTCGACAGAAATAAGTTAACTGATAGTTTATGATATCTGTTATTTAGCAACACATACATTTAGTTAATAAAGTGATATACTTATGAACTGTGAGGTGATATTTTGGGCAAAATAAGAAAAATGGCAAATTCATGAGTTAAGCCATTTTTAATATTTCTTATATTTTAAATATATGGTAATATATACATGAGTATTTGTTTTTTCTTAAATAATAGTGTATTCAGTGTCGAATGGATTAATTTTATTATTTGTTTAAAAATTAAATGATTTAAAACAATATAATAAAATAATAAATTATATAATAAATCAAAACAAACTAATGTATGCATAAATTCAAGACTCATAACGCTACAAATAATAATTATTATTTTTAATATGTGCATTTTATGATAAAAACAATTTACATATTGAACAAAATTGAATTTATTTAGGCAATATATACAATTGTATACATAGTCTACACAATTGTATACATAAGCTACATTACCTACGTAATTGTCTACATAGTCTACACATTGTCTACACACAAATGTAAACAATCCTGAAATACACGAAATTTCCCAACCCTGCTTAAAATATATGTTATGCGACTATGGTTATGCGACTATATGTTTAAAATTCACGGCATATTTTGTCTGTGGACATTTGGATATAGAACTCAAAATATTTAAAACTCGAATTGTGTATTCTTCAGAATCTTTGTCAAAATACAGTGGCGCATATTCGCAGACAATTTAAAGTCAACTTTAAATAAAAGTTACCCGCTATTTTGGACAATTTTAACAAAGATTAAAATGTCAAAAAGTTTATTTTATAAGTCGCAAAATTAAAAAAAAGCGATCAATTAAGATGGGGGCGTAATTTACAGAATATTAGTAATCTAAAGAAAGTTAGTAATTTCTACACAAAGGCGCAATGTAGAGAGAAAAGCTCCAAAAGGCGTAAACTATTCAAATAACAATCAAAATTAAAACAGCGCATAACTTACAGAATTTTATCGTTTTTTCTATATTTTGCGATCTTTTTAAAACGCGCAAACATTCTGTATTTTAGGCGCCATTTGTATTTTGTGTGTGTGTTTTTTTTTTGTTAAATTTAGCGCCTTTCTCTATGGTTTCCCTATGGTTTCCCTATGGTTTCCCTATGGTTTCTCTGTGGTCTCCGCAAAATTCTGAATATTAGGCGCATTTTTTTCATTTTGTGTTTTTTTTTAAAATTTCTTTAAAAATTCAAAAGTGCGAATTAAACTGCTTACCAAGATAAATGATTCCTAGACAAATTATGTACAGAAATGGTTCCCAACAATCATTTCATCATGGTACGTCCATCGTAGGCATCTCACTTTTTGGAACGGATGGTCCTAAATATAAAAAATACCTTTTTGGAAATGTCATTTGAATTAGAATAAAACTTACCCAGATAAATGATTCCAGGACACATTATGTACAACAACTCCTGAAATTATTTTCAACAACTATTTCAATGGGGTCTTTCGTTGTCTTTTCCCTTTTTGGATCGGATGATGCCTGTAGTCAAACAAATTGCACCTCGCAGACAACTGCGCATGTCATTTGAATTAGAATAAAACTTACCCAGATAAATGATTCCAGGACACATTATGTACAACAACTCCTGAAATTATTTTCAACAACTATTTCAATGGGGTCTTTCGTTGTCTTTTCCCTTTTTGGATCGGATGATGCCTGTAGTCAAACAAATTGCACCTCGCAGACAACTGCGCATTCGTCTTGACCTTCGAGCGCAAACACAACGCTCAATTTGCCGAGTTTAGTGCTGTTACGCTAGCTCGCTACTACCAGCACCAAAAAATTTCGAGCGTTCGTTTGGCTTGCTTTTGTAAATTCGGTATAAAAGCATACCTACTGTTCTATATTTAGCAGGGCTCGGGTGGAACCGGAACTGGAACCGGAACCGGACCGGAACCGTTTCATTTTTATAGAACCGGAACTGGAACTGGAACAATTTTTTAAATTTTTGATGGAACCGGAACTGGAATCGTTATTTAATTTTTTATAGAACCGGAACTGGAATAGAAAACAAGAACCGGAACTGGAACCATTACTAAATTAATTAGATCAGAAATTAATATATCAAAAAATTAATAATTAAATAAATTTGGACAATGAATTTGGAAACAAAAACAAATATTAATTAAGTTACACATGTAGACAATGGCATTTTAAAAATGTTGAGTTTGCAAATTTTCTTTATACATATTGATTGTCATACAAAATATGTTTTGTATTTTTAAAAAAATATTTCATTCACTTATTTCTCAAAAGATGTATATTATAATTAATGTTGACGGTACTTGCATTTAAGATCGTGTCCCCGCGAGGAAACTTAAATACGATTATGAAACCATGCTACTTTATAAATGGTCAATTCTCATATAATGCATATACATATGCCTAGTTTATTAGTTAGTTTATTTAGCCCCTTATCATCCTAGGTAGGAATTTCCAGGCTGCAACAAAAGTGCCAGGCTTGTTACAAGCTTGACTACCAAGGCTTGGTATATCGGGCCAGACACAAGGCTAGCACAATCGTTAGTCACAGACTCCACACAAGCCTTGATATATCAAGCTAGACACAAGCCTGGCACATTTGTCACTCCCAGATTTTAAACAAGCCTCGTTAGTTTAGATTAGACACAAGCCTGGGACAAACTTTACACAGGCCTTGCTAGTTTATGTTGGACACAAGACTGGCAAAATTTTCATTCTCGGACTCCACACAGGCCTCGGTATTCTAATATTGACACAACGCTGACTTTAAAGTTTACTATGGTGACATTTTTGTGTTGTTTTCATGTTAAAGAACACTTATCTGATGAAAAAAATGTTTGTTCTTTGTTCTTTGAAGTTGTCTGAACAATAAGTCTGTAAATTAACTTAAGCATTACTGTTAAATTGGTTGTTAACCTCTTACATATTTATTTATCTACAGACTCAACTCTCAAGTGTAATGACATGAATAATGAATGCAACGCCCATGACAAATTATGCCCAATAGCCTGAATCTTTAGGCGTATCACAAGGATGGGGCATTAGTCCTGTTTCAAGACTGAGGCACAAGCTTTGGTACAAGCCTGGGTCACAAGCTTTGGTACAATCCTGAATAACAGTCTCGTAACATAGTTATCATTCCAGCCTTGACACAGTCGCGGCACAGGCCTAAACACAGTGTTGGCATTGGCACAAGCCTGTGTCAGGCTTGTGCAGATTGTTAATTCGTACTTGCGTAATACATAAATCTACATGTTCTGATTATATTTTAAATATTAAGTGGTAATGAATTCCAGAGTCGAATTGCGAATTGTAGATAGTTAAATTTTGGCAAAATAAAATTGAGGCATCTATTTGAAACGCAAAGACGTAGCTTATCAGAAAGATATAATAGAGTTTTGGAATATAACAACTATTGCAGAAATATGCAGTTACTTATATCCAGATAGTTTGTAATGCAACAAACTAAAATGCCCTTACTTACATCTTCGGCTTGTGAAAACGTCTCAAGGGAAAAACGTATCCCGTTCTCATGTTTTTGCGAGACTAATGCATGGCAATTAATTTTTATATACTCACTAAGAAAACAAAGATGATTACCAGAAATATCACAGCCCTAAATATCAAGATATTTACAAATTATTTAGATCGTCTTTGAGACAATAATCTCTTAAACATCCGACAAATTCGAAACTATCTGCATATACGTCATATTTAAAAAATATTAATAGTTTTGCTGCAATTTTATTGAAACTTATGCGATGTTTGAATATTTGCTATAAGGCGTACATTTAAACAGATAGGTGCAGCAAGACTTTCATAAACATCTTGTTTTCTTAGTACATAGATAGATATGTATATAAATTTCATTATGTTTGGTTTGTTTGTGGAACCGGAACTGGAATCGTTATTTTATTTTGTATAGAACCGGAACTGAAACCGAAATAAAAAATAATTTAAGAACCGGAACTGGTACCGGTACCGGAACCTTTTTTTTTATTTTTTATAGAACCGGAACTGGAACCGCAGAGAATAGAATTTCGGTTCCTAGCCCTGATATTTAGTAATACCTATTTGCATAGCATTTAATAAATAAACAGAAATAACTCAAAGGCAAACGACATAATTTGAAGAATGCGCAATTCCGAGCCGCTCGTAATGGAAGAGCACTTTGCATTTAGACAGCTACATTCTTTGACGAGCAGCGAGTACAATTCTTGTCGAGCAGCGAGTACAATGCACATGCTAAGCTCGGCTGGACGATTGAAGTTCTGTTAACTCGTGCACCCAACAGTAAATTCCGGATTCATATCAGATATGCAATTATATATATATTCTTTTAATCTTTTTTTTTTATTCTTGTCCGACTGTTATACTTAAATTTTTGATATCAAATACAATTATTTTAATTGTTATTGTATTTTACTTTTGTAATTCGTTTCTGGAAATTAATTCATAAAATGTTAAAAAAAAATCAATTTATTTCGTCAACTACGTCACTTTTACTTACATCAAACCAACGAAGTAATATCATGTTGTACCGCTGTTTTTGAGATGTAATTTTAAATACCATTAAACTACTCCAATACAATTATTAACCATGAACCAATGGCTGTACGTTCAAACATATTCAAACACTATGTAACTTTGATAAATTTGTCACTTACAAAAAGATATATTTCGTGCATTTTATTAACACCAGATCTTACATATAGATACAAAATGCATGTTTTCCTAAATGAATACAAGCTTTCTGAAACGATTAACATTTTTGTATCAACACAAAACTAATAATTTAAAACGAGGGTGACATTTTACATTAATATTATGAAGGGTTCCCGTCCGTCAACATGCTCAGTTATGCCCTTTCACGAGCGTCGATGACACGACAATAATATTTCCAAAAGCGTGTAATCGCTCCACTCGTCACCGTCTGTATAGCTGTCAACACACGCTTCGGTGGTATTTCTAGCATCCGTACGGATCAGGCCTACCTATGCGCAAGCGTGCACAGACTCGTGCAGCACGTCGGGGTGCCACATTCGGTAGCACCCTTGTGTTTAGAATGTCACGGGACACATTGTCCGTAAACACGAATGCCTGTCATTAACGTTGTGTTGTTAATAAACACCAGAGGGTTGTTTTTTTTTAACTTGGAGGCTACTTTGTGTTTACAAATTTATTTTGTGCGGGTTATTATAGTGCGTGTTTATTTTGACATCGGTAATAAAAATAATTCGAAACATTCATAAAGTTAATTTTATGTCTCAAGTGATTGTCATTTCTTTTTAATTTTTAACATTTTCTAATTATGCATATTTATCGTTTGATGTAACATGTAAATGCTTTGAGTTATTGCCAGTTGTAGTGTATATATCATATTTCAATGTATATGAATGTTTGTAAGGTATATCCAACATAATTTTTTGTTAATATGACGATGCGTTATACTGACTGGGCGAAACCATTTATCGTAAACAAACACAAGAATACACATCCACGATCTGTTGAACAATTTATGCTTCGCTGTACCTATAATACCACTTTTTATTACAAAGAAAATGCGAAAAAAATCCTTCACCAAATTAAATTTTGTTAAACTGCTTCGCAATTTTGTTCAAAAACCCAACAAATTAAATTGTACAAATAACTGTAAAATTAAAATTTTTCATTTACAAAGTCGTCCATCATTTCAAATATACAAATAGATATAAAAATATAAATTTGTTATTTTTTTATATACCACCAAATCGACCAGTGCACTGTGGTACAGCAGTCAATTCTAGCTCGCCGTAAATACAGTATTGCGCCAATCTTAACGAAACTTTACACTACGCATACATTGGCTGGATTAAGATATTTTGTTAATTATTGGTATTTGTATACATAATATAATTGCACATGCGCCTACCAATCCTATTAAACTATCTAACTTAACCACACTAAAAAAAAATATTTATATAATGGAAATTTATACTAGATTTGAAGAAAATTGGCAATGATTTAGCCAGGGGCGGATCCAAAAGTATGACTTTGAGGGGCGATTGATTTTTTTGCATCTTTTGCCAAATTTTTCAAAAAATTATTTTGCACCCTTTTTATAACAAATATAGAATTATTCAGAACTTTACTTCTTTAAAAAAAAATTTTCTTTAAACCAACAATTTTATTTGCTACAAAAGAAAAAATGGGGTGCGATCGGATCTGTGGTACCCTAGAAAAATCTAAAATCGGTGGACCTACCTATTTCGTCATATAAGTACTCAAATGAAAGATAATAATGCCATATTTGTAATTATATGGTTATTTTTATGATCTAATAACCATAGCGATTAGGATTTGTAATTATGTAAAAAAATTTAAAATGAAATTAAATGCTGATTGTTGAGAACAATATTTAATTATTTATCAAAATAACGACAAAATTTAGAAATGAATAGGTAACGCTGAAACGCTTTTTTAAATTTTCTAGAAGTGACCCAACAGTTAATTATAATATTTCATTGGGAAGTTATATCGAGGAAGTGCCGCAGCGACATTTTTTTAGAAAATATTAATTTTTTATTAAACATAAATACAAAAGTGTACAATAAACTCTTAGTAAATTACATTTCGTTTGGATACCCACACTTGAATCAACATGTTATTCGTTTATAAAATGAACTCAGTTGTTAAAACTAAAAATCCAAAAATCCCGCCCTAATTTAGTCTGTGACCCAAACAGAGGGGATAAGTTTGAAGAAAAAATATTTCACTTCATCCGGTTAACTAAAGTTCAGCCAATTTGTTTGTTTGTTTGGAGATTTTTTGGTAGTAACGACTTTTTTTGCATATGTATTTTAAAAATAAAAATTTATTATGATTTTTATAGATATGTATCTAAAATAAAAATTATATTTGACTTTTGTAAATATTAATCAAAAAATAATTGGATAAATATTAATCAATATTTTATTTATATTTCTCAAATATAATTATTAAAAAATATTTTAATCGAATGTTATCTAATGGTATCAGTGATGCCAACTCATATTTTAATTTTTCCAGATATTCTTACCAAAATTCCCAATTGACTATAAAATTCCCCGCACAAATATATTTAAATATACTGATAATAAATAGTGTTTTTACTACATTTTTAATAAAAAACGATATAATCCATAGAACAAATGTTACCCAATATGTTATCATTTAATATGTTTTTTTGCTATTTCTAGATTTCTCTAATTTTCAAATGACATTTATCAGCCATTTTAAATTTAGGAACATTATTTGTTATTACCAAGTGCTGCTATACTTATTAAGGTTAAGTTTTTCACTGAAAGTTTAAACTTAGATTAAATAAATATTTCAAACTTCTATAGTTTCTAATCAAAATGTCCGAAACTCAGTTAATATGAAATTTTACATATATGTGAAATATTGACTATAATGTAAATGTAATGGATCATATTAAAGAAATTAATTATAAATTTAAAATAGTACTGAAAATGGGCAATTTATGCAGATAAAAATATTTTAAATAGGAGTAAAATATTTCGAATATTAAATTTAACCATTTAAAGACCTGTATAAACAATTGTAAATATATATTATTTTCGAATACATTTAGTTTTGAAATTTTCAATTTCCAAAATTTGCAATTTTTAAAATACTGAAAACAATATTTATTAAACTATTAAGGGGCATGTCAAATTTGCAGGACTTACATTAAGTAAAAATGTATCCTTTTTTAAAAACATAACATGAGATACATTCAAAAAATGTTAAAGGAATTTATCTAGATCTAGAAATCGTATTTATCAGATTATGTTTATTAGAAGTAAAATTATGATCTCTCATTTGATTAGAATATAGAGGTATGTTCCAGTTTTCGAACGAATCCGATTTTACCTGCTAAATTCTAAACAAACGATTTTGAATTTATTATTTTTCAAACGAATTGAAGTCAAAGCATGCTGTTTAAATTCATTTCAAACATTTTTTTGTACAAATTAACCAACGCTCAGGGATGCCCCCTATTCGTGCAATGCACAGTGTTGATCGTGAGAAAGGATTGTAGTTTCAAAGGAGGAGGAAAGATGGAGTAGTGTCTGTGGATGCTTGCTTTAAATTTCCCAATATTTAAAATGTCGGGAAAAACAGACGCAGGAAGATTGTTCCACAAACATATCGTGCGATTGAAGAACGAATTCTCTCTGTAATGCGTGGTTCTGTTGGGAACCGAGTTGACTACGAACGGGGCCCTAGTAGAACGAGAGAACACACGATCTGGTGGAATCCGGCCATGTATTTCCCTCAAACACTTTCCATTGTAATACCTATAAAACAGGCTTACACACCTACGGTACTTCGGTGCTCAAGAGAACCAATAGAGGATGAAATATGTCCCCCTATTAAAAATATTGCTCGTTGTTGGATTCGATCCATTAACTCCAAAGAAGATTTTGAAGCGCCTGCCCATATGTGCGAATTGTATTCCATCTAAGGCCGAATGTAGGTAGTGTAGACAGTGCGCAAGTCAGCAGGAGTGAAGTATGTCTTACACCGTTTCTGAAAACCGAGGCACTTGGCCGCTTTTTTCGAAACATCAAATATGTGATCATTCCAACGGAGGTCACATTGAATTGATATGCCTAGAACGTCAGGAACAGCTGACTGCGCAATATAAACACG
Organism: Dryomyza anilis; assembly: GCA_951804985.1. NCBI lineage: Eukaryota > Metazoa > Arthropoda > Insecta > Diptera > Dryomyzidae > Dryomyza > Dryomyza anilis. Next base: position 50,253,976 of record OX638131.1, on the reverse strand, counting down.
AGGATAATATATTGGGCTATATCTTGAAAACTAAGAAAACGCCTTTTACGAAATTTATTACGTTTTAGAGTCGAGATATCGTACACTCATTTGCGACTAGTCTCGATCAGAAATGTTCGACGGATTTTGAGAAAATCGATCCAGTGCTGGCTGTATGTTACCACATAGAAGATAATATTTTGGGCTATATCTTGAAAACTAAGAAAACGCCTTTTACGAAATTTATTACGTTTTAGAGTCGAGATATCGTACTCTCATTTGAGACTAGTCTCGATCAGAAATGTTCGACAGATTTTGAGAAAGTCGATCCAGTGCTGGCCGTACGTTACCACATATAGAATATAATATATTGGGCTATATCTTGAAAACTAAGAAAACGCCTTTTACGAAATTTATTACGTTTTAGAGTCGAGATATCGTACTCTATATATATATATATTATGTATTATATATTATATATTATATATTATATATTATATATTATATATTATATATTATATATTATATATTATATATTATATATTATATATTATATATTATATATTATATATTATATATTATATATTATATATTATATATTATATATTATATATTATATATTATATATTATATATTATATATTATATATTATATATTATATATTATATATTATATATTATATATTATATATTATATATTATATATTATATATTATATATTATATATAGTATATATTATATATTATATATTATATATTATATATAGTATATATTATATATTATATATTATATATTATATATTATATATTATATATTATATATTATATATTATATATTATATATTATATATTATATATTATATATTATATATTATATATTATATATTATATATTATATATTATATATTATATATTATATATTATATATTATATATTATATATTATATATTATATATTATATATTATATATTATATATTATATATTATATATTATATATATATATTATATATTATATATTATATATTATATATTATATATTATATATTATATATTATATATTATATATTATATATTATATATTATATATTATATATTATATATTATATATTATATATTATATATTATATATTATATATTATATATTATATATTATATATTATATATTATATATTATATATTATATATTATATATTATATATTATATATTATATATTATATATTATATATTATATATTATATATTATATATTATATATTATATATTATATATTATATATTATATATTATATATTATATATTATATATTATATATTATATATATATATTATATATTATATATTATATATTATATATTATATATTATATATTATATATTATATATTATATATTATATATTATATATTATATATTATATATTATATATTATATATTATATATTATATATTATATATTATATATTATATATTATATATTATATATTATATATTATATATTATATATTATATATTATATATTATATATTATATATTATATATTATATATTATATATTATATATTATATATTATATATTATATATTATATTATATATTATATATTATATATTATATATTATATATTATATATTATATATTATATATTATATATTATATATTATATATTATATATTATATATTATATATTATATATTATATATTATATATTATATATTATATATTATATATTATATATTATATATTATATATTATATATTATATATTATATATTATATATTATATATTATATATTATATATTATATATTATATATTATATATTATATATTATATATTATATATTATATATTATATATTATATATTATATATTATATATTATATATTATATATTATATATTATATATTATATATTATATATTATATATTATATATTATATATTATATATTATATATTATATATTATATATTATATATTATATATTATATATTATATATTATATATTATATATTATATATTATATATTATATATTATATATTATATATTATATATTATATATTATATATTATATATTATATATTATATATTATATATTATATATTATATATTATATATTATATATTATATATTATATATTATATATTATATATTATTATTAT